>OZ026843.1:5755959-6305083 GCA_964023205.1 Lutraria lutraria
CTAATTCTTTTTGCAACCCTTCTTTTATTTTAATGTACAGTACAACCTCTCCAGCGCGATCCTTTCTTGAGCAACAAACTCCCTTCAACAACAGTATGATTTTCCCAACGCACTATTTAACTATTAATTTAGCCTCTCTAGAGCAATAACCTCTCAACAAACAACAACAACATGCTTATGCCACTCCCAAAGGGTGTTGATTTGGAGAGGTTGCACTGTGTTTGATTATGTGAAATTATGAATATATTAAATGAAGGAATAATTCTGATTCCCATGAATACACTATAACCATGCTCTACTGTATAGAACAGCACTAAAACAATACACTACCAGGCATAATGAATATAATATTTACGAATCAAGTACAGTGGGTCACAGCATATAAAATAAGAATCACATTCATATTGTTGTCAAGTTGAACAATAAATCTTCTTTGTGCAAAATACTCCCTGGTCCAGGTGTGTATTACACATGCAGTTAGCAGATAACTAATGTCTTATTTATGCACCATGGATAAATTGGACATTATTTATTCATTTGTAACTAAATGTCGGTCTATTTCATTCGAGCTTAATCGTAAAAGTATCACAGTCAAGCCAGTGATTGCAGCAACCTGCACCTCCGAATGAAGGCCACCATTTGAATGAAGTCCATTCTTTGATAACCATAATTGATTGTTTAGAACCAACTAACCAGAATAAAGGTAATCTGTGAATAAAGGCCACCTTATGTCTTTCCCAAAAATGGTCTTTGTTCACAGGTTGCACTATGCTTATACATTTAACTTTCATGAACAATTCTATCCCATGCCTCTATATTTGTACAACCGAAACAGATGTCATACTATCTAAGCATGTTCCGTGTTAGAGAGGATGGAAAACAACTGATAAAACGTATTTTATTCATTATAGAGATGAGGCAAACTAATCTTTAAGGCATGGCTTATACCTCTGTCCGTGGTCGAGTGGTTGAGGTCTCCAAATCACTATAACCTCTCACTGATGGAGGGTCGTGGGTTCGAACGGTTACCGACCCAAGTCTTATTTCGTGAGAAAGTAGGCTGAGGATGGGAGTCTAGTACTGGTACTTCCCAGGAGTGATGATTAGGTGTAGTGTGCGCCTCATTAGACTCTGACTGTTGAAAAGGGACATACATCTCAAACAAACAAACAAACATAAGAGATCAATTTCTATTCACCGTTGATTATTACCTAGGTATGATTGTATTTGTGTTCTATGCCGCTGTCGGCCGGTTCGTTCGGACCTGCTCACGAAGAGGGCACTCGGGGGTCTTTTAAAAGTGGAATTCTTGGAAATGATCCTAATTGGTGATGGTTTTAATTGGAAGTGGGCTTTATTTGGAATGTTCTGTACTGGTACAGGCCTTTGTTGAGAGTGGTTTATAAAGGGAATGGCCATTATTCAGAGGTGACAATTAACTGCCAATGTTTGTACTACATGTATATACCAGACTGCAGGTCTTTACTGCCAGGAGATCTCTATGTAGATATTTGTGATACAATTTGATTTTATTTCAGAAATGTTCGTCGACACATAACGCTACAATGAGGTGTTGTTTGTATGAGTACGATGAGGAGTACAGAATCATGGCTCATTTACCAGCAAGTGATTAACGTCTACGGATATGGGTAAATAACATTACATATTCCAGATGTATCACAAACAGACAGCAAACTACATTTCTGTTTTAACGAACGCAATTGTTTTCATAATTGGTGACAAATATTACCCTATGTTGGATATTCAAGAAAAAAGCTCGCTTATCGAGAAATGTGGCTTGTTTTAAATTTATAAATTAAAGACCAAAGAAACAATCATTGAATTCCATTGTTTTGCGCCTCGTGACTTATCCATTTTTCATTACTTTAAAGCAAGGTTCATTTACCGTTATGATTGTATAAACTGTTGACACATTCAACTTAAACATATGCATAATCATATTATCAGCTTAACTGTGCGTGAGTATTTAACAAAATATAAAACAAAAATACTCTGTGATTACCTCCCTTAGACCATGCTGCAATTAACTTGATAAACTCGGCGTTTAACGTTAATTGCTGTGGACAATAAATGCCATTAATGAATTAGTTTATTGTTGCATTAATAGTAAAATAAATAAGTTCGTCTCTGGAGAGTTTTAGGGTGGCAAGTTGTTCACAGAAAATACCCTCGTCATTCACACTATGCAATGTATACATCATCCATTTCCAACGATTTGAAGTACTGACGAGTTACCATTCAATTCGTTTCGGTATGTTATGTTGAACGTTGGAGATGAGCATCATTTATACTAAGTCTTTGAGTTTGTCAGATACGATAAAACTATCATTTGTCCTAATTATAGAATTCGAATTATATTGAATCAATAGTATTATGTTAACCACAAATTAAAAGATTATAGATGCTGCCAGTGTCTGTTGTTTTTTTACGGTAGCCTCAAACACTATGGGGCGATGACCTCAACGGAACACGGTAGATAATACGTAATGTTCTTTTTGTTTCACACTTTACAAGTCTGAAAATCGTCGCCGACAATGCTTATAGTCAAATAACGAAATGTATTGTGAACTATTTGCCCCCATCCCGATCACGTACTTCATTATTTCATTTATTTAGATATAAAAGTGAAATCGTTGTGAATTATGGATATACAGTCATTTGTAATACACTACTTATTAAGTTGTCCAGGAATTCACTAATACTATGCGAAAAAACGAAAGTTCGGCTTATTCCTGAAAACAACACACGGTTTAGATGTTAAGTATACAATTATCTCGCACTGTGTTTAACGACCGCTGCACGACATTATTCAAGTTATGAACAGCTGATCAAACCTGGATTCCTAGGTCACCTACTCATACCCTTGTCTTCCGGTCTTGGACTTGCGAATCCGTGTTAAAATATGATTAAAACATTTAAACTACCCACTAGAAGCGTGAGACATATGTGGCTGGGATAAATAATTGAAGGAAATGTCGATCAATATATACATGTGTTATTGTATACCATACATTTCATCATGCTAATATATGAGTGCACTAGTAACGTCAATGCTTCGGATAACGTGGTCCTCTTTTATCAATATGCGTCATAAGTTAGACAACATATTCATGTTTGAAAAAAGTTGTACATAAATTCAATATTTTCTATATTTTAGTTTTCTTAAGAAAAATAGTGCGACAAATTTACGACAGATGGCGTAATACTCTTTTGTCAGCCATATTAAATGTTTTATCTTTTTTACAATCATCATTTCATTCAAATATGTCTTCAATTTCATCAATAGCTATAGGTACCTCATACTTGTTTATGTTACTATCACTCTAATTTGCATAAGTCGTTGATATATTTCTCATTAGATAAAAATGCCATGACAGTCTTTTTCATTATCATGATTGTTCAGGTCTTCAATTGTGCAGTTTCATTATCGCGATAGATTGCTATTCAAATTATTATTGATGTGGAATTTTTATACCTGTACTCAATTCTAATTAAGTCCCTTCATGTGCTATTCTATTTAAATTCTCCCCCGTATATCATATGTTTCAAACGAAAAGTATTATGTTTATACCAGAGGCCGTGACACGATTGCCACAACTCCATACGTCTGGGCTGTGAAAACTCTTGGGCGCATCTAATTAGTATGCTGGATTTAATAAACGTAGGAACGAGTCAGGAATTCACATGCATATTATCAATTAATTAATATGCCATGATGAAGCTGTGCCTTTGTTCGTAAAGTATGATGTTACATTTTTGGTACTTAGAAAGTTGTAAAACATACGTTCTACCTCGTATTAATATCTCACTTCTATTGAAACTGAAACACAGGTGATTGTGCAAAAAGACTTATTTGAAAGAGGCACCTGGCTCACAGCTTCTGTTAAAAAAGGCTCATCATCATCATCATCATCATCATCATCATTGTAATCATCATAGTCGTCGTCATCATCATCATCAATCATTATCATATCCATGTATTATGTTACCTTACATTGTAAGTAGCACTCTTACCATCAGGGTGTTTATTATTTACAACATCAACATTGTCAGCTTCCTCTTCGTGATAATATTCACCACGTTTATTCTTACCTTACCGTACTTTCATCAACACTATCATCATCATTATCACCACCACCATCATCATATTCATCATCATCACCATCATCATATTCATCATAATATTCATCATCATCATCATCATCATCACCATCATCATATTCATGATTACAACTACTGCCATTGTGTTTGTAAAAACACCATATTGCGCTTTCTGAATTATATTAAAACGCGGACAGTATTCATTTTAGCATTTGGGTTTGTTTGAAATAATTTCGGCTGCTCATATTGTAACTATTGATTTGTAAAATACAAAAGAGCAATCCGTATTAATCCTATTTGAAATCATGTGACCCTAAGATTGCCCCTCAGTTCGAGATATTGCGAGAGCAAGTTGCCGCAAGGGCCCTCATAAACAACTCGACATGTCTGCCGAGGCTTTCACAAATCGTATATGATATTTTCCAGAGACTGCATACAGCTGCCGGCTATGATTACTGAAGAAGGGTTGGACGCTCGTAAATTTCACATTTCTTAAGTTTCCTCGCTTCTGGAGAGTTTTGTGAACATATCCCCATTACGACTGTACGAGGTGAACATTCCCCTTACCAAGCATATGGCTCATTGTAATGTTGGATTTTTCGCTCAGTCGTTTTAATGTTTTATAATTGAATCAACTAGTAAGCCAAAAATATGCCGGAAAGTTTTGGAAATAGCTGGTGTGAATCAGACGCTATGTGTAAATTTTAAATTGTTAATTATGTATCCAAAAATATCTGCAGCATAACATGAGCATTAAAATTGTTCGAATACAAGTAACATTGAATTGAACGCAAATATCATACGAAACAATAATTGCAAACATTATGAACGAATGACTGCACGGACGAACGGACGAACGAAATGTTGAATACGAATGATAAAACATAGATAATTATTTAGCATGTATTTTTTTTCGCTAATAAACACAAATATACACTTGTATTTTGTGTTGAACAGCTACCGAATGCTTGAACAACAGATTTATCATATCTGCTTGTGTGAATATTTTCACCACTATATTATATATCAAGATAAACATGTTTGTCAAATAGCTTAATATATGAATACACATGATCAAATATTGATAAAATAACAAAACCCATGTTGTACACACATTGTCTTTATTCATCGGAAGTTATTGTTATAGTACAGTTCATGCTTAGAAATGTACCAAATAGATATCAATATTCAAACAATATCAAAAGTATCTATACATGTTTAATATAATACAAATCCTTTCATTTTATGATAATATTGACAATAATAACATGAATAATGATAATGATAAAAAATAATAAAACCATCATAATTATAAAATAATAAATATATAATATAATTATAATTATCTATGACATTTCATATCAATAATTGGTAATTTAAATGTATGTTCCTCTTTAGATTTATGCAAAAATATAAAAGAAAGCATGTTCTCAAAGTTAGCCGACATATTTTTCCCGCGAAAATACTTAGCTTAAGATACAGTTGAAACCAATATGTTATGTTAAATATATATAAAGAAAACAAAATATATCGGGAGAAAACTTGACAACAGTTGAACAATTATTTACTATGCAAATACGACAATATAAACACGAAATCGACTTTGTTGATCAATATCGCTTTTTTATGCAGACACTAAAAACTAGTTTCGATTATTTACAAGCGAAATAAAATAAAACAACCTAATTACTCTATTCTCCCTCCAGCCAGTGTGTTTACACCATTATATGTCGATTTTGTATAATAAAATATCCACATTATGTTAATTAACATGTCAATTATAGAATGTAAATAATAATTAGTGGTTATTGCTAAAAGAATTATGTATTTGATTTCTGCCTTGATATGAACTTTGTATTAATTTAAACATCTAAGTAAGCATTATATATTTCAAAGTTTCATGTTACTCACATATTGTAAACAAGCTTTTTTATATTATAACATGCGACTCGACCCGAATGGAAATAATAGCAAGTTAATTGGTATTATAAATTGAAATTTGGTATTATCGGGCATACAATGTCTTTGACCAGTTACAAGTAGTTTTCATACGAAGACGGTCAAGGCAACATTTTTTACAGAGAATATACACATATAAAGACATAGATGCATTTTACATACAACTGCACGTTTGAATATTTAAATAATAGTAAATTAATCGGTAATAAAATATTGTCCTGAAAACAGTGAAATATTTCTTTATTTTTGTATTGATGTATCATCTTCGAAAAGTATATACATGTACATATATATAGATATTGTTCATTATTAGTTTTTTTTATTCATGCTGTAATATGATTGCAAGTATCTTTTATATATAGTTGCATGGAATTATATGATTATATGAATATTAGCTGATTTTAAGCAAGACATATTTAAAAGAAATAATCAACTAAAACTCATGTATGTATATTCTATTTGAAATAAACGATTTTTTCAACGTTTTAAGATTATTTTAAATTCAGAAACTACATACGATATTTATTTAAAAGAACAAGGACTGTGAAAGAATGAAGATTTTATTCTGAGTAGAGTTTGAATCACACAATATATTTCTGATAGAAAATATTTCTTTCAGTTTGTTTTTCTTTCTTTTTTTCATTCCCTAAATATGTTCTTTACCTATAAAAGTTTAATCAAAATATATACAAAAGCATCACCATAGTTGTAAACCAATATAATACAATATTTCAGTATAAATACCATTCTGAGACGTATACATCAACATCCAAATTTACACAATTAAACAAAATTAATTATTATTATGATATTATTTCACTGCTTGTTTACAACATAATAATAAATTATTTTTCATTTACGTATTTTTTTCTTAAATATTATGTATTACATATATTCTTTATTTTGCACTGATTTATATAAACATTGAACAATATGTTTCATGCAAATGTTGTGAAAGTAGTTAGTAACATAACAAAATGTTCATAAATAATTATTACAAGTTTATTTGTACTCTTTGCACATAAATGTACCATGTGATATGAGATGTAACGAAGAAACATTTAATAGAAAATATAATTAGGTCAAGTTTTAGAGAAATTGAATTATTTAATTAATATATTTATCATTATTTACATATATTAAACAATTTCAATTAAAAGCTTTTTTACAAAGTGTCCTTGGATATTAGACACTTTGGCAGTAGATTTAATAATGTTCATTACACAATAATATACAATATCTAAAATTAAAAGACAGCCCTTCCAATTGTCAATATTTGAACAGTTTGAACAGCCAAACATATGTTTGATACTTGATTTTTAATTCAAAATAAACGGAATAATTAGTTCCGAAAAAAAAAATCGGTCGAATTTTATTTCATGAACACCGACGTATTTTATAAATATATTGTTAATTTAAGCTTGTAAGTTTCGATTTATTTTAGGGAAATGCGTGTACAGGTAAAACTATTTTATATTGCAAACTTTGATGACTGATGCTGATAATTAGTAGATATGTCCCTCATGTAATTCAATGTTTGAAGATATATAGACACGATTATGTAGCTTCGAAAACAAATCCAAAACAGAAAATCAATTGTAGTTTTGAGAGATGAAATTCGTTTTCTGTAATTTAGGATCACGAAGTGAAATGGAAATTTCCGTTCTGCAACTTTTATATCAATTGGCAAATCTTGGTTCATTTGAAAAAAAACTCATAGTGTCGAATACTGTAAAGAAACGTATTTTCTAAAAATAATGTAAATTTACTCGGATATTGCGTCTGTATTTATATCGTAATTGATCAATATATAGTATTACCAAAGGTCAAGACACGTGCTATCATAATAAGATGAATTATATCAAGAGTTAGGACACATGTTTGCACGTCGTTTCTGAGTAAAAACTATAATGTATTCATTTAAATTGGGTTGAACAAAAATCTCACCGCTTAGAATCGTTGTATTCACTCGTTTAAATCGATTTGACACACTCCTACGATAATTTGACTTAATTTTTTTGTTGTGTTCGTTTTTACCATTAATTTACATTGAATTCTCATTGGCTTATCAACATAACATTCATCCCCGCTCTCTCGTTCGGATTTGAAATAATACATTTACCGCCCGTATTTACCTTCAACACTCTCGACAAATGTATTTTCCACCATACGTTTTTTATCCCAAAACCACCGCCTTTTACATATGTTTCTATCCGCTGGTAATGTGTTTTTAAAATCAGTTGTGAAAATCTAAATTGCTAATATTTGCCTTTGAAACATAAGGCATTTTAAGTAAGCACAGGTGTTAGAAAGATGTGATCAGGACAAGCTAGAGGCGATTTTTCCAGCTTGTTCCTCATGTTATTCTTCTTATTTTCATTTATCACACGTTTAACTCTGATAGCGTCATCAACGTTTTGATAAATGTGAAGAAATCAGATTCCGTGTGTGTTTTTTCACCCACATTTTTAAAAGGGTTATTAAGTTCAATTTTTTCATGATTATTGTTACAAATATGATTATTATGTGGTGTTATTTGCCATGCGTGTGTATTATTTATGTCCACTGTGCTGCGAAATAGCAACATCTTCCCGTTACTTTGTCACTTATTCAACAAGTCGACAAGACCTAATTAATTATTGCAGAGACTTAATTCTTTACAGTTTTGAAGTCAACAATTTAGGACCTTGCCGAGAAATTATATTATGTAAAAATAATAGCAGCTTGAATTAAAAAATGACAAAAGTCTTTTTTCTGAATAATAAATACGCATTTGTTTAAATTTGCACAGAATTAGTTGGTGCACTAACAATTTACCCATGTGTGATTTGTTTTTATTCTACACGGCTTGGTCGCAACAAAATTTATTACAAATGTATAGAAAATAATTTTCAATGAAAAATATGTTTCAAGTAAAACGTCGTATTATTTCTAATTTGAATAAATTATTCGGATGCTATTATTAAGGAACATGATTTTATTTAATTGTTTACAATATTTGAACTTTAATATTTACAATTATTTGTATTTAAAAAAATCATTAATACAATAATTATATTGAAAAAAAATAGAAGTGTTCAGACCTGTCATAAAACATATATAATAAAATAATATAATTATTGACTATTTTTCTTTTCTAAATACTTTTTCCATTTCATACGACGATTTTGAAACCATATTTTTACTTGCCTCTCGGAGAGGCGCAGCGCATGCGCAATTTCATGTCTTCGACGTCTTGTCAAATAACGACTAAAATGGAATTCCTTCTCGAGTTCCAGAGTCTGGTGTCGACTGTAAGTTTGTCTACCTCGCTTGTATTTGGTATCTGCAAAAATAAGAAATCTTCTTACCCAAAATGCAATCACAATTTGTCACGCGACAGCTTGTTATTTTAAAATATACCAAAAACTTCAATTTCGATGGAACAAAAATAGTTTTGTTTCATATACATTTTTAATTTGTCGGAAATTTTAATGAACATTTATATTTTATTATTTAAGAATTGAAAAATAAATCTACATGTTTCTCTAGTTTACATGGGAGAGTGCAGGCAAAATAATCATGAACGCTTTATAATATTTTTATAGTTTCTTTAGTAAAAAGTAAGGTCAGAGAAATAGTTGGTATTATGTAGTTAAATCTTATTTGTTCCTATTTATTTTTTATTCTTTGAAATCGTGTTTTTTTCTGAAGCCAAAAAATCCGTCGAACTTAGTTTGTCAATATGAATGTATATATATTTATTTATACAGTATTTATTTAAATACATATATAATATTATGTGTTTAGTACAGCAGAAACTGATTAAAAAAAGTCCATAGCGCGCATTGTGGTAAATCATAATAGAACTCATATATTAGTATTAGTAATTACATTCAATTGGAATATGGAATATTTAATGTCGATCAATGATAGTATTGTAGAAATAAAAAAAATAAATAAAGCAACAAAACACCCCAAAACATTTGAATTCTGTATAAACAAACGTGAGAAAATATATAATAATAAATCTGTAAAAAAAAATATTTTGTATAAAAATTCGGAGACTACGTTGTCAACTGGGCTGATTCATCAATCTCTGTAGAGTACACAAAAAAGAGAGGCGAATGGCCGTCTTATTCTACAGATTTGGCTTACACGAACGTATACTTCTATCGTTTTATTCGGCCTAACTTCGTATTATAAGCATCAATCACGCTGTACTCTAAAATGCACACGATATCCAAGAAACGAAACGAGACACTAAATCCAGACATAATTTCAATGTTTAGCAAGATCACACACTGCACTGTACGAATATAAACATAGAATCATTAACTTATTCCGTGCGTGTGTTGATTAAAACGCGATTTGATAATTCCTTTGTTACAATAGCCGAAGAATGATAAAAACGAATCTACATTATACTGAAATCTGGGCTTCACAAACTCACCAGAGACAAAGAATTAACTAACTTGTGTTCTTACCAGACAGTGATCTTTATACTATCAGTTCTAAACATTAATTTGAAATATAGGGTCGTAAATGATTTTCCCCCAAGCCTGTCCACTCGTATATCTAATGTTGTGTTTTATGGAGAACGCACTCGTAAAATTCATATTCCTTCCCAACGTGTGAGGTTTTATGAGCCTTAATTGCCAACCGAATGACTAGTTTGACATCTAACTTTATTTGTGATTCTCCGCCGTGGGTTTGGATTGGTTCGTGTTATCATTAACACTGGTAATTTGCAAATAAACGCTTTCTTTTAATGCAAAATGACGAGGCATTATGGCGCATTTTGTTTAAGCTCCATTGAGTCTTAGCAACACGTGCTTGTTGTTATTTATTTTATTAAAATGTACGAATCAGTCTGAACAGTGAAGTTCCTCAACGCTCACGAGAATAAAATAACAATGCTAACTGTTTAGTATGTCTATTGTTTAACACATTTTTCTTATGGCAATATTTTATTACAATTTTCATTCTTTTCAACAACACTATAATTATGTTTCGATTGTTACCTGAAATTAACGGACAAATAAATTAATAATTTACGTTCATATCTGTGTAAACTTACATATTTTTTTGAATGATTAAACAAAGCAATTAATTAAAACATTTTAAGACATAACAACATATTTTCTCATCGTATCAGTGAAAGTATTTAATGGATGCATTTGTATGGACTCATTTTTGTAAACAAAGATGAACTACTTTTTATGCATAAATCAGCGACAGCAAGTGAAGCGTTGCACGAATCAATACCTTGCTCCGCCCACTTACTCGTAAATCACTGCGCCGGTGAAACAGACATGCGCAGAAAAGACATTGATGGATTGCTTAATATCGACAAACAGACAAGTTCATTTCGCGATAGATATAAATGGTATGCACTAACTGTCATTCGAATTCTAGAAACTCATTTACAATGGCGGAATTTAGAGCGTTTGGTTCGCGGAAGAATGCACATGTTTCTTCTTAAAAGCACTATTTTTCTTGTCAAAATATCGCCTATAAATAACGATAGGAATTCAAAGCAACAACCGCCCTACTCAATATTCCCATATTGATATAATAATATAATTTCAAGAAAATAGTATTGATGAATGAGCAAGTTCCAATAAAAAAAACATCTAGTGCTTAGAATGTGAGTGTCTATCAATTCAGATAACTAGAATGCTTGCTTTACGTAAATCGTATTCAAGATCTGAAGCAATTACGGCCGTATCATGCTCAGCAATAAAGTGGAATGGATATAATATGAATACTTTGATGATATAAAAGGACTCCATTATGTTATTTCGGATGCTTGGTTGGATTATAAGTTGTAATGAAAGACATTCTTTATTATTTTATGTTTAACCCCAATTTACTTAAGAATTCTAAATATTAAGCTGACTCAGGCAAATATGTGTATAATACCGATGCCTATGTTGATATAATCGGGCCGCTAAATCTCTAATGTTGATTAGTTATTTGCCTGCGATAATTAATTGTGCTCATTAATAAGTGGTTATTCGCCCTTTGCCATCTCAATTCACGTAGAAGAATTGTTTCATGTCCTATTTATTAGCACAATAAGTATGATTTTATAATGATGTTACAATTATTGTAGATATTAATTATTTCCTTTTTATTTTTACACAGACCACGTGCCCTCAACTATACAAGTATGCAACCTCTCATTGTGGACTGAGTGAATTATTTGGAAAACGTCACGTGATAAACAGACTAAGAGGTAGTCAATACCCGGTTTTTTGTAAGTACCTTGTATCCTAGTTAAACAAGTATTGTACAATAACTTTAACTCTTTGAATGTCATATTGCTGGTAAAAAAAATAAATAATAATAAAGGAGGAACGCATTTTATATGATATTCATAAATTTCTGAGCGACCCACGACCTGTATACTTGTAATTGGATGGATACATAACTAGTATCCGATTGATTAATCTGATCACTAGAACCAGGTATCGAGTTCGAATCCTACCCGGAACCAGACATAGTTTATATGTGCTGCACAGCTAGCCAAGGGAAAGTCAATACCCAGGTGTATGCATGGGATTTCTTCCACGTTCCAAGTTCGACATTTTCCAAAAAATTCTTGATGCTGGTGCAATAAAAATGAATTTGATACTTATAAAGGACCTTTCTTACCACAATGCAGCGATCGCATCCAGGGATAAAGAAGCGACGCGTGTTCGTCTTTGTCTTCATTGTCCGATTCTTCCGACCGAAGCGTTACATCTCGTATGTTCAATTCTGCCTCAATAGGACAGTGGGCAAGCTCATTATTTTGACGATTTCCCCTAGTGTATTTTATTATATCAACGCTGTAATGATTTTCCGGAGGAATCTGGGTTACTCTAAACACATCAATACAGTTTGTATCGCTTGTTTGTACAAACCTCGCTTTGTCAGTCTCGCAAATGTTTTGACATGGGCGATCAGTGCCGTCAGCATCTGATAGAAAAGCTTCTGGCATTAATATTAGATAATTTCCCGACGGCTTTCGTGTGTCATGTGTCACGACTGGCTTCGTGATGGCCTGGAATGGAATCGCAGGATAATGCTTTCTCTCAAAATTTTGAATATAGTTCGTGCTAATGGAACAACTGTCAATTTCCACGCTAACATCCCGTCGCCTAACTGCAGTAGCTTCAACACTACATCGCATGTCTACATCTACATCAAACGACTTGCCTTGGTCTCCATGATGCGTAACGCTGAGAACTGAGTTCGGCAATGTCTTATTCATTATTCATTAAAACACCAACGTGATGCGCTGAATACGGCTTCAAGCGAATTTTTGAGATCAAAAGTAGTGCCGCAATCTTTAATTGAGTCGTAAATCGTTCAAAATAGAGCACCACTCAGCCGGCCTGAAAAGAAACAGAAAACAGCACGTCAATGGCAAACATTTTGCGTGATTTCACAATTTTACATATGAATGAAGCTATTTTCATTTCAAGTACCTACCCTATTAGAGAATGAATGCATTCACTCGGGTCAAAAATCGTACAGTGGACCCCACAGTCTGTCTATTTACAGCGACCATGCACTATTTGTTAAACTGTGCTGTATGTATAACTATTCGATATCAAAGCTTTTGTTGAACATAGAGAACATTCGTATATTCGCACCATTTATCTAATTCAATGAAGCATTTTGTCCACGCCATCAGTCGAGTAGTACATGGTTATAATGTTGCCAAACAATTATACTCTAATGAGGACCGGGGTGACCAATGCGGCTTGTTCATTTGTTCAGTCATCGAAAGAAGCAGAAAGAAAATTTCTAAGTAAGGGGAAGTAAATTGGAAAGAAGAACATCAGATGATTTAAGTATGGCCATTTGTTTTACTATGTTTTAGTCAATAATGATGCTGTTCTATATTTTCAGAATGACAATGGTTGTGAAATGATTGTGAGGCTTCTCGTCTAGTATAGATATCTTCTTTCCAACTTGTGACTGAATTGTGGCTAAATCTTCTATGACGGTCTACTTCATCGGATTTGAATGAATGTGTCTTGCGTGCTACGCAGTTTTGCCAGGCATCCAGAGGCGCAAATCGACTATCAATCGTTGATATTTTTTAAAGTTATTTTTTCATGAACGCTATATAACATCACACATCGTATATAACAGAGCGTTTCTCATGAATCGTAGCATTGTAATGAATCAATGTTAAACAATTAATGTATAATTCTTCATTTTAATTGCATTTCCATCCGTCATTTTGAAAGGAAAGTGACGTCAGAGGTTAGAAGAGGCGGTGTTTTATACGACTGTGTATGTACTGTTCACATCTATTCAAACAGATATATGATAATAGGAAATGGTGTTGAGTAAATTATTCATACAGCTAAGGACGACGATTATAACAGAATATGCTCTGACGCACATTTAAACAATCTAACTTGAACAATGTTTTTTCTATATAAAAATTGTTACACTAGTTCTTATATGCATGTCATAGCTAACTGAGGATAGCGGGTCTAAAAATGGTTCAATGTGGTCCAAGATGGACAATATGACCTACCATTTAATTGTTTATTGAACCTTACATGATATTTACACAAATATGTATGATGTGTTGCCTAGCGCTGCTGTACTGCTTCTTAACTACAGCGCAACCTTTCCATAATGACCTTCTCTTAAGCAACAATCTCCTTTCAACAACAGTATGATTTTTCCACTCTATGATTTAAATATTAATTCAACCTTTCCAGAGCAACAACATCTCAACAACAACATAATTGTACTTTTCCCAAAGGATCTTGCCTTGGAGATGTTGCGCTGTATCTCGTTAATTCTAAGAAGCATTATTTTAAACATTCGTTTGCGTTTGTACTTAGTCAGAACTTGTAACTTATTATCAATAAAGGGTATTTTTTATGAAGACATTGTATGACATATTTCTTACAAATATAAAATATGAATATGCATACTAAGCTTTTTTAATTCCCATACATTGGAAGCAGATTTACAGGCCATTCGTGACAACGAACATGGGAAATGCGAATTTGAACTCTGGCCTCAGTGGCACACCGGCATGAAATATGTACATTTGGTCGTTCTGCTGTGAGATTTATAAAAGCACTACAGTAACTATGGTTCTGCAAAGTGTTTAGTTGGACTGCTGGGGTGTCGGGTGCGGAACATAATGGCCCAACTAACAGAAACACCGGATTGATTCGTGATATCCCACAGCGCAGCAACCATAAAACATACATGCCACTATAATTGGCCAGCAGGTGTCATGACATTGTAAGATTTCACTCAAAGAACATACTGTACTACGATGCTATGCTCCGCAACTATATCAAGTATGTATCTCATGTCACGAACCAGTGTCCGCTTTTCACGGGCGTACCATTTATATAGCATAGTTTACGTAACATCGGAGCCAATTCAAAAGACATGAATTTCATTATCTAAAGCAAAATACCATTCAAACATATATCGTTTATATACTAGCATAACACAGGCGACACATATTGAAGTCACAATGAAAGCCAATACATTCTGTACAAAATACATGATAATAATAAAACGAATATATAAGACACTTTTGTTGAAATTCTATTGAATTCTCTGACCCAGTATCTATGCGCAAATTCAAATTTTAAGAGTAAATTGTTTAAAAAATCCAAGAGGCGCATACGCTTCAAATTAATGTTTCTTTTATAGCAAATATACGAGATCGTGTTTTATAATGATGAAGCGCCTGTTTTACCCTGATGACAGACTTTTACAGTGATTCTGTCCCGTATTCATACGCATTCATCTCCCTTAAGGCATTCAAAGGCTATGACATAAATAACTCGGTTGAGTACTTTCTTGACAATCTTGCTATTCAAACAGATTCTCTGGAGTAATAAATCTATCAAGAACAGTTTGATGACAGAGAATGCGAGGAATATCTTTTCTCAACACTAAAATAGGAAACTGTGAGATTTGATTGAAACTGGAGATAAAACACGTATACCTCACTGTATAGATACACGGCACATAATCACAACAATGTATTTATTAACCAACATTGATACAGAGAAATTATTTACGAGTCTGACTAGAATAGACAGGGTCGAGAATGAAATACGTTTTGAGTTATTTCTCCCATACTATCTGTTTGCATCCGACTTTTAAAGACATTCAATCGAATTCCATCCAAAATAGCCAGAGGATCTCCAGTATTGGAACAAAATGGCTCTGGATAGTCAATTACAAATCTTGTATTTTAATATGGATATCTGCTTCAGACGTATCCATATTTTTATTTGCTTTATAATGTTCGATTCAGCTCAGATGTAGACTCGGTCCTTATTTCATGGCGGGCTTTTTTCATCCACGACCATTTATCATTTAAGACTTTCTCATGCTAACATTTTCATTAAAATCTTTTAACCAAGAAACTTGGGATATTTGGATAAAAACATGTTGGGCAAAAAAGAACCTACTTGATTTAACTGTTCATAGGTGTGGCAAATGTTTTCTGTCTAGAAAACATACCATTTGGAATGATAAATATGAGAATCGTATAAAATTAAGACAATGTAGAACTAGAAAAAGCGAACCCTCTCAATGGGTTACAAGTAGGTTCATCCTGGTTAGTTTTTTATCGTTATAAATGAATTTCTTCGGAATAGATTCGTGATAACAAAACTCATTGTTCATGCTTTCAGAAAATAAGTGAGTTCAAAGCGAAGACATGTTAAACGCATTTGTGTTTTAGATAAAACGACACAGAACAATGTCAAATTCGTACCTGACGTTTCAACTGAATTACCGAGCGTGTATGATTATTACGTTTTTTTTTCTTCTCGGCGAATCAACTTATAGGCATTGTCATCGTTTAAAATAGTTTAATTAATGTATTTTTCATGGTAAAACATTCCTTCATTGCTTTACACAAATGTTTTAACACCTGGTCAAAGGACTATTAATCATATATTTTTTGAAAGTCATTTTAGCTTAACGACAATCTATGTCTCCTTTATGTTCATCTCTTTGAGTTGATAAGCGGAAATAAACTATCGTAACTTCGATAACTTCAAACACTTCACTAGATCTTACATGAATAATAAGCAAACTAAAACGTGAACCAAGGGACGGCTTTAGGTGACAATAGCGTCTCTATATGAATATATTCCAAATTACTGATGCCATTTATATCAGTATTATGTGTTATTTGTTTGCTTGTTACACGCTCATAACTATGTTACAGTTAGGTATATAGTTACGACGTGTGTCCAAAAAGTACGTACACAAGTCTATTTAAGGAACTGCTAAAGTCATTTTCCTACTATTTGCTGAATGGATGTTTCAGTCAACACAATATACATGAGCTAACCAAAGTTGACGAAAACATATGCATTTTTAATACAATTACGTCGTGTATTGAAGCATCATTAATGATGTTCCGCCGAAGATTATATTTATTAACCATGGTGGGTTTTTTGCCATGGTAATCTAATACTTATGAGGCGAAAACGTTATTTTTATGCAATGTCGTCAAGTTCTTTTATTGTTTTGTTGTATCTTTAAAATGGCTTACAGATGCTTGTTATGTAATATCTCTGTTTCCTTTCTTATAAAACATGGCTTTACCCCCACTAAAGTCAATAATTGTTATTTTTTTAAAACAATGAATGCTATCCCGTATGTGACTATCCCGGAGACAAGGGTAACCAATCTCAATAACTGCTGCCGGCTACCCGACCTTCCCTAATATTCCCCCGTGAACCTAGACTTTTTATTAGGCACAAGGAAAACTACACCCAGTGTATCACTAGTAGTAACACTGGACAAGTCAAAACAGCAACAGAAACCAAAGAAATAATCTACTGAAGCATTTAGTACATTTGTCGAAACGAACAAGAACTGTAGATAAAACTGGAACAAATCGATCATGTGTTTGAAAAGAAAGCAACACATGAAGAAAGATACACAAATGCTTTGGTGTGGAAATCGAACAATCATGCCACTGTTCATTTTTGAATCAGATTTTTAAAAATCCAAATCAGAACGCGAACCAACATGAGCAACTGTGACACCGTAGTGAATTTATGATAATCGGTGCTTTAATTGATATACGCATACAATCTGAATTAAATGAAAACAGTCTGTTACGACATGAACAGCAGCGGCGGCAGCAGCTATTTGGGCCATTCCATTCCACTTATCTGCACTGAAATACCTTCGGGATAAGAGCCCGTTAACGTTCAGAATTGTTCCCAATGAGAAGCATATTGCGCAACTGTGGAAAAACTATTCTCGATGCAAGACATATTTCAGAAAGTAGTAAACCCAAGTTTTATTATCATTAAATGGGCAATAAGCATCAGTATATCAAACAAAGATTTCTTCGTTCAACCAATAAAACGACTATTACGATTCGAGTATCATGGGGCTTGTAGAAATTAGCGTGAATGCCATGCTGTGAACATGCAGTTAAAGTAAATATAGACTAGTAATAAAGTTGTTTCAATTAGTAATTACTTACGATAAAACGAGGTGAATTGTGGATCCCAGTTTTGTTTCATTTTGATAGCGGAATCAACGAGGGGATTTGTTTTAATACTACGACAAGGTGCGAAGCTATCCGCCAATTAAATCGATTAGCAAATGCTAAACAGGAACATACCTACCATGGTCGTCAAAAGAATTAATTTAATAGGATTCACTTTATAATATTTGTTATTAAGTTAAACAAAAGTCACGGCTCTTAATCATAAGCTTCGAATGTATTGCCAGGTTGTTTTTGGCTCTTCCAAGATAAGCGAAAGTTGTACTTAGTTGTAATGGTGTCAATATTGGACTTGATAGACTTTGTACTTTTTATCAACATTGATTCAAATGTTTACCGTGATCAGTTGACCTAAAAGTGCTACTAAATCATCCAACAAAATCAGCCTTTTCCCCGCATCCGAAAGAATGAAAAAAGGCATTTGTATGTGTGAAATGGAGATGTTTACTCATGCGGGTTCAAATTAGTTATATGTCTTTGCAATCAACAGACGTATTCATTATCACGATGCGAACCTTTGTTACCATGACATCTAGTAAATGGTTAAGCCGGAACAAGTACCTGCTATCATTTATACCATGCCCATTTACTTATATCTAGCATCGGCATGAATGACTTTATTATTTACATCATCGTCAGCACTGGTCATATAATCTTCAACTAGACTTTACATCTACACATATTGAAATTGGGTATAAGAACCAATTGATAGTTTGGTTTTAAATGATGAAAAGTTTTTTTTAAAGTTTGAACCTTTTTTTCTACCTAGTCTGCTCGATCCTTGGGGACAACTGTCATTCATTTAAGGTAATTCGGCAAAAACTAACTTGCGGACCAAAAATCAGGGTTATATACCAACTCGTTCACGGATCACACATTTCCTGATCATCTTTGTGTACAAAATGTCAATATTTCATTTGTATATTAGTGAGATTACATAAGCATTAATACCGTTTTATTGTATGTTTCCAAAAAAAAATATAGGCACTATTTGTTTGGTCCAATTTTCTACTTTTTTCAAACCACTAGTATTGACTTGATCACCTCACTAGAACGTTACTATAAGTATGTCCTCAGTGTTGGTTCTAATATTGAAATGCTTCTATGTGTACGCATACAATAAATTGAGAATTACTCTAATATGTGTAAAAAATCAGAGTACTAGATTATTTTAGATGTGTTTTGCTTGTAGTGTCATTAAGTACAAAGTAATTTATTAAGTTCTCATTTATCTCAGGGCTCAATCGGACAGAAGTGTTGATGACCGACATTTCATATTAAACATAATTGCCATATTGACCTCTCGGACATTAGAAACTGGACGCGTACACTGACCACCTATGTAAATCTCGGGAGGGAATAGCGTTTGATGTGGTTATGTGGTCATTGACGACAAATATGTTTCATATTGCCGGTTTTTGAAGTTGTGTCCAGGAAGTTTGTTCGGCATGTGAAAGTACTGTTTATGTTGGATAATACCGACTAAGTATATTTTTTAAATGTATAAGTTGTATAGTGTATATTGAAATGTTGTTTTGTACTTAGCTTAGAACTTTTTTTTAAATGTTGATCAGGCGGCGTATCTGTTGTGGTTGAGAAATAAATTTTAGCCCAAAGTTTGAGTAGCATCTGGGATGAAAACATATCTCTGATTATTTTATTAAATACAAATTCAGATTTTTTTTTACGGAATGAGGTGTGGCTTATTTCATCATTAGGCCGTCCTTACTACCTAAGAAACGTTTTATAAAATCCTAGTGATTGACGTACAAGTAAAGTATGGGCTTGTTGAACCATGATTGGGTCAGATTGTTTCAGTACATGCACATGTTTGAATACAAAGCTGAGAAGATTAGGGTATATAGTTCGTTAATCTTCCTGACGTCAGGAGCTGATTGTGTTGGCAATACAAGCTTTGCGTATTGTTTCCTTGCATTATTTAACATTTTCAATTTATTTTAATTTTTCTGTGCTTATAATTATGCTGGCACGAAATGTGTTGTGTCTTGTTACTACCATAGGAAAATCACTGTATTATATATACAATTCTGTTTTCTCGTCCATTATAGACGTATGGCAAAAAACGGCGTTTGGCGATATGATATTTCGTACTTGATAAATGCGTTTTTGTCCTCTGCTCATGGCTTATCAGGCGGTATCATCACCATTTTTGTGGTTTTCCTCAGATACTCGACCCGTCAGGTGCGAAATATTTGACGATAATGTAGTGTTTGTATTATAAATGTATATTCTCCAGTGCATAACGATGAAGGTTTAAGATTATTACAAGATTGTGTTTTTCGTTTGGGTCACCTGTAAAAGTACTCCATCAAATACTACAGCAGGAAACTGTCAAGATATCTGCTTAACATTAGCTACGTGTTGGTAATGAGAAAATGCGTTTCTCTTCTTTTTATCTTGCTTGTTAATTTTATGATATAACAGCAGAAACACTCGAGTCCTCAGTGGTATACTTTGACCAAAATGAGTTTTTACATGGGTTGCCAACAGTATAATTAATAGCTTCAATCTTTGCCTCCCGTTGTATGCCAGATTGCGAAGTATTGTACCAAAGGTCATAGGGTGTGATTTGAAACAGCTGGGTAAGTAAATGTACGAAATACATGAATAATTGATTGTATATTAATGACTACATATTAATAATATATTAGTATATGGACATAATACATTTGTATAGGGTACAATTACAAGTTCATGAATGAAACTTACACACGTGTCCCGCAAATTCCAGAATAAAACATTTAATTTAGTAATACACATGTTTCGAATCGGCAGGGTAGCTACGCGCTGGACTCTGGCATGTTGGCAATGCGACACATTCCCTAAGACATGCTTAATTAATGGTAGAAACAATGTCATGGCCAAACTTATAGAACGACGAAGTGTTGGCTGTCCACCTCTTACATTTGTGATTGCATGTACATTGTATAATTTATGAAAACACGCTTATGTGGTGTAATATTATTAAACTAGCTGATATGATTTAAGCTGTATTGCCATGAAAATAACCAAATACCCGCAGGCATAGTTACCATAGCATTTAGTTACAGCCGACTCTATGTTAGAATGGGTCAATGCGTATTAAACATTATCATCATCGATTGTGTGATAGTTGTTTTACAATGTACGACAATACCTCACTCGATGGTTACCTCAATACAACGATTATTATATAACTTTATTTATTAAAACAATTTGATATCTCGGACCGATTTCTATCTTTCTTGATAATGTGGCATTTATGAATGTTTTTGTTGGTTCAAAAGGCGTTCGCAGCATTCGGTATTTCTACACAAATACATTTTACTTGTACGGCTTATAGTGGACAGATCGACGAAGTAATCAATGAGGTGATGTGTAGTAAGCTCGATGTAGCATTTCTCTCCCTTGTGCCAGACGGGGGTGTGCTACTCTCTCGCAAAATACTATAGATGCCGAGTACAATTAAAACCACTGCGTAGTTTATAGAATATAGCTTAAAATTAAGACTAGAGGTTCTAAAAAGACTTTTATTTCTTGGTACATGCTCATTAAATACTTTAATACAATGTACTAGTAAAGCGTAGGTAAGTAGGTATATAGGTAGGGTATTTGTTTGTTATTGAAAGCGTGAGAAGTTGGGAGTACCGTTCCTCGGGCCCAATCATGAAAAAGACGAGGACCTGCACGATTTCACCATTTTGCATGAGAAGATGCTGGTAAGCAAACATATCAATACAATCATTAATGCTTGACAATGAGCATACACTCGTAAGTAATATATTTGTGACAAATGTGTTATATATTCATAGGATGCCACAAACTTATGGTTTATTTTTGGTTTTTAATGTTAACAAAATGTGTAACTTATTAACAGATGCATTTATATAAAATTTCTTAGGAATGTATGTCGTAAGAATGTCAGTATAAACATACTAACAGAAAATGGAATTCATCCTCTATACAATTCAAAGAACATATTCTACAGATACAGAATTCACGGACAACTATGAACTCCAATTGTAGTAGACCTGATCTCGAATGAGCATAGCACTATCTAGATTTCCATACAATAAGTCGGGGTCGCAGGTAATGAAACATAACTGCCATAAACACGACAATAAACGCGCGGGAATTTTTTTTTTCAGATACCCGGTATGAGTCAAGCGACCAAACTGTAGGGTATCTGCCCGGCTAGCTCAGTCGGTAGAGCACGAGACTCTTAATCTCGGGGTCGTGGGTTCGAGCCCCACGTTGGGCGATGTATTTTTTTTGTAATTTTACGACATAACAATAAAAATGTTTCAATGCTTTTTATTTAAAAGTTCTCACTTTGAGTATAGTATTACGATTTTATTGTTTATCGTAAGAATAAGATACTAAATAGTTACTTCAGTTGTAGAAATATAAGACGTAGGTAATACGTCATATCAATTTTCACAAGTCTGGTCGAACTACATGTATTCATTGTCATATATTAGCATAAAGCATGTTGAGTTTTATTTAATTTTTTGATGTCGTCAAATTAATAATCAAAATGAAGAAATTGGCGGTAAAAATATTATTTAGATAATATACCTAAATAGCATTATTACATATAGATATACATACAATATGTTTGCAAACGAACGTGCAATACATGCAAGTAATTGAAAGCCATGAACAAATTAATCATCAAAAAATATATTTATGCATTTTGCTCTCACAGCGTAAGCGTGGAAAACGTATCATTATATAATCACACACTCATACATAGCATAATCTCGACGTACGTTGAGAAATCGGTGAGCCAGAAATTTCGAAACCTACAATTATGTATATATCAATCAATTATTTAATCAATAAATAAAGCGATTAATTAATAAATCACCGTCTATAACCATAAACGCTTTTGAAGTCGAAAACAGTTTTCTGTATCGTGATTTTGTTTAATTGATTTTAGGTTTAATTTGAATACACGTGAAGAATATTTTTCTATTTTAATTCAATTTACATAATAAGAATATAACCATACGTCTATACGTGGGTTTGTATTTGGATTAATTACAGAGAGTGTTCCATATCAATAATACAGTGATTTGTCATTGACGTCATTTGAGAAATATTCCAAAAATACAGCGAACATAATAATATGTCATCAGCAACAATGTCATGAAAACCAGAATACATACACAGGCTGAAGTAACCAGGACTTTGAAGTCAAGAAAAAATGTATACACATGTATATCAGTTGGGCGGGATTCAATTTTGTGACAGTTATTTTTATTTAAGATAATTATGGGTTAAAAATATGGTGTTTATGTTGAATTTATTACAAGTTTACCAGCACAGGTCCGTTACTACTACTTGTGAATACAAATCATATTCGGTAGCTTAGACTTTTTACTTAAACTATGCCTGATTGCAATTTTTGTTGTTGTTGATTTTAAATTTATTAGTAATTTCCGTTTTTCTTATAAATACAGTAGTTGTTTATCAAAATTGACAAGTCGCCTCCAATATTCATTATTTAAATCTAGGTACTTGAATATGATTCTTATATCATACAAACAATTATTCTGCCAACAATAGGACTGCCTGGTGTAACTTTATACACTTATAAATCAGAATTATTGTTTTTAAAAATATATTTTCTTTGCTGTAATATTTTATTCGCTTATACAGCTATTACATAATAAATAATCGATATTAAGTTCATATCTGGGACAAAAAAAGAAAATCTGTGGATGTCAATAATCAAGCTATACAAATATATTGAAAATGGATCAATATATGAAAATGAAGTACATGTGTATCCTAGTAGTCCATATGCATGTTGTCGTATGCATACAAATGTACACTTACAGCCATAAAATACAATAACATTATTTAAACAGTTACACCAGAGACCAGTAAATGAGAAAAATATGACATGCAAGCACAACTATTAAAAAGAGTTTTAGACCATGAGCACTACTGAGTCACCATTGCTTACAAATGGCTCTTTGTCGACTGTGACCGTTAACTAAGGTTGATTGTATACTTGATTTTATAGAAAATTAACTCTAAACACAAAGTCATGTCATGGCATGCACTGCACGTTTGCATGCATGTATAAAACATATGTAATAATAAAGATAAATGCCAGAAGTTAAGCAATCAAGTTTGTCTGTCCTTTGAATTATGGCAAACAAAAATTAAAGAATGCTATAAAACGTACTCACCAGATATACAAAAATCGCATGTCTAATCCTTGTACCAAAAGCTGTCATAATCATGAAATGTATGAATATACAATTATTTTGCAATAAATCTTGCTGTAGTACAACAGCAATATAAATTATTGCATGACCCTACAATAGTAAAGGTCTAGATAAAGTGATTTATTACTAGAAGTCTGGACAAGGTTCATATTGAATTATTGTATTTGTTTCAATAGACGCTTCAGTTGATAGTTTGGACATGTTTGGCGAGGCGGTAATGTATTCCTGTTTATATAAACTCCACAGGGATGTTTGGCTTGCTTGTTTTTATGTTGCCTTGAGCGCGTATGTACCGGACTTAGTCGAATTGTATTTGAGTCTTGGAGTTAGGAAGATTCTATGTGAGACAGTTCCAGTAAAGAAGACGCTTGCTTCATAGCCCGCGAAGAAATCACATGACGCCAAAACGTCAACACAAGGAAGATGGTGTCATGGCCAAAACGCTTTTACCGGCGTCTACAAAACGTGAACCATTCGTGTTGAATTTAAAATTTCTTGACGCTAAGCAAACGTTTTTATCAAATATAGTAGTGGGAATAACATGTTTCCTGTATCTGTTACAAACGAACGTTGGCGTTAGCATACATCACACACTTCAGAACATGTAGAGAAATACGGCCGTCCTTAGTACAAGAGGTTATAGCAACAGCATGCAAGGGTCTCTTGAGATGTACATCAACGCCTAATACTAAATGAACTGCAATATTTGAATATCCAGAGCCAAGTATATCTCAATAATATTTTACATGCAAGTCTAATCCCCAAAGTATATCTACACACAAGAGTTCCATTCTTAAAAATTAAGCAAAGGACACACCAGTTGCATATCAACTTTGAAACAGACGTGTTTATTTGAATTATTTACATATACCGATGTATGCATCGTAGCCATGACGTGTACGTAATGCGTGTTAATAAGCATCGTGGTATCACATCATCGAAAATCAAGATCTATTCGTACGTCTGTTTCATTGCAATAGCAAACAAGCATAACATAATACAGAAATGATATCTTACATGTAAGCATTATTTTATAATAGCAAACAAGCATAACATAATACAGAAATGATATCTTACTTGTAAGCATTACTTTATAATAGCAAACAAGCATAACATAATACAGAAATGAAATCTTACATGTAAGCATTATTTTATAATAGCAAACAAGCATAACATAATACAGAAATGATATCTTACATGTAAGCATTACTTTATAATAGCAAACAAGCATAACATAATACAAAAATGATATCTTACATGTAAGCATTATTTTATAATAGCAAACAAGCATAACATAATACAGAAATGATATCTTACTGGTAAGCATTACTTTATAATAGCAAACAAGTATAACATAATACAGAAATGATATCTTACCTGTAAGCATTGCTTTATAATAGCAAACAAGCATAACATAATACAGAAATGATATCTTACATGTAAGCATTACTTTATAATAGCAAACAAGCATAACATAATACAGAAATGATATCTTACTTGTAAGCATTACTTTATAATAGCAAACAAGTATAACATAATACAGAAATGATATCTTACCTGTAAGCATTGCTTTATAATAGCAAACAAGTATAACATAATACAGAAATGATATCTTACCTGTAAGCATTGCTTTGTAATAGCAAACAAGCGTAACGTAATACAGACATGATATCTTACCTGTAAGCATTACTTTATAATATTAACTAAACTAACTATTGTTCTAGAACACAGATATATCGGGAGTTCTTTTGATGCTCTAATGAAACAGCAGCCCAACTATGTATGTACTACCCACACTTGTTTTAAGGCATACATACCGTATATCTAGTACCAAAGGTAATGCTCTCAACCTTGTGACAGAAAGGCGGCGTGCTAAACCCATTACAAGGCTTGCTAATGAGTCCTATTTAGATAGCATGTTGAAATGATAAACATTTGCCGACTGTATTATATTGCAGGTCACCTTTTGCAAGGTGTATAGAAAGATTATGCCTATTGAACAAGTTTGTCGCCTTTGCAATATATTGCTGAACCATACCGCCTTGCAGACTCTGTCGCTATTTAGGTACATGTATACCTAACACTTCATTGTTTGACGCTGCAATTATGTTAAATCTCTCTTCCTCAGCAGTAACCATGGCTTTGTAATAACAAAACCACACTTGTTTGGTCAATGGCCCCATTGAATTCTGATAAATTATCTTAATAATGAATATATAAGGCGCGTAGTGAAACCACACACACTTTAATTAAAATATTAACGGAAGATTACGTGAAGACAGACCGCACACATGGAGATTAAAGCTCACTATTTGAATATACTGAAGCGCACTTGAATTGAAAAATGAGTGTTTAACAAATTAAGGAAGTTGTTGCTATCAAAACACCATCTAAGCTTCTCAGACGGATGCTGATAAATGACAAAATTATTTTCTACGTGAAGAATTATTTATTTAGCACTTGTTGAAATATTGTGTGAGTAATGCCTTACTTCAGATCATCCATGTTTGGTCATTTGTTTCTTTGTGGCTGAGTATCAATAGTATAAAGCCCACTCGGTAAGCTCAGTGGTTAGAGCGTTGGTCTACTGATCAAAAGATTGCGAGTTCGAACCCCGGCTGAAGCTCACACTGTCACCGGAGATAATACATCCTATGTTGAATTGCCCACCCCCACCTCTGAATTATGTGGGGTAGCTTGCGGATAGAATGTGGTTAGTACTGGTTAATGCCTACTGAAGCTACTAGGGAAGCTGGTTAGGATAACTACCCGCCACGGTATGACTGAAATAATTTTAAATAGGGCGTTATTCCGACGAAGAATAAATAAAATCAGCAGAATATATTTTTTCTTGAGTTTTAATAGTCAGTGCTGATTGACGACTTTTCGTAACAAAGTAGGAAGACTTTTTGTCCACATCTGGATGGAACCAGCATCGACCTTCTGTAAGCTAACCGGACTGCTTCCTTACATGCGATATTTGTTCCCTAGTGGAACTCGAATTCACAGTAGTGAGGGACTAATCAAAGACTAAAACCACTCGATTACGGAGGCCCCCTAACAAAATACTGTTCGCCCGTTAGATATAATTATCCTCTTTGTCATACTCATAGTATACTCAAAGTATAGTTATTGATATACCAGGTTCAGTTATTTCAATAGCTTAGTTGGTTATGAACGCTGTACTTTCTTCTGTATTATTTTTTTCATTTACAGGTGAGCGCAACGCAATTGTCTCCCTTAGTTGATATTGCAACAAGGGACGTAATCACACATATATTTTTACACTGTTCAAATTGAATTACCTCCCTTTGTCCGATCACAAAATGTAGGCATTCGTATGATATTGACGGGACTAATTGCAATTAATCTTTTTTGTTTTCGTATGAACAGGTGTTATGTGGTTTCGAAAATGATCACATAGGGAAGGCATAGAATTCTTTCTCATCAAATTTTAAGATTGATTATAAGTAAGCCTATAAACTACATTCTACTTTTCGAGATTCCCCATTTTTTTCAAGACGTCTCTCGGCCTCTGTATACTGATGTACCACAGGCATATGATTAATGAAACGACATAAAACTTTATCAACACACACAGACAGTAAGATTTATTTATAAACAGTTATTTTGAAAAAAGTGTTTTTCCCACATTTTAGATTGATGCCTATATTTTTAATATGCGCCTGGGTAACGTCATCTCGACGTTATGGTCCAGATAACGCGAAAAGGTCCCGAATATGTAAAATCATTTAATGAATATGCAAAAAAAACACAGTTTTTTTGCTGGTAGTGTTCTCTTCGTCACTATAGCAACCGAGACGGAAAATAAAACAAAATAAAATTGAAAATAATAATTATACAATGAAATTATTCCAGCAGTTTGTAATATAGTATTTACCCAATATATTATATAAATATATCCTATAAAAATGAGATGAATAAGTCAATGTTATGAGAAACTTTTGAAATCTGGATTTTCAAACCAGTTTGTCAAGTGGTTGAATCTAAATGTGTTTGAACACTGCTTAAGGATTCTTCGATTTTTATCAGTCCATTTCCATATGTAATGGTTTCGCAACTATATGTATATATACATAGTTTTATGATATTATGCAAATAGTAGTATGGGAGAGGTAATTATCATCTATCTATCACAAAATCATATTTGTCCGGGAATAAAATTTCATAACTTATTTTCTATTTCTATAATAATGTGTTATACGCTTGTATTCCTTTATACATGCAATGCGTCTAAATAAATGCTGAATAATTTCTCAAAGATCGTCCGAGTTCACATGAATACGTTTAATTAAGGATATGTATGATACATTATTTCAATATTCAAAATGTGCATTGAACAATGCCTGTGTTATTTCATTATTTTCCGAAGTGTATAAATATGTTACTAAAAATTAGTCAATAATTATGTGCAGAAAAATGCACAAAATATGAACTGGCGTGTATTGCATAAAAGGTTTTCATTATATTTAATTAACATTTGTGCAAGAAATGCGTATTAACTGTATGAATAATAACATTAGAAACCCTGAAAGCCAAACTGGGCAAAGGGACGGGTTTTCTGAGAAATTCGGTTTTCAGAGTCCTTCTGAAAAAAAAATCCGAAAACTTGGGACATGAAAAATCGTCTGGTTTTCCTGGGTTTTACTGTATATATACGATTTTATAATTATACGATCTTTGATTATCGTAAACCTGCACTTATTGTCGTCCACGCTGCTACCAGCATACAACAAACTACAAAAAGAATGGTACCCGCAAATTGTCCACTGATTACCAACAGTGAATAACTCCCAAGTGAGTAAAAACAAAACAATCACATCACTAATTATACTAGTTTCTTTTTCTACGAAAATTGAAAGAAAAAACTTAACTTTGTCTCGTAATCGACAGTTCCTGATTTACATTCATTGTATGGCTATTATCAATCGTGCCATTAAAAGTTTTAATACGAACAAAACGATTATTTGCGCCATTTATTACCGTGAACGGCCATTTTAGACTGCCTAATCGCCAAAAAGCAATTTTTGGACAATTGTCAGTCGGAGTCTCCGCGTGCTGTTACGTTACTTAGCCCGAAAATGACATTAGTTTTGAAACAATTGCACTTTAAAACAATTAACGATGATTAGCGCTAATTAGAATGTCGGGAAAAGTACTTAAATTAAACATTTCACACATAAACAGTATTAAGATACGTTTTACGATGCCCAGAACGTAAATTTATTTGTTGCTAAGCGACGTGTTTATTTTTTATTTTATTGGGAAAAAATACGCTTTTTACCGACTGCTAATACAGTTCTCATTATTCAATGATCGGCGAGGAAATCCGAAGTAGTACCTGACAATAATATAAAACCATACAAAAAATATTAATTATATCATGAAGTAAAGATACGTAAATCAAAAACACAATTAACGTCAATCTAGACATAACGGATTATAATAAGTACAAATTTATCAATTTGATATTTTTGTGTTATTTATAATTAATAATTGTTACCATTTATTAACGTTGTCAAGAAATTTTCACTCAATTATATTTGACGTCTAAATGATAATATTAAGTAATTAAAATAAACGATGACTTTCTTTCTTATGTGTAGTTCGTAAGTGAACGTAAATGTGTCAAGAACGTTGTTTGTAATTATATACACAATGATACAATATAAAAACTATTCTTCCAAAATGCGTATCTAAATAAATGTGTAATTTACAACTTGGTGTACGATTATTGACGTGATTTACTCAATGTTGTTTCTTAATCATTTCTGGAAAACAAATATCCTTGGTTGTATTAAATCAATTCTACATAACTTCACCCCCCCAAAAAAAATCTTCGAAAATGCTCTCTGTTAAGCATGACTTAAGATTATAATTAAACTAGGGTATGTATATTCAAATTAAGACGGCATCTTGTCTGGGACTTAAACACGCGCCAAATAGCGATAATTATTTTTAGTATTTTTTTTTAGTCTTAATTCTATCCTGTCGGCAAATGCGCCATCTTCTGAGATATGACTAGACGAGTCATACAGCACTATCATAATGGTATTGTTAAAGATTTAAATTTTTCCCGACAGATGCACGACTTGTACAAAATTCCTCGGGAATTTTTCAGTCACATTGGAAAGGCGAGCCTGATTTATGTTCAAAGACTAAAGAAACAGTGGACCAGTTGTCACGTGTAGATGTTTTACGAGCGTGCTAAGAACCAACTCCTCCGATCTGTCACGAACTAATGATTCACACCGAACTTAACGCTTAGTTAAAGTCACTCCCAGGCGAACAAAGAAAATCAAGTAATACTAAACTCTTGAAGTAATTATAAAGAAGATGCAGCTAAAATTGACACAGAAATTAATATCATCTTTGGACAAACGCACTTACCGCTTGCAATACCTTTATATAACGGGTATCTTCGCTGATTTTGTATAGATATACTCATTTTATTCGATGTGGTACCTCATTTTAAAACATTATTTATGATAACAAGGAACATATTATATACATATAATCATAATTATTATAGTAATACCAAGACAAATAAGTAAGACGTGAGGACGAAAAAATATATAAATAATGATATATTATTAGTATATAATGCTTATTTTTCATAATGATACTAAACGCAAAGAATGGCAATATTTCTTAAGACAATAAAACTCAATATAATTTTTATATATATTAATATACACCAATTAACATACACCAGAAGTATCATATAACACATTATATAACAAGATATTTCATAATTTAATATATTACAAATATTCATAAAATTAAAACAATCAGTTTTACTACGCTGCGCATTTTGGAATGATCCGTGTATCATATGAACATAAATTTCATGAAAAAAATTTTTTTTTTATAGATATAAAGACAGCGAACTTTCATTAAAAATCTATGTCTACTCTATATAATTACGATGCGCTTGACTCAGATTTAAGATGGGGTGTTAGTGAACTATGATGTATAACGTATTCAAATGCCGGATAGAACTATCGACAGAAATGTAACTCAACTTTTTTCATATGAAGATCGAAATGATTATACGATGAGAACTTAAAAACTTGAATTGTTATTCATTTGTATACCACAACAACACATTCAATGATATTTAATAATTGTAAGTTTAATAAAAAAAATAGTTCCGATGTGTTGCACTTTGCAGTTGAATGCTTAGCTAGTTTGTTTATTTATATTCATAACTCGTCGAATCCGAACAATTCAACACATACAAACAACAAATCGCACAACATGCTTAGTTGTCAGAGACCAGTTCTTTGATTTCAATTCTTAGTCTATAGTTACGTTTAAATAACATTTAAATAAATAGATGTATTATTACACTTAATCGAATTTCTAGGTGGGTATCATGATTATAACGCGATACAAAATAGTCCCTTACGGAAATTATATTATCGTTTCTCGACCTGGGGCTCAGAAGCAATTTTCCACGAAACTTTATGGACATTATAATTATTCTCTAGAGTAAAACTTTCTTAAGGAATTCTACACTTATTCAGGCGCTTTTCCCTTGATTCTAAAATTCCGGAACTAAGTTTCCGATCGCCTCATTTGTATTCCTTTCGAATTCGCGATGCATTCGGTCATAAATCAGGAACGTTGTTCCCCTCGGACGGGTAGAGCAAATCAAACGCGCATGGAATTATTCCAGCCAGGTTTAAATTGACATTTCTATGGGTGCCCTGGAAATGGAAGTAGACAGATTGTAACGAACACGGCTCAGTCATTAAGTGTAGGTCATTTACAGATGTAAAAGATCGTTAATGTCGCATCCAAGCCAAGTCCAGTAATGATGGCCGAATATTGGAAGTCAGTAAACAGTCATAGCATTTGTGACTACACAAAAGAATAGGAAAATAACTCAAGAAATATTGAGTATTTTCTGCATTTGATTATATTGTCTATACGAAACCAGGATATATTAGGTAATAACAATGTAAACATAAAGTCACGTTTCGTTTTTGAATCATAATACGTTGGGAATTCGTGACGGACTTTGAATAGCGCTACTTTCGATTTTTATTATTTTGAAGGAGATGTAATCCGCTCAAATGGGACATTCGTTTTTTAATCGTCTTTCTATAAGCATACAAATAACAACATAATTTTAATCGGATACGCGTCAAGTAACATTCTTCAAGTCTTTTGCGTTGTCATAGCAGACAACTGCATATCGTGTAATTGCAAAAACATCGGCGACATTTCAGAGTGAGCCGAATCTGCACAGCGCCCACGTATGACACCAGGAGGTCCCAGACGATATAAATTCTTCACATTCTGACAGACTGAACTTCAGTTATTCGAACAAATATCGGAAAGAAACAACTTTAAAATGAAGATGCTACCCAGCATAGTTACATGTCATATTTCGGTTCCAGAACAAAAGCATACTGTAAAGAATTAGCCATCCCATGTGGCAAGCAGTAATTAGTTAATAAGTTAATGAGCAATGGTCAAACGTGGAACTTTGGGATATATGTAGACTGGAAAATGTGTTCTCTTTTACCATGTATATGTAGAATAGCATATATAACATCACAAATAAGATAGCATTCGATAATTTACCTCCCTGTCGTATCCTTAAAATGGACCAACAAGAGTGTTTTAATAAATAGTTTAAGAACCTGTAATCAGGGGAACATAGAGTATACAAAATGAACAGACAAAGTGAAGAGAGAAACGGAGGCAATGGAATGGGAACAGTGATCACTGGTAAATATTACGAGGCAATGTTAGAGAGGACTAAAGACAAAACGAGCAAAGGTCCACATCAGGAACAACACTATGGTTACTATTGGATCAAACTAAACATATCGATATTGAAAACGATTTTAAAACCAAGCATAATACATTAAAGAATATGAGCATAGTACCAGTCTTTCTAAATATTTTGATATACACGATGTAAAGTCTCAAACGTGGTGTGAAACGACTTTTTCTGCGATTGCTTATGCGGAAACTGCACTTTCTTTTGGCATGTTTAATTAACTCAGTCAGCAACATAGTAAAGTATATTTTCATTGGAACCTTGCTTGTTGCAACCATGCTAGGATCCACTCAAACGTCACCACATCACGCTAAATGAAAGTTAATTACGTAAATCATAGTCTGTCATTGTTTCCTTAATGTTTCAGGTCGGCAACAAGCGCATCCTGTATCCTGTCAAACTCCAGTTTGAAGTATACGGAAGCAGGTTATTTAGACATATTGTTCATGTATTTAACCATTCCAAGCCGTCTGCGCGTGGATGACATTAATAAAAAAAACGAATAACAACATTAAGGATTTCAAGAACAACCATTGCGTTTTACATGGAACAACAGTGATAGCACACGCGCCTTTATTTTTGCATTTATACTCATAATATGCTCATGTCGGCAACATACAAATTTGAATTGGCCTGCAATGATTTACTGACCAGCACTTAAGAGCGTTTTTAATTAAATTCTTTGTAGTTATACCCGGTGACACTAATTTTCTCGGAAACATAAGAACCAGGTGGTATATATTTCTGCTGTCTCGTTCCACTGAGATCAAACATAAACTGTGTATATCCCCATATCAAATGAAATGACATAGCTCTGTACGGCGTTAAGTTTTCATCTTAAACTTGCCAAAATTGTAAACGGGCGTCCTCATATAAATACCAACGTACATGGCGTTAAATGCGTATTCAAGATACAGCAGTCTTACCCCAAATTTCGTCTTGAGGGATGCAATTGAAACGCAGACATACCAAATGGAGCCTGAGAAGATTTATGCTTTTAATCAAACACGTTTAGACAATTGGGTATTCTGAAATCATTTTGAAAATTATAACACGTCCGAAAGGCAGGGTAGTAAATTTAGTGTAACAATGGAGCTCCAGTGACATATAGAAGACGTTATTAGCTGAGAGTACGAGCCAAATGGAAGAATTTCGACAGATGAAATGCGATTTAGTAAAATTGGTACGATGATCAGTCGGTGTTTGGGTTGTGGGACTAAGAAGAAATCCAATAACGAATTGTTTGGTAGGATTGATGTTTAATCGAATAATATAATTATTCCTAGAGTGTAACGAACCAGTAGGTTTAGTGGTATATGTCGAATACTCTGCCACTAATCAACTTATGCTGAATGTTTATGGACATGTATGCAAAAATAATGCAAGCATACACTGACGCTTTAAGACGTCACAAGTCAACACCGTGTTCAACGCATTTTAAGAGAAATTGCTTGTAAATAGATATTGTTTACGCATTGGCGATCTTGACTTGTAGTATGTTAACGTGTCTTACTTGAATTCATAATAAGTATGCGTTTGGTCCTCGGAGCTGGTTAATATCTTTTTATTCACAAGAGTGTTTTCACCTAGTACGCCCCGTTTAGCGTATTCGGTATAGGTAGCACGTTGAAGATACTTGTAAGTGTTCGGAGTCTTTTGCCAGTTGTTTTATTTGTTATAGTACAGGTATGATACATAACCTCCGATTTAACAACTAGTGCTTATCGTCTGCAGATAGTCATTTGCTTGAAAACATATACTACATGTTGCTATTACGGAAATACATTTGATAAATAGCAATATGGCTAACATAAAGTATAAAGTAAATAAGTGGAAATATTTCAACAAAATAAGCAAACAGACTATCTGCTTATATACTTTTCGTAGAATCATCATATATATTTCAGAAGTGGATCCTATTAATAGTGTGCCTGTATTGTTGCGGAACAATAAATGGACATGGTTGTTGATGTTTAAGATGCCGGTAACCCCAAAACTGTCAGTGAATTTAGAATTCTGGTTATAATACCATTATTTTGTATGCGTATAACGAGAATCAAATATCCGTATACATCGATCATACCTTTTCACCATTCTTATGTACATAAGCCACACATGAGTTCTGTTATGGAAGCACATAATGACACTATTGTTAACAATGTACAATCATAATTCCATCTGGAATTTCATTAGCTCAGTTTGCCCCTTTATAGAATATGAGCGTCTTTGGTTGGGTTTGCCTATAAATAAATGATAAAAACTTCGTCAAACTTAATCATATAAGTTTACGTAACTCTTTGGCACTGGCTATACCATTTGCACATAAATAACAAGGAGCCGTCAAAGCAATTCCTTTTCCATATCTCTTATTTTCTGTACAACTAGGAAATAGATTTCACAATTTTTGACCGTAGGAAAGATTTATTACTTTCGTTTGGTTATAATCTAGTATAGATAAGAGGCTGTCGGTCAAGTTCCGTTCCTGATTAAGTTCTCCTCGAAACGTGACTTCACTCCCCGTCATATCAGATTCTATGAAATTAGATCTGACGTAGGGAGGCCCACTTTTCCAGCAACTTGTGTAAAATACGAGTGAGCAAATAAATACGCACCTCAGAATGACTTCTGACGAGACTCAGAAGAGATTAGAACGAATATGTATTATATATGGGCGATGTTAAATGGAATAATATACAGTGCGCAGACATGTTTGAAGTATGGAGTTAGATTCTGATACCAACGAAGTGCTTATCGCCAAAACACATTTCGATCATGGAATTAATGCAGTTTTAACATTTCTTTAAATTCTTGTAGTAATTCGGAAGTAAAATATCGAGATAACGATATAAAAGTCAAATAACAGCGGCGAATGTTTCATGCTTCGAAATATCGGCGAAACAATGCGCATTGAATGCATAATATATTTGTTAAATTTCATTGAAATTAATGAACATTTCCTAAATATTATGAATGGGAGTCCTTTATAGCATACACTAAATGTAAAATTATGGAATACAGGAGACTGACTGTGCTTCACTTGTTGGCGTAAATCTCAGGTTGCCGGTTACATGAGCAAACAATATCAAATTATATGAATGATCATGTGATCCCATGGAACAATATATCTCCATTCATTTCCTTGGGTAGAACAAACGAATGGGTGGCGGAATACCCCGGGGGTATATGTAATCAATGAGGGTATGCGTGACACACGTTAAACGATGCTTCAACAAACAAACCATAATTAAATTAAATATATACTGTCAAACTTCCATTATCACTCATCAATCCGCAATTTTATGCAGTTTTTAACAGATTTGTTGCATCTAATTTGTTTTTGTTATCCTGCAACAAGATAAACAGGGGCGGATTTAGAAAGGAATATTTCACTCTATCTTATAAGGCAACATTGCCATATTGTTGACTGGTGAACAGATCCGACATTTGTAGACACTTTTCTGCTGTCCGATACCCGAACAATATATTATGGCAATACCAATTTAAAACACAGTTTTGCACCAATAACTGATAAGTATTCACAGCTTGTTTCTGTTGAAATAACTGCAAAGCTTGTTTTCAACGAATTTTGTTACAAAACAGGCAACAAAAACGAACGTCATGTGATCCTGAAATGTTTCAGTGAATCAACCCGGATGAGTAATCAATAAACTGGTTCCCGTTCCATGTTACTGTACACCAAAAGCTTTGTACACACAAGTCAACGGGAACCAGTTCATGTAATACATGTACTCGTATGTACATGTTAGTGTTGGACAGCAAGAGCAGTAATGTAGATGAATGACAACTTACACACTCGTGTAAATACACCGATGTTTACATGTGATACTCTTGTTCGTTCATTAATGAAGTGCGTATGTTTATATCATTTTCTACATGGTATCGACCTGGTCAACATTATTAATTACTGACCAAGCATTAGGACCACCTACAGCATGTGATATGAGATTTTTGACAGTGCATTTCTATTTTAGCACCTTGTGGCTCGTTGCTAATATTCTTAATGAATTTCACGTGGGGTTAGCTGCCATGCCGGTCAAGCTAGCGAATTTATTGGCTAATAAAAATGTCCACGGCCGGACAGACCAAAGTAACTGTGTAAATGTGCCGCCGACCACAGAATTGACCATTTAGAGCATTAGCGTTAATTGTAATTACGATTCTCATGCCGAATGACAAGTTATACGCCCATTGAACTAATGCTACTAAGTACGTATATTATCACAAAATATTAAAAGCGAACCAAATACTTGATCAATGGTTGTACTAGTATTTTATTCACGGATATTACATTGCCAAACAACAATGCACAAAAACACGACAATAATGTGCAGATGATTGTCAAAATACTTTATTTGTAATGGTGTTGTTTAAGAATATGGTATACCCGTTTGTGTGTTTGTATGTAATAATTTGTTTTGTTCTTGGCGAATTGCTGTTCAGGGGAAGCAACCGTGCAACATCGATTTCTAAAGTCACGGTTTGTTCTGTTTGAAAAAACTTTTGAATCACAATTATCGAACTCGCTTCATTCGGAAAACTTGGTTGAATATGTTTTACTTCATGTCAAGCAGTAATTCAGATATAACTGGACTAAGTAAGTCACTCCTGAAAGAAACAAGATACTATGACGAAAAGCTCGCTATTTAGCAATTGGTCTTCCAAACGCAATAACTGATACATTTCAGCTCGATAAAACTGTACATCATTTATAAACAAACTGCATGCTACGTACTAGCAGGGTAACGTCGTGTTAGTAGATGAAGTGTAGCTCTCACGTCACAGGGTAACCTTGACGATGGAAGTCGTCGATTTACTGGATGTGCTAGTAACGTTCACGTCATTAGTTAACCATGACAAGTGCACTATGACTACAGGAGACTTCGTGTTACTTTATGTGGCGTAACGTTCACGTCTCAAGTGCACTATGACTACAGGAGACGTCGTGTTACCTTATAAAGCGTAACGTTCACGTCACAAGTGCACTATGACTACAGGAGACGTCGTGTTACTTTATGTGGCGTAACGTTCACGTCACAAGTGCACTATGACTACAGGAGACGTCGTGTTACTTTATGTGGCGTAACGTTCACGTCACAAGTCCACTATGACTACAGGAGACGTCGTGTAACTTAATATAGCGTAACGTTTACGTCACAAGTGCACTATGACTACAGGAGACGTCGTGTTACCTAATATATTGTAACGTTTACGTCACAAGTGCACTATGACTACAGGAGACGTCGTGTTACTTAATATAGCGTAACGTTCACGTCACAAGTACACTATGACTACAGGAGACGTCGTGTAACTTAATATAGCGTAACGTTCACGTCACAAGTGTACTATGACTTCAGGAGACGTCGTGTTACCTAATATATCGTAACGTTCACGTCACAAGTACACTATGACTACAGGAGACGTCGTGTAACTTAATATAGCGTAACGTTCACGTCACAAGTGCACTATGGCTACAGGAGACGTCGTGTTTCTTTATATAGCGTAACGTTCACGTCACAAGTGCACTATGGCTACAGGAGACGTCGTGTTACCTAATATAGCGTAACGTTCACGTCACAAGTGCACTATGGCTACAGGAGACGTCGTGTTTCTTTATATGGCGTAACGTTCACGTCACAAGTGCACTATGGCTACAGGAGACGTCGTGTTACCTTATATAGCGTAACGTTCACGTCACAAGTGCACTATGGCTACAGGAGACGTCGTGTTACCTAATATAGCGTAACGTTCACGTCACAAGTGCACTATGGCTACAGGAGACGTCGTGTTACCTTATATAGCGTAACGTTCACGTCACAAGTGTACTATGACTACAGGAGACGTCGTGTTACCTTATATAGCGTAACGTTCACGTCACAAGTGCACTATGACTACAGGAGTGTCGTGTTACCTTATGTAGCGTAACGTTCACGTCACAAGTGCACTATGGCTACAGGAGACGTCGTGTTACCTTATATAGCATAACGTTCACGTCACAAGTGTACTATGACTTCAGGAGACGTCGTGTTACCTAGTATAGCGTAACGTTCATACAACAAATTTACCATGACGACGTGAGACGTCATGTTTCTTGATGTAACATAATGTTTACCATGACGACACGACACGTCAAGTGACTTAATGAAGCGCGACGTCCACGATCACTTTTCTATGTATTGCTGACCTTTTTAATGCCTAGCGATCTTCTCATGTAATAACGTAGGAGTGACGTTGTTGCGATATTAATGACGAAATAAATTATTGTTTTGTTCGATAAAAATTCACCAGGGGGAATGACTCTTGTGTAGAATATTTATAAACAACTTTTACTGACGAACAGACAAAGTGTTTATTCTGGTATGTTGACTGTATGTATTCCTGTTTGGTTGTAAGTATATATACGACAAGAGGGGTCTTAATTTAACGCAGCTTGAACAAATAGCATTGAGTAAAATTACATGTAATTTAATACAAAACTCATCGTATATCCAACATGGTCGTGCTGTTTTAACTATCCGTTGAAATATATGTCACGCGGCTGTCCTTCCATTATTTTGCAGTTAATTTACAAGCTCAAACCGACTACAAGTTGTTAACTTATGGCCGTGTTGCCTGTGACAAATTAACGTTGCCCAAACTAGAACCTAGACAATCGATCATTTTCTAGACAGATTTGTAATAAAAAAAGATGGCCGCGCTGTTATATACAAATCTATACCATCCGAAATATTGTTTCTCGCCAAAATAACGAACTTATTATATTTACGAGAGAGTTACGGCCGCCGATTTGGGTTCATTTTTATGGTGATTATTTAATGTGCATCCACGGGGCTTCCAGCCTCTATTTACTTGAATATGACCAGTAAACACGATAGAAGAATATTAATAATAAAATATTCATTCGATGTTTATTTCTGCAGAGGACAAATGTGTTGATTTGTTATAATGACCACACGCTGTTACCGTGTTTTCCTTGGCGTTTGTATAATAGTATAGTCGTTTTTAGACAGTATATCGAAAAGGAAATAGCTTGACATTCTACTTTAATGTTAGATAATACAAATTTGAGACTTACTAGCCATTTGAATTAGTCTACGAAATGATAAATGGGGAAAAATAAACAGGCTTAAGTTTCAATAGTTCATTTGTTTATCAAGTATATGATGTTATTTTCTATGTTTTATATCTTATTATCATGAGAACTACTGCTGCTTTTCAGGTCACTCTCATTATCAGGCGTGCTATGAAGTTTGATGTAAAACGAAGGTCCCTTTGTCTTTTTAAAATACCACCACAGGTGTTAATAATCTTATTTGTAGTTTCATGTTAGAACATCATCATGTCTTTGCAAAATAATAGGGGCGTAGATTCTTGGCTCATTTCATAAAAATCAGATATTCAAATGCAATGTAGTTGGACACCAGTCACTAATAAAATACACGTATACATAATATACATCGGGAAATAAGCCATCACATCCTGGGTTTAACTTATCTTTAAACTGTAGATTCCGTTGTTTTGAGCTTATGAGCATGTGACATCCGGATACTTAATTTACACTCAAACACACCATTATAGTTCCAGGAGACCCCCAATATTGACTTCATATACTCTTTATTTCACTGATTTTATGAAATTATGAAGTAAAAGACATGTTTGTGGACGGCAATTACCCATATAGATCTGATTCTAACGATACCCATGTTCACTATAATTATGTGCTTGTATTATCAAATTTAAAAGCCCGCCTGGTTAGCTCAGTGGTTAGAGCGTTGGTCAACTGATCAAAAGATTGTGAGTTCGAACCCCGGGCCCGGCTCACACTGTCCATAACAAATTTGACTGAAGATATTACATCCTATGTTAAATTGTCCCCAACCTCTGAATTGTATGGGGTAGATTGGTAGTGGCTTGCGGATAGAATGTGTTTACGACTGGTTAAAGGTTTAAATGAAGTCTAGGAAAGCTGGTTAGGCTAAGTACCCGCCACATTATGACTGAAATAATGTTGACAATGGCGTTAAACCCGAAGAAACAAACAAACAAACAAACACACAAACAAACACATTTATTAGTCGAATACTAAATACATGTTTATTTTATTTTTGCATCATTTAATTACACAGCATTTTTATCCAAACTTTCTTTAAAGAAAACCCGTCGATAAATCTGGAGTCGGACCCTTCCAATACATTATTCAGACTACTCACATCATAAATCATATTTGAAATTTGTATTTCTATAAGCGAAATGCACATTTGATGTATTGATATCATAACGGGTACTGCCATCATGACAACTATAACACTCAATGAATCTATTGTTTAACACAATTTTTCAATCAGTCAAATTAGCTTTGTCGAATTGCGCAATAAATCTTCGCATGACGGATCATGGACCGCTGTACTGGTGTCATCTAGACATATTTTATATCCTAAACCCGAGGGAGAGGAGAATCCATGTCTCCTATAAAATCACACATCTATAGTGTACACAAAACACCAAGTTGGCTTGTCAGTGGTTCCCTGTAATCAGATGATTTACGCGTCTAGAAAAGTCGTTAAAACTTCAAAATAGGGGACAACAGATATCCGTCCGTTTATTGCGCACGCATTATATTCTGGTATTCGCTTCTGTCAGTTTTGTGAGTGTATATCAAATCTAAGTCAGTTTATAAAAGGCATCCAGTAGACTTTGTATTTCAAACTAACGGATCGCTGTTGCATCTCCCAACGGGGTACATGTTTATGACTAAGGGGCTGAATGAAGTATGACCGGTGAAGGGAAATAAAATAACCATTATTTTGATTGAAATTAGAAATCCAGATAGCCGTAATTTACCCATTGATGACATAAAATCGGTTAAATTTACAATGACACTTTAATGTCCATACTTGATGTCTAATTATCTAGTTCTACCCAATGGGTTTAACGTGACGGTACATACATAATATACTCGTATACTATACATGTATTCCTATGTGAACCGCCATCTACATTTGTACTTTGAAAGTTCGGGTAAAATTACCGCTTTCCCGATGCAATGAAATTTGGCCATTTATCCGGTCGTATTTATAAATGTTAACAATCAACTTTATCTAAAACATCGAGAATTCATATAAATGTTTGATATTATCATTCTAATGCAAGATAATGGCTTCCACAAAATTTGCATAGTGAAAATATACATTAAGTTTTGATGCGCTATATTGTATTATGATATCAACGAGATTACTATTTATTTTCGATATAAACATACGACGAATGAAACCAAACTATTAAGAGCATGCAATATATCGGAAAAATCGATTATCTTTTTATAACGGTATGATAATGCGATATGATTTTAAAATACCGATACTCATTAAAACTAAATTTAGTTTTTCAAATATGTCCTGGCAAAAATATTACTTATATTTTGAAACAACGTTTGCGATAATATACAATTCATACTAAACCTTTTAAAGAAAAATAAAAACGTATATAGTGAAAGATGTTTTATATCGTATGATCATAGTAAATATCGCGATGTATCGCGATTTTTCCTTGCAATATCGATCCCCATAGAAAAAGACTAAACCGATATTTTAATTTTGCATTTTAATAAATACATGCTATATGATATCAACGGGTACCTTCACATCAATTATATCAGTTTATACAAATAATTGTGATACTTAAGTGTATCACAAATGCATCGCATGAAATTAAGAAATACGGTAAATTGCATACAGTCTTTTGTGACAGAACCAGACTGGTTCCCGTTCCATGTTGCAGTGCACCAAAAAGGCAACTAGTTTATTTTTTAACCTGCAATACGAGTTACTTCCCTTTTTAATTTCAAGTCTAATATCATGAATTAATCTAAAATTATATAATATCAAATCAATCGATCTATTATCATTACTCATCAAACGTTTAATAAATGAATTTACATCAATTTAAAGCAATTGGTTACGTATTGATTAGTGCTCTAAAAAAACACACTTAATTAAAATTTTTAAGCTATTAATTACAATAACAAAACAATAACGAAACAATATCAATCAGTGATAAATTTGTAAATCGGATATCAAACATGCAATATTTATGAGTTGAAATTCAGATTATGTAGTAGGCGAAGTTCACAAGTCATTTGACGATACATTGTTTAATCAACAAAGTGTTTGTATTACTGTTGCATCATTATCATACTCAACGCTAACTAATGTACCATTCTGCGGACACAATGCCAATTTATTTCTGGTTCTGACTCACCTCCGTGCCGTCCGCGGTCGAGTGCTTAAGGTCGTTGACTTCAAATCACTGTAACCTCTCACTGATATAGGGTCGTGGGTTCGAGCCCAGCTACCGACCATGTCTCTTTATGTGAGAAAGTAGGCAGTTGCCTACGAAGGATCGGAATATGGTACTGGTTGGAGGTTCTTCCCAGGAACGATACTTAGGTGAACTGTCCGCCTCATATGACTCTGATTGTTGGAAAGGGGCGTACACTCCAATGAAACAAATAAACACTATTTCTGGTTATTCATGATTTTCTATCGAACCGCCAAATGGCTTATCAGCAGTGCTATATATTTAGTAACAAATCATTATCGCCGATCAGTCCTTTTTTAGTTAACAACTCGAAAACATGCGTTGCATTTGCGCTCAATAGCGAATCCTTTGAGATACATGTATCATACAAGGACTGGTCGAAAGATTAAGGTATATGCCTATATCTAAGTTATCACTAGTTCCTCATTGCCGTGAACTCGAATCCAATCCTGGCCCAGAGATAAGTGATTCTACTGAGGTGAAGTCGAGAAACCTCCTCCGCACAGAAAGCTGAAATTGTCGCCACAGTCATGTCTCTGGTTGCTTGTGTGACTTTTGACCCCAGAGTAAAAAAAAATAATGATAACTATTATGTACTTATGTTGACGTATCTGCTCAACGCCATTTACAATGTTCATACATAAGAATTAGTTCTACCCAATTGCCGTCATGTCTTTAATACTTACCCTATGTACTTTATTTTATTTTATGAGACATTTTGAGATTGGTGTAAGAGTTGCTGCCCTTGATAAGACAATGGAAACTATTTATTTCTGAAGATTGTTCAGGTGACCGGAGTTTTTCATCAAATTAAAGTTAGCTTGATACTGTGTTTGTTTTGATATTTTCTCTATGAGATGTTATTTAGATAAATCTACTTGCCTTTAATCTTTGAAAACTTGGCTTCTCCTGTGGACTTCTATGTAAATTTAAAGGGACAGTAGCTCAAAGATTATAATTGATTTTAAAGAAATATCATGACATCTTCAGTCATGGACACCTATACAAAACCTATCTTGGCAATTAATAAAACAACTACAGTGCAACCTCTCCAAAGCAACACCCTTTGGGAGAAGCAAAATTATGTTGAAATTTAGAGGTTGTTGCTATAGCGAGGTTAAATTAATTCTAAATTAGGTAAATTGCGCAGTGGGAAAATCATGTTGTTGTTGAAGGGAAGTTGTTGCTCAAGAGAGGGCCGCTCTGGAGAGGTTGTACTGTACAGTCAAACCTGTGAATAAAGTTCAGCCTTGGGAAAACTAGCTGTTACCTTTATTGACAAATGACCTTAATCCGGAGGTCAATGTGTTCTATATAATCAATGACGGTTTTTTAAAAAATGGCTTTTATCCACAAGGTGTCTTTTATTCGGAGGTGGTCGCTAACACAGGTTTAACTCTATTATTATGCATTTACGTTACGAATGCAATCACCCGCGTTACCTATAGATACTAGACAATTCATTATAGACATTATAGAAAGTGATAAATTATGTAAGAATGAGAGTTGATGTCTTATCCATGTGTGCATACTGCAAGTTGATAATGTGTGTGATAATTGAAGTATTATCTTGTTTTCATCATTATCGTAGCATACGTATAAGAATATGGGAAACGCTGCGACAACCCTAAAACGTTTGATTGCATAATGTAAATTTGTAATCAACTAGAATGCTAAAGACAACAAAAGATAGACTGGTTTGAAAATGATGGTAAATAATCCTGTCTGGTTGAACCAGTCTGACTATTTTCTGAATGCTTATGATTTATAGGACATGTATTATTTCTGTAAACACTTTGAAATTGGTAAAGGAAATGTATGGCTCCGTAAAAGTGCCCCATACACCGATTACATGCAGTTTACATGCAAGATCTTTATGTTGAATAACAGACACGTATCGGCTTGAGCACGGAATTCAGGTTTTTGTTACGCGTAAATCATCATAACGATATGTATCAATGTTATAATTCATAGATCGATGTTGTATTTTTTTTGGTAACTGCATGATATCCATTAGTTCACTTAGGCAATGTTCAACATCTAAAACAGCATTTTTGGGGCGTAAACAGTCAAACCTGTGAACAAAGGCCATCCTTTGGACAGACATACGATGGCCTTTATTGACAGGCAGTATTTCTTCGGAGGTCAATTTGTACTAAATAATCAATAACATTTTTTTAAAAACATTGGGCTTTACTCACATGGTGGCCTGTATTCAGGGGTGATTTTGTTATAAATAATCAATGACGGTTTTAAAAGAACGACTTTTATTACCAGGACGGCCTTTATTCAGAGGCGTCCATTAACACAGGTTTGACGAATTCTTTGCACCGGGCACGATAAAGAACCAGGAAACACTATTCCAAATAAGAGTAGGGATAAAAATGCCCAGTCCTCCTGTGTCTTCAGTCCCCTCTTTCTGAGGTGGCCCTGAAATGACCATAGCTATCGAATGGGCCGTTGAACATCAAATACGAAATATTAATCCGAATCAGCTTCGAGATTTGATATTTGAGCATGGCGACCATTCTCTAGTTTTATGAACGGGGTACCCAAGCTACAACCAGATACAATTACACATTGTCACATTTAACCGTAGTCGTATGGTATATGATCATAAATATTGCTACCCATCGTTGACGTTGATTATTTTATATTCGCGATGTGGAACCGAATAAACCATCTGTAACCCTCTGATATAAAGTCCCTAACAACCACTGATATTCTCCACGTTGTTTAAACGACCAGGCCTACGGGTCACCATTAATCAGTATGCGCATTAAAACCTATTTTTAAAATTACATTTTTTGAATAAATCTATTATATGGCTAACTGCATTATGTAAACACCATTCCCTTTGATCCTAAATCTCCAAGGCCAGGCAATGCGAGATAAATGTAAGAACGTTGTATCTTGCATCGAACCTTTATTTATTTACACACAAAGATAAATAATATCATACCATATCCGCCTATTAACAAACAAAATAGTCTGATTACGCAATAACCTTACATCGAATTGAAAAGCGAACAAAATAGGCCTGTTCCGATAAGACACGAATATTCAACGCTTTCCCGGTTACCTACAAGATCGTTCTCCTTTGAACTTCTATTACAATCCCTGTTGCTAAATTAAACGACAATTTTTCAATAAACTGTATGTCTACTGCCTTCAGATGACCCTCCGTCTCATAATATCTGCTTCAATACCCAGATAGAGAAATCTGCAATATTAGATTTTGTAAGAAAATGTAATCTTTTTCTTAAGTGTGGATCTTAAGTTTTCCGCTTTCCTAAATTCCGTTTTGCTCATTTGTCTCCAAGCGCTTTGGAAAACATGACAGTTTAAATTGACTTGATTATGCCAATATCATAGATGAAAGAAGTTAGCGCTGAGATATGTATTTAAACAAACAAATCGGCGTTCATAAAAGGCTCATTTCTTGCTGTAGATGATAAAAACATAGTTCCATAAATCACCGACAATTTTTCCCTTTCATCAAGATCGTGTCACGGTAGTAATACGCTGACGCAAGATCCGAGTTTGAGATGTCTACCGTACGTACGGAGCCAAGGCTGGTAGAATTCTGGAGCCATATTTCTACAACTTTCAGACTTCTTGTGATCGCAGAGGCATCTTCACACCCAAAAGTGTTTAAAATGCTATTACACATTAAAACGTCATTTATCACAGAGATATATACCACATTGATAGTACTACCGACTCCCAGGCTGCAAAAAGCCACAAAATCGTACGAAAACGTTACTTAGATGCATCATTTAAGGTTAAAAAGGGTAATATAAAAATGACTAAAGCGCATCAGTATTTTGGGGTCTAAAACAGGGGAGATAAAATGAGATAGTGATTTGATTGTAGAGTATCAAGGCACGTGATGTCTAACCTTCTGACTTGCACTGTCTATATCCCGCTTTGTTTAATTTGAAAGAATTCACATGTCATGTTGCATACCCAAGATGTCTGGGTACGTCGGTACATTTAACGATCCATATTGTTAAGAGAACGTGTTCGTAATAGGCTTAAGTGTTTCGTAAATAGATCGCCACCTTTTCTAAACATAAGAGCAATCGAATGCGTCATCGCCTCAATTTGCATATAATATATTACATTGATAGCTAAAAGTAATTTCTGTAAACCTTAGACGAAAATATACAGATTTTCCAGAAACCTAGAATTGATAGCTTTATTTTTAAAACAAAACCTTTCATAATTGCCGCTGCGTTTATTTTTCCTCGATGGTAATGAGCAAAAATTGCAAAACAAATTGAACTGTGAACCAGCATTTGTTGTCTAATGACTTCAAATTAAAACTTCCGCTGTAATAATCACGTAGCTTGTATAATTATTTGATAGATTAATACTTAAGATGGACGTTTATAGCATATAGTTTAGCAAATTCAGCTGTAACAGACATTGGGGGAAAAAGTATTCCCGAAATATCCGCCGCTACACGTGTGAGGTTTCATAGCGCTTTTATGATATTCCACAAATTTTATGGACCATAGGAAAAGCAAATAATTCCCAACACTTGTTCGGAATATGAAGACACGCAGACTAGGTAGCATCTGAAAAGAAAATCATTTGTTTAGTTTTCGACGATCGTTTTTTCCTTAGTATTACATACGTCAACAAATACATTAGAGACTGTTAAGTGATTCCGCAGAGTTTGATATTCCGGCTGATGCCAAAGATACTCGGGTTGAATGTTTCAACAATTACAAACAAATTGTTTCAATGAAAGCTCATTTACGTTTTGTTTTATACTTTCCATGTTTCACGCCTAGAATGTTGTCGATGTGCAACGCATTTAAAGTGTAAGACGATTCGTATTTCAATAAAACTAATGCGAAAACGATAATGCACTACCGTAACGACATAATTTTATTAGTCTCGCCTGTATCCCGGCACCTCACGAACCACGGTATCGCATCAATACAATCGTCATAAGCGTAATCTAAAAATATAGTAAGAGTTGCACTAGTTGGGATGTTTATGAAGTCTATATATTGTATATATATTGACAAGTAATACAATATTCGTCGGAGAGAAGTTTGGGATCTGAGACTTCATATTCCTTATTTCTGCAACGCGTTAAACGTAAGGGGCTATGGCGAATGAGTGGGAAATCTACGAGGGCTGACCTGACCCTTAAGGACATTTGTTACATTTCACATAGACATATAGGAAAAATGAAAACTCTTTCATAGATTTTTTTCAAACTTTGCAGGACCATAGCATATGATAACAGAAACATTTTAAGCGAAAATAAATCGGGGGTTGACGAACTCGTTTTTGAGTTATCTGCATTTGAATTTGAATTTTTGGAGAATACTGGAGAACCAGGTATTTGTTACCCCGTTTTCCCTAGTTCTTTATCTTGCTTCACGATGTCCGTTTTCCTGTGATGTTCACAGTACTTGGCTTGGTAGTTGGGACGGGGACACTGAGAAAGTGTCCCTGAAAAATTTGAAAGGCGGAAAATATTAAAAACTGATCTGAAAATTAGTAAATAGGATGCATGCGACGGTCTTAATATCGGAGGGATATATTAATTGTATGCGAATGTAACTTTCTTGAAATTACACGTACTTAATTATTCACCCAAATCTTAAATATCCCTTAATTTCAGAAACATTATCATTTTGGAAATAGCATCGGTATATAGTGTTTTATCTTTTATTGAAATAATTTATATCGGGATTTAGGAAGTATCTTTAACCGAATATTACAATATAGGGACATATTGAAGTTGAGTGAACTGTTCTTCATTTGTGGTGATGATGACACAGTATAAAAATCGTGCAAGTAAATGTTCAGCTTCTAGACGTTCACTAAAATAACTTATGAAAGTGATATACGCACGTCTCCAAATAAGCGTTCGAGCTGGCAAACCTCAATGCAAACAAAGCAACCGAAAATTAAGATTTAATCAATTAGCAACTTTTATTACAATAAACACTCGAGACATTCACTGTATGCCTGTAATCACCGAACTGCACCGAATGAACTTCCCTTTCGACAACATAGAGGTCGCCACTTTTCCTTTTCTGCAGTCATTTTAATTTTTCCCCCGTCAACAACAGTTTTTATCAAAGAGAGAACGAACTTACATGCTGTCACCACGATGTGTGGTACGCATGCTCAAACCGAACGTCAAAACATTGATAAATGCAAACGTTGGGTTCGTATAAAGTCATTATGACACATTTCCGCATCGTAGGGTTAATCAAACGAATCTTTAAAACTAAACAAAGCATACGAACACGAGGTTAACTAAGGACAATCTTGTTTTCCTCGATGTTAAATAGATGTATACGTGTGTGTTCGTAGTTTGGGAGCCTTAACGTAGCATGCTGAGATGAAAACAAACCTGTCATCTGTATACAGCATTACAATTTCAAACAATTTAATTTGTCCTTTAGCTTCATTTTTGCAAATAGTTTGTTATATTCTTATTCGGCTTTGCATTCATTAAACATTGCACCTTCTCCATTTTGTCAAAGATTTTGTCACTTCAGATAGAGCCTTAGATTGTAAGGCTCTCGGTCGGCGAGTTCGAATCCTAGACGTTATATATCTTATTTGTGATGATTTGATTAAAGACATCGCATGGAAGACATCGGTTTAGTCAAAGTAAGTAGTCACTTGCAGAGAACCAGGTTTGCACTGGTACATATTCCACCAAAACTGGTACGATTATAGAGTTGTAAGGATTTCTGTCTGAAGTAATGTTGAAAACAAACGTAAAACTCGTACAAATTAGATGCTGCTTTTCTAAAGCAACCAACAGGTTCTGTTGGCGGTATTATTGGTCGTCCTTATGATATACCTATTAGGCTCTGAGGTTATAAAGCTTGAGATTAGTCTCCAAACTCAAATCTCATATTTCGTCATTGTGTTGTTAACAAAACAACTACGGTAGGATAGTAATGTTACTAGTATTAGACGTACATTTTCCTGTCAGCTCAATCGACCTGAATATGTATTTAAACATTCAACAATATTACATTTTCATTCAGACTTAATTGAGAATGGAATTGAGATTTGAGTTCTTAGACAGTTCTCAATTTGTATAACCCCATGCCCAGGCCGGTAAATCGAACAATAGTTATAGGTCTGTCCTTAATGTTTCAAATTATTACTTTTACATAAATTTCGTATGAAATATTTTAGAACATTTATTTCAAAATTATCTCTATGTTATCTTAATACGTTTTACGTTCGATAATAATTACATAATTCATTATTCCAATGAATATATGCTGCGTATGAATATAATCATGCAGTTAAGCTCCGTATGAATACATAAAGATTTATAATGTAACGTAACTCATCTTATTTCTTTCCGTAGTTCTTAAATTTTAAAACGGAAACTATGGTGCGATAAAGATTTTAAATGCATAAACTAAATTATGCATTATCAAAACGATTAAATTTGTCAATAATGCACACGATGGTGCTTTTAAAATAAATGTTTTGTTTAACGGAGGTAAAGGTGCGATAATGCTTTTCATCGTCTGAGAGGCATTGGTGTGTAAATGTGCCGCTAAATCATGTTTCAAAGTTTGTCGATTGTAACATGTTTGTTAAATGGCCAGCATGACATTAAATGTGTACTTACCGGATACTAAATGTTATGTGAAAGAAGCTACAACATCAAGACACCACATTGAACAAGTTAATGTGCCATGTGTAGAAAAGGAAACCTAGTTGATATTATCAGGCAATAGCTATCTGTTGTGTTCTTAACGCCATGATGGAAAACTAGAAGCCTATAAAATTATAATCGAAATTAAACGCCAATAATGTAACACCTGGTTATATCTAGAACATTTATACCAACAATGTACTCTTAGATATCAGTTTCATCTGACAAACATTTGGTTAGGCCATTAAAAACACGAGTTTAATGGATTCCTCAAAATTGGTCCTCTTACATCCAATTAAATAACATTTGGAAAGTGTACCCATATGCCAAAGGGTAATGTATTCTCGAAGTATTTTTAATGTTTTATTTAACTATCCAAAAGAGCATTTTGATTGTTGATATTTGAAAATAAAAAGGTTCGTACAAAGTTAAGTAATTTATCATAAGGCTTTATACTACCTGAGCAACGGACGAACTTTGCTTTCATGTTCGCTCGTTAGGCAATAACCCTTTGCACAGATTTATGTAAATCCCTCTAATTAATGCGTTTTCTTCATTTTTTCTAACATTAATTTGACCGTGACTTTTAGCACTATAGCTGTATATTCTTGTTTTCTTCGCGACCCTTTCAACAACTGTTGGAATTAATTCGCAATTATGTGAAAATCCACCGTACACTCAAATGTTAAAAGAAAACGATGTTGGAGTAAAAAGCGATAAAATCCTATCCACGGCGTACCCTGTACATTTATCATTTTAATGTTCTGAGTGTGGTATCGTGTTTTCAAATTAATGTGTTCAATCAGAATGCTTTGTAGAATACATTCAATTCGCAATTTGAAACATATTGTATGGCAAGTATCAGTAATGGCCGGGACTCTTGAGTTGTAAAAACAGCATATTTAACGCATGGGTGGCAAATGTCTTTCGGTGGTTACGCCGAGGGTCTTTTGCAATGGAATCCACAGGAAAACAAACATTAAGCTGTAACAGCAAAAAGCATAAATTGAGATCAAATCAGAGCTTGTGTACTTTGATTTTTCAAGGGGATGACGAAACGTCTGTTTTCTTCATCATAAGAGGAATTAAATGTGGGTGGTGAGGTCAAGAGTCAATTTGTGTGGACAAATGATTGTAGTTGGGAGTATTAACGATGTCAAACAGCCTGTAATGAGAATTATACCAAATAAAGATAAATATGTTTTCGCGGTATTAACTTCATTGATACAATTTCTGAAGCTTTTGGGATGGGACAACATTATACTAGGAATACCAGGAGTTGTAGCTGAAGCAATGTTCAAGTATCATGTACTGAGAAACGGTTTGAGTTCATACATCAATGTAATCAATCCTGAATACGTTATTTAAGTGTTAATCCAAAATACGTTTACGAATTATATGAAGAAGCATTTCAGATTGTTAGTAGCCATAGGAACAGAGGCCATAAAGGAGTAGCAATTCCATCATTAACATTATGAGTCGTACAAAAACGTAAACCTATAACTTACAGTATTGTTTATTGACGGAGCAAAACATAACGTGCTTGTCTCAATCGATCGATCAATGAAAAACCATAAAAGCACATTATCTTGCCGGTGGCCTTTAATATGTAGCGACAATCTAGAGTTCAAAATACTCGTTCCTATGCCCATCTATGTATTCATTTACTTTTCTAATTAGATGAGTAGTTTCGTGTTCCATGCTTAATTCGTCAATTCCTTATTCTACCAAATCTTTGAAATATACACAAAAAGGTTACAGGTGTGCTATACTGTATTTCAGAAAGATATTTAACTCGATTTCTTCGGATGAATTTATTTCCTCTAAGTCACCCTTTTCATTAACTCCCGAGTCTTTGAAGCTTCGAATCCTCATGTGCATTGTGTAATCAGACAATGACAAAAGGATCCCCTTTCCACTTGTAATAACATAGTGTCGGAACGGTTACCAACGAAACGTGTAATTTTGAATACACCTTAATTGTAACTTGGTTTGGTTTATGAGCGGTGAATTAAAATCACTAGAATTGATTTGTAAGGACACCGCTGATACAGGAGATCATTTAATGGCGATGGCAAGGAGGCGCCAGTCTGTAACTGCATCAGGTTTCGGAGTTAAATATCACCATTTTTAATTCTTCCGGTTCTATATAGAAGTCACATGACTACAAATGCAAGGTTGTAAGTAAAGTTTTATTAGATCATGGACACGTTCAGTACCTTGTTTTCTCTGTTTTGTACGTTTAGAATTATGTTTACCTGTACACTGAAGACAGTCATTCCCAAATTCAGAATGAATATCCATTCGGTATCAAAGTTGGTATATGCACACATACCACCATGTTGACTGAACAAAAATTGTGGAATGGCAAAACCTATGACTGAAGTCAATAAAAGCAACCATAAAACTCCTGGGCATATCTGAACATTACACATTCAATTTAGCCATTCATAGTCGATAACAATGAACTAAAAGTCTTATTAAATTTAAGACAGAGCTATAGCTCACTACTATATTTCACAAATGATAATAGTTTTCTGATACAAATGTTATAACAATAAATCTTGGTATCTATCTTCTCCTACACCGCTAATAATTGTTTAAGGTTTAAGTAAGCGAATATAGTCTAAACTAGTCTTGCGATCTTTTAATTCCTTTGGTATTGAACCATTAACGTCTGGAAGAACATACCAATTAAATCAGATTATTCAGACTAATTTATCTTCAAGAAATGACTGATAATAAGTTCAAGACATTTTACATTTATGATAGGAGTTTCCTTTAGAAGGATGTGTTTAAAACAATAAATGTCAAGGACCATGGTTTGAAATCCATAATGTCTAGACATCTCGTTGTAATGTTGTTCCAGTTCTGACCAAGGATCGGTGTATTAATCGAAGCTCTATTGAGGGAAACGATTTTAAAAACATCTCAATGTACGTAATTGTCTGTCATATAGAGGGCTAGTTTTGTTGGCATCCCAAAACATGAACTGGTTGTCAACAAGGAGTTTCACTTTATACATATATTTTGTACTACTTGCTTAATTCATGTTTTAACCTATTGTCCATCATAAATGTTTTAATGATGCGTGGTACATTCAGCAACTTCTGTGTTCAGAGAAAATCTGAGCCTAAGAAGCATGTGATACCTTAAGCCTACCTTCGACTGTGCCACCCTTTTCGCGTACTTTTCTGTTTCCAGGAAGTTAGTGTGAAGTTGCTTCAGACCGACCCAATGCGTTGACTTGGGAGGCAGTACTTTGTACGTCAATTTGTGTACGGTCTTATGTGTTTGGTGGGCCTTTGGAATGTAGGACTGGGGAAGGTAGTAATAATTACGGGGAAGATTGGATTTTTAGTGATGTGTTTTTTTCCAGAAATTCTAATATTATTATTATTATCATTTTAGATGGGGTCACCGCTTCTACAATCCCTGAATGTTTAACCATCCGTTATCCATCCGCACAGAAAATTGATCTGTGTCAGAGGCATTCATTGCTGGTTACTTTTGTTTGTCTATGTGAACTGCTCCGAGTTGACATGCCCACCGGCTTAGCATAGTAAGGCAATGGGTTAGGTCTAAGGCTTCTGGTTTCGTAAATTCGAACACTAGGCACGGAATAATAGTGTCGAGGTCATTGGTTTGCCATCACGAACGTCTATATGGCAAAGTTTTTGCAAAGAAAGTTACTGGTTAATATAAATAATCCAAGAACATGAGTAGGTTAACAGTCCACATAATAGTTGAAAACGGGCCTGAAACCAGACAAATTGCAAAAAAGTTATTTTACTTTTTTTTCAAGTTGACCTACTTTCATCATCTGACATGAGTACTAGTGCATTGGACGTCTTACTTTAAGACATGGTATTCAATTTCAAATAGATACAGTTCGCGTGTATAATATATATATTGATTATACGAAGTGACCAGATCCAGAGATAATTGCCTATGTTGTAGAAGTTATTTTAAAAGAACTCAAAATTCATACCTGTCTATCTTGTCTGTCTGGTTGCATCTGATATTGATTCTATCTTGATTACTAGCACGATATAATGTTCTGGTATATGTCAGTGGAGTCCTCTACAACGTTTTCGCAGAGTGAAGTCTAGACTAATTTGTCACAATAAACAATGGTCCTTCGCGATCGTCTTCAATTGAAATGACTTGACTCGTGTGTCTTGTCCACTTTGCGGCTAATGTTGGTTTGTTTGATCAAATTATGTGCCTGGAACTTCTGTATATATATAGTAAATAAAGTCAGATTCTTTAGGACAGATGTGTGATATTAGGAGAATGTCGGTGCTTTTCTCATGAACACGTCGTAAACTTCGCTATTACCTTGACAAAATATGATGTTCGTGTTGTTTGTTTGGTCTGGTATCACTTGCCTTTCGTGTGTTCCTCTTGCTCTTTATTGTAGAGTAATTTGACGTGCTGCAATGTTGACGCTGCTATTTTTATGTTTAAATAAGCATGGTTTGTACAAAAAACAGGCATATAATATACACTTGTGTGTGTATATAAGTGTTTGTCTTTATGCATACAGAGTCATAGACATACAAATTGATGTGAAGGGACACATACTGATTGTTGCGGAGTAAAGATACTGTTTGACCAAAGACAATCGAAACAAAAGTTGATCAATTACTTTTTTACATACAATTGTACAATTAGAATTTTCGTTTCAGAGAAGCCAGTTTGTTTGTTTAAATTCAAATTAAAGTAATGGATTGCGTTCTAAGTTAGCGAAAATTGGGATTTCCATTCTATTTCACGGCATTATGCTGGCGAAAAAATCCATTCATAAATTGTTACTACCAGGATTGAAAAAAGGGAGACACGAAAGTTCGACTCACAGTAATAAGCTTACGACGCGAAGCGCTAGCAGTCCAATTATATCTAAGGTCACGCATTAAAATGTTAATGTTAGGTCAGTTAAATAAATTATGTATTTAGTCATACTTTATAATAATTCCACAAAATGTAAAATGTTTACTTTATTTGGACTGCATAAGAATACATTTTCGTCCATATCTACTTTACAAATTTTGCAAACTCAACCAGTACACATTAAACAGTTGCAGACTCACTATAAGTTGGCGTGGTCTTAATTTTACCGCGCTTGTAGATTTCACCCAATGGATTGGAAGGATTTCCTGTGAATCATCCAATAGAATGGAGAATTTCTTCTGAATAATCAATACGTCATTCCAAGAAATATAGGTCAAAAGTGAGCAAAGACATGCTCGCGAAAAACATGTCCGCCCCCGCATGAGCAAGTCCTTTTAATCATTGATCATAATAATGTAAAGTACAACCTCTCCAGATAGTCCCTCTGTAGAGCAACAACTTTTCTATAACAACACCTTCAAAATTTCCCTAATTTGACATTTACTGTAAATTCAACCTCTGTAGAGCAACAAACTCCAAACAACGGTCAATATTAGCAACTCACACAGGATATTGCTCTACAGAGGTTGTACTGTACATGTAAGATATAACAACCCCTTTTTCCGTACGTTTCTGCTCAATACTATACAAAATATGTTACCCTAAATACAAAAATAGTATCGTCCAATTAGCATATTGTCTTTGTTAATTACCAAGCATACTTTTGTAAGAGTTTTTGCCCTTTTTGAAAATACTAGTTTCTGTAGATTGTGCAAGATGATACATAATGTTATTTAGTCTAACCTGTTAATATTTTACCTGTGGTCTTTATTCGGGGGGTCATTCTATTCGTAATAGTCAATGAAGGTTTTTAGAAGAATGGCCTTTATTCAAAGAGTGACCTGTATTCGATGGTGGTCGCTAACAAATGTTTGACTGTATATCATATTTGATTGATACTTTGCTATGGCAGTTTTTTACCATGAGTTTTCATTGTAATGGACGTTCATTAATCATTCATTAAAATAAATGCTTTTCATTAATCTTCGAGAACTGGATTACTCCTATAGAATAAGAAACAATACACACAAAGGAATGTCTTTTTTAAAGTATCATGGTACATGATTTTCTAACATGAAAACCTTGTAAAAAGTATGAACATGTCCAAAACCTGCCCGCCTCATCTTAAGGTAATAACCTTTGAAGTAAGAATCCTAATATATTAAGTCCATTTATTTCGTGTCGTCAATGGTATATAATACAATCTAATGAACCTTGATATGTGCATGTTTTATTAACATATATCAGTTACGGTTAATAACTTTCCTGTTACAGCTATACAATTATGAAAACTGTATGATTGACAACAAATTTGAAAATCAGATACAGTAAAACCCATGAATACCGGATTTATCAAGGACCGGACTTTTTGCCCGGTCCGGAAGGGGTCCGGTTTTTCATGGGTTTTACTGTGCTTCGTTGGTGTTTGGATAATGTAAGACTGTGCCTGTATATAATACGAAACAGTTCACTAGTACTCATTGCTTGAGAGGGCATTAAAAACTTGAAAATATATATCGTGAAAAGTATTTTATCGGCAACAACATCTGTATTGACACGCGAAAGTCTTTAATTATTTAATCACAACACATTGTTTGCCATTCTCGTCGGTCACTTCTTGTTGTATTGCTTTTCAAACACCTGGTCTTGTTGCAAATTTAACGAACTTAATTGACATACGTTTCAAACTTTATAGCATGCTTCAGGCATATTTGGTTTCAACCTATTGCTATTTTATGACAGGGATCGTTAAATGTTGTTATTGACGTATTTTAACACAGCAATGTGTACAATGACTCGGATATGGTCGTGTGCAAAGTGAACATTGACGTGCCTAGTTCCGATGCATCCCCTTATTTGTGTCTGCTTTTTAGTTGGTGCTGCGACTAGAGCCAAATTATCAGGGTTGAAGAATTTTTAATTTGGCTTCAACTTTAGTTATATACTTAGTGTATGCTTTAGCAATGAGTTGTATCGGTTTACCTGTGAAAATATGTATAGGCATCAGTTTTCAAATATTACATGACATGGATAGCATTTGATTGATTTGTGCTCAGTCACCTGCTATAAATGACTGACGAGATGGCTATACAAAATTGAAATACAATGCCTGAATTGAGAAAAGAACCAACCACATCGCCATTGGCCTTCAAATAATAATTTCACATCCACGTGAACATAAGTATATGCAGTATAACATCCATGTTATATTTTAAAATAATACCTCTTTACAACGACAACTTTTTAGTGACCATTTTTTAATTTCCGTCTGTATTATTACTTGATTGTACATATTACGAACGATCTATGTGGTCCCATAGATGACCTTAATAAAAAGCTTTAAATGTACACTCATGGACAGAAGTCTTGTCCGATTACAAAAAAAATCAATATCTTTTTGGCTTATATGTGTACATTAAAAGAAATGGAATCATTAAAAAGAAAATGCAACAAGTCAATCATTGGTAAAACTTGCAAAACCAGTTCCAATGAATGACTATATTATAGTCTAAGCTATATTGCAGAGACGAGGCTCTGCTGGTTTTGAAATAATCACGGAAACCACAACTTGGACACGTTTTTTTGTATATTATTTACTAGTATGCCCCTATTATATGCATTAAACGAAACAATGCATATCTTGTTTAAAACTAACAGTATATGTGCCATTTAACGATATTAAAGACATGAGAAGCAAAATTACTCTGTTTATGGCGCTGTGTATAGAATAGATAAAAGTTCACATGAACTATTCGTGTGAAAATATTACATTGGTGTTAGACACGAAAAACAAACACACGAAATGTGTAACACTTTTACTTTATTTCTACAAAAGTCAATAACATTGCTCAATTCTCGTTTCAGTAGCACAAAATACATATAACAATCGTATTAAACACATGTACACATACAATTACAGTTTACAACTGACAAAATATCGACAACAATATATAGAGATACACATTCATATAAGACATACATATACTTGATATATTCTTCATCTTTTTTAACATAATGAGTCATTTTTTATTCATCTATATGATCTGTACCATGGCGCTCGTTTTACAAAACAATCAAAGAAAACTAAAGAGCATTCAATTGACACATTTACTCGTATACAGTCAAACCTGTAAGCAAAGGCCACCCTTAGGAAAGACAAAATGTGACATTTACTAACTAATAGATTGCCGTCATTTTGAGGTCAGTATGTTTTGAATTATGAATACGTTTTTTTTTCAAAGAGTGACCTTTATTCACAGGGTGACCTTTATTCAGGGATGGTTACCGACACAAGTTTGTTCGTATACATTACCATAATCAAGGAAAAACAATGGCCATGGTGTGTCTTTGAAAGAAAACTTTAAAAAAGCAGATTATGCACTCTTCGACTAGACAATAGCACTAATGCCAATAAGAATCATCACATATTCAACATGATGAAACATAATCACTGTGTCGACATTACTGTTTTTGTTTACCACGACGAGTACATGATGTCTGACATGCCAGAGTATTATGTCGGTTAAATAAAATGCAATGACGTCAACGAAAATATGGTCTAAATAAAACATGGCATTATGTAGGTCATATGGGAATTATGCATAATGTAATTATTAAAAACGTTTACTTAAAAAACAGCAATGGATATTGAAATTAATTCTTTAAAAAATAACCATGGTAACAGAATCATTGTTAACATCTACATGACCCATCCAGATATATTACCTTCTGTTCTGAATACAAACACTCAAATTTACCCTCTTGATTTGAATCACAATTAAAATATAGCAAAGAAAAACAAATGCACATTTATCTAACTACAAACACTATAGGTATACCCGTTTTATTGTCATTCCGTCCGTGCAGAAATATTCGTGCAACATAATAATGACACAATTTAGAAGCAAACAGAAATGGAAAAGTTTTGTTACAGTTATGTGGTATAGTATTGTTCATTTGGAGAGCCAGTCAAACTGTTAATATAAATGCAATAGAAACGCTCCGAAAAAAACAACATTCCCAATTGCAAAATCAGATATTGTTATTGCCAAATAGACATATTAATTTACAGACAAATGCCCGGCAATCAAATAAAAGAAGAGATCAGGTGACTATTATATATCTATCAAATTCGGTATCAAGCATTTATTGAATTGCAATATATGTAATTATGGCATCTGCGATTATGTCATTGCAATTCCAAATCGTGCAATGTCATGGAATAAAAAAAAAACACGGAATTGTTTTTATGTATTAAATGTTTTTCAAAAAATAATTCTGCCTTCAAAATTCCATACAATTTTAATTATAAGTCATGTCTAATCATTTGGCTAATTCTAATGTACTAGTATTTAATGTATTTTAAAAACAAACGTTGCACACCAAAGTCCATACAATTTTAATCAAAAGTCATGTTTTAGTTAATCAACGAACTCTACGTAATGGGCTTTATCAGGACGCACATACGTTGGGTGCACCTATATAGACTGAAAAACAACTAACTACAATCCACAGTATTATCAACTGACTACAAATATGACATATAGGTATCAATTTGATATTGCACAAAATAATTACACCCGATAAAATAACAATACCAGTATGTTCTGATGTATTACGGTCCCATAATTCCACATTGTAGACACGAACCATACGTACTTATAATATTAGTCTTTCAGTTGATCATAAATTCGCCTCCAAGACGCGATATAAATCAGTATAGCTGAGAAAAGTTAGAAAATTGGAAGATATTTGCCCGTGTCTCAGGAAGATATACGAGAGGGCAAGCCGCAATCAATATATGTCGGCTTTTATTTTATCATCTTGAGAACTTTTTTCTGGGATATTAATTTACATGGTCGTTGCATTGACAAGTACACGTACATAATATAATGCTTATGTACTACGCCTCTGTGCTGAGGAATTTATGAGTGACCAAACATTCGTACACTTTAAAATATGTTGACAACATTGTCATTATCGCTTGCGTTTACAGAACACAAACCAAGAAAAGTCACTAAAGAACTGCCGAAGTGTTCTGTATAACATGTAAGCAAATTGCGAGGCGATTTTAATGACACTTACACTGTCTAACCTAAACAGGGATATATTAAAACACTATATTATGTATTGCCAAAGGTGAGATCGAAACGGAGATAAAAAGCGGCAGTGAAGATGCCAATGCAGAGGTGTACAAAAACGCTCTTCATCTAAACATTAAGATTGATTTCATAGTCGGCGAAAATTTAGTAACTACGTATGGAATGACTATTCTAAGAATAATAGATTTAAATCAAAACGATAAAATATATTTATGAAACATTTACATGTAAAAAGGTCAGATAGTAGTTTGTACACATCTAATTTGGAGCTGAAGTCTCGTGAAAAAATACTCAGACAATTTCATAAATATCCCCGTTTTAAGTATACATGCAAATTATTCCGTTTAGCGCATCACAACAAGTATCAAACATTGCGAGTAAGCCAGTAAGTTTTGGGTATCTGACGAATTTATTGAGGCAAATGGTAAGAAATGTGAATATTTATGAAATTGTCTATTTATTTGACAAAACAGCCACCAAATGTTTAATTCTCGTGTTGGGTATAGCAGCATGTGACGGACACATCACATTTACAGAAAAAGCTCACTAAAATATAAATATTAATAGTGCAGAAATGATAAATATGTGAATGAATATGCCTGAACACAGCATCTAAGGAACAAGTTCACTAGTATAAGGGTCATGGTTTGTTCATTGTGTACCCTTATTAAATCCGACATACACAACACTGGTAGAATAAAATATACCGTGCCCTTCATACATTACGCACGTATGATATAAAATTTGTATATTCCACCAATTCAGCGTGAATTCTGTCTCGTTTTTCTTCTCACACAAAATAATGTGTTTACTACAACAACTAACCTCGTTTTCACTTTTCTCAAAGCCTCATTGAAAGCTGAACTGCAATCGATTTGACATTACGGTCATCCGGTCCATCTACCACGGTATCGTACACCAGAATTCACATGACTGACATTTATCCTCATCCTCTCGCTACAAACGAGACTTGATGTTCTTTAAAGAGTTTTTTTTATTCTCAAATGTCCCGAGCCTGGTGATTTTAAGATGAATCATCACTTTCAACACTTTTGTCATCGTCTAGTTTATCACTAGAAGTCTTACTGTCACTACATTTAGGTTTTGATGATGCTGTTGTGTCATTAAGCTCTTTAATGGCTTGTCTTTCTTTCTTCATTTTCATTCTGCGATTTTGAAACCAGATTTTTATCTGTCTTTCAGTCAGACACAAGGAGTGAGCCACTTCTATCCTTCTTTTTCTGGTGAGGTAGTGATTGAATTGAAATTCCTTTTCCAGTTCTAATGTTTGATATCGACTGTAAGTTTGTCTACCACGCCGTCTTTGTGCTGAGTTCGGACCTGAATAAGAAATATGAAGAAAACTATTAATTGATATTTTCGATTTTTCATGTAATTGTTTTTGTAATGTGTTCAGTTCTTAACCAAACATAATATTATAAGAAATTCCCAGAAAAAAATACAAGCAATACACACTCCTTTCCAAAAATTCAACCATCTCCCAAAACCGACCCATAATTCATATTTTTTTATTCAATTTTTTTTCTAAAAATCAAAACAACATCTTGATATATATATATATCCAATAATTGCATTTAATATTAAATGCAATTATTGGACACATTAAGATCGATAATTAAAATTCAAATCAATAAAGCGAATCCACATTATTCACCCTTCACATTGTACATACACAATAATGCAATTCTCCACAGAGTCATTTTTTTGTATTTTAAAAAAAGGTATTATATATAAATATCATCCCTGATAATGCCGAATTTTAATCCAGAAAACCCGTGAATAGCTGCTGCAGATATCGCATAAATGATAATTTGTTCATGATTTAACACTAAATGGCAATCAATGAAAATATTGAGGAAATTATGTAACAAACAAAATAGCATCATCTCATCAATGACGTACGTCGTAAAAAACACCTTATCTATTGTGTTTTAATAACTTCTGATGATGTTGATGATGGTGAAGTTTATTGCATCTTTGTATCAGTACTGTAAGCAAATTGTTTTTAGATTGTTGAGAGTTATCTATATTGTTAGTTCAGCAATTATGTTTTATTTATTGACGTTTTATAATGCTGAATGCCTTTGGAAAAGATTTGTTTGTGTTACTGATGCTATCATGTTCTTAAAATGTGCTCAAACTTACTTCTTAAACTATGATTATATGACGATCAGTAGTGGATATAGAATATAGTTGTATTACAAAGACGTTATTTTTTTCAAAATTTTGTTTAAACATATTCATAATTTATATTAATACCATTCCACGTGTCTAATCTCTGGCTAGCACTTAATGTACACTATCACCGATCACCAATACCCGTAGTTACAAATGGCATTTCATTGCGCCATTAGCTACCCTTTTCCCAGTCATATCGAAATAATGCCATGATAACGCTACGTTATATGCTTGTAAAGAACGAGTTTGAAAAAACGATGGTAGGCCTGACAAATTAAACCTTAATATTTAGTCAGTAATGTTACATTGGATACATTAGTATTTATCAACAGTTGATTGATGTTGATTAATATTAACACACCCATTGCGTTACAATGCAACTCCTTCGTATTAAGCAACTCAGTCGAGTAATTGTCGTATAAGCACGTTTTTTTTCAATGCAAAAAGTCATACATTATCGCCTTGAACCTGTGTGTACACAAACCGAAGATCAAATTACAAGGTCAGCTCTAATCGGATAAATCAAATATACAAATTCTTTGATTAGTGTCGCGGTACCATTGGCCTATTGACAAAGGATCAGTCCGCCAAGTTCTATCTAACGAAACACGCGAACCCACGCAGGAAGATCAATGACTCTTTAAACAAAACGAATACGAAGTTAAAAGGTAACTCATTTGCACATTGTTTACGACCACAGATAGTTTAAACAAGATCATAGCCAGCTGAATATGTGTTAGAATGATTTATATATCATATGACATATTACACTACCATAATAGCTCAACCTATTGGCAATAGTTAGACGTTCTTGTTTTGTTTAGCAAGTTGGGCGTATGATTAGTTTGACAATAGCATTGAGATTATTTTCAAAAAACAGCATGAAAATATACTTCAAAATAACATTAATTATTTTACGAGACAACATTATGATATTTCAATTGTATTATTCATCGAGTTGTTGCGTATTTATAATACATTTTTGTCAGTATTATATCAGACGCTTTGTTTAATGTCCTAAGATGTTTTACTACCATCAGTTCGCTAAATACATTGACTTATATGCACTCATTGATTCTTGATATTTGTATCGCTTATTTGCATCATACAAATATAAGCTTACAGTAAGTGAGCCTAGTTATTAGATATACATGTAAATAACAAAACATTACATTGAGTTCACAACGACACGGAGCACTCGAAATAAACATAATGCCAATTGAGTAAGAATAACATACTGGTATTTGCTCGACAACATGGCTACCATTGCCAATCACCGTTTTTGAAAAAAGATTATGTAGCTGTGGTTTATATCTAATAATCCTTACGATTCAATGTTAATGAATTTATTTGGAGTTTTGTAAAAGTTGATTTCTAGCACATCAACAATTAATGGTCAATTTAATAATAAAGGGTAAGCAAGTATATTCCATGCAAAGGATAATACATTTGTACATTAATAAGAACGGAGAGTATATGATTTGATTTAGTATAATGGACAGAATGATTGATACATATACACTATATATTATATTGTAAATGGTTAGTCAAACGCTACATTGGATGATGTTTTTGTACACTTACAAAAGTGCTTTAAGCTGCTTATGAAAACTAAGCCTCTACATATACAAAAAAAAACCAGCGTACACGAACCCCTCTGATAAAAGGTGATTTCTATATTAAAATGGTAAGGGTTAACGAATAAACACAAAGTAGTATTTTAAGGGTTTCACAGGTCACAATGCTTTCGTTATAAATGGCAACACATTATTATGCAAATGAATGACAATATATGTACACTGGAATGGCAACACATGTGCAATATTCGGGAAGTACTTTGATATATTTTATGTATTTTTCCATTATGAAAGTTCACCCATTAGTCTGTTACTGAATGAAATGATTAGTGGTTATTTTTATTCCCTACCAATTTCATTGATGGAATGAGCTAATGGTATTATATATAATAATTGACTTGTTTGTGTTATAAACTCCCCCAATCCTTAATAAGAGGCCAATGCTATTGTGTGGTATACATTAAGGATTTCCATATTAAATAGCACGTACTTATTATAAACAACTAATAATCCATTACATGTTTAATTTAGTCTTGTGTGATATTTATAACCATCAAAATAAAGTGTACCTTGCGTGATTCTAACGAGCGAAAATACCGCTGGTCGACTCCTATTACTAATGTCGTATATATTTTAAGTATATGGTTGGCCAGTCATTTCTTATGTTCAATTTCGATTAAAAGGCACACGTTTTTCTAACCCTTATTATGTTCCATCTAACCTATCGACAGTGGGTCATGTGTATCGTGTATGGTTTTAAGTTTGACATTTGATACAAGATCAATCGTCATCCTGAACTAATTGTCCACATATGCCCTCATAGACCACGGCCTGCTCAATACGAATACGTTATTACATGTTGGACACGGACTGTAAGATAATCCTCTGACACGAAGCCATTGGTCATGTTAGCTGATGGTCTAAACACGCGAGTGGGAACGGACCAGCAAATCGACTGAACCTCGTGTGTCATAATAAAAGCATCATCTGTTGTAAATCGATTCAGAGAGCACATTTGTCATGTTTTCTTGTAGACAGATGCAAATCGGAACACTATGTTCGTTCAATATAATCATGTTGAAAAAAAAGTATACATGTAGTTTAATATTAAAGAAAAAAGTAGTATATGTCAATACAAATACTCATAAACTGAACTCGCGTGAGCTTGAAACATATAAGAACCCATCTTTGAACAGAACCTTATATATAAGGAACGCATACGTGTTACTTGTTTCAAAACACAAATCATATCCTATAGAAACACAATTGTTCGAAGGAAGCAACATGTTTGAAATTTGACATAAAGGGATAACAATCATATTGTAACAAACTATAAGTGAATACTGTTTAAAGCCAAAGCAACCTGGTCTGTCATTAATGTACATGCATTTAGTGTTTGTGTATTTTCTGAATGAAAGCATCAAAACTTTCTCCTGCCATCCGATGGTTATCTCTCACTAAAATTGTCTCTCATTCCAGTATGTAGCTTTCCTTTAAGATAACGGATTTGCCTCTTGGCATTTTTATTGTCTATGAGTCAGTCTAGGTCTTGATGTGCGCTCTAAAACGGTCAAACATCTACCCTAACAAATCACTTCATGTCCAGTAATCTCAGGATTTTTGTGAATGCCATTCTATCTTGTGTAGCCGTCAATCACCATGAGATATTTACCACATATAAAACATTCATGTGTGTATTATATAATTATCGTAATTTTAAGACAATATCAGACACTTCCGCTTCAATTCAAGCAATTAAAATATATATATATATATATATATATATATATACCAAAACGATTCATAGAAAAAAGCTCATACAACAAAGCCCACTTTTCCTAAAATATTTTTCTCAAAACCCACCAACCATTAAACCATCCAACATACTAGAAGCACACAAAGAATCGAGGACAACATAAACTCTCACTCGACCAGAAACATGCAATCAAGTAACACGACAGTTTGATTTATAAGATTTTTACGTATTTATATTGCAGTATATATTTATGTGATTTACGTTATGTACCATGGCACTTGCATGGTGCTACCCTTATAGTGTTCCATACTAGTGTCCAATACATGCATACCTTAAATTAATCATTCCTTACATAATATATTCATTACCAGTCAACCAGTTTCATCAAAGCCTTCCGTATATACATAACTTCATAAACTATGCATACAAAAAACGCCATGCAACCTATATTATGAACACGCTTGTGTTCATCTGCTACTGAGTTATGTCAGGCAACCAAACATGGCATTAATCAATACGTTCGTGTCTCCCGTTTACATAGACTTTCCCACAAGACGAATTGCACTCATACACGACCTAGGGCTAGTACGAGTATAAAGGAACAAATATTTTCATTATTCCATCAATTTTATCAACCTGTTTCATGTTGATTTCTGAAACGTTTGGCAGATTTCAGTTTTCTTCCCTTCTCTCTCTCTCTCTCTCTCTCTCTCTACCAGCTTTCAAAAACACAGGAAGGAGTATCGATTTTGTGCACTCTGATTTATTTCAAATGTCAATATAATTGACTCACGATGAATAATTTACGATGAGGAGTAATAATTATTCTTTATATAGAGAATGTTCATTGACTAGAGACTTGAAACGTAACACTAATGACAGAAGAATGAAAACAGTCGGAGCAATAACAACAGACAACACAAGCTTTGTAGTAAATTGCCAAGAACTCACATGGTTGACTTTAACATTGTTTAGGTACGTTTACGAAAGCATTCATTCACGCATAGTTTGCCATGAACTGACGGTTGTACACGTGAATAGGATAAAGCATTGTCAACCTCAGAGAATAGATAAGTTGGCCAATGAATCTACCATAATTCGCCTTGACAAGTACATTTGTTTCATCATTAACCGTAATATTATTGATTCGTATCTAGAATTGCTGCGTCACATTACAGCAGAATCAGTTGTTTTCAATTTATCAACACTATCATGCTCGGAAATGGAACACGTACCAATTCTATAATTATAACACGGGCTTTAAGAGATGATATCAAGTACACGTATAATGTACTGGTATCTGGTGATATTTGCTCATATCCGATGGTAGTTCACATATGGGACAGCAACAACAACCAAAGGAGACTTATAGTGTCTCCATGTTATAATTGTTTTGAACAATTTTAGTTTGTGTACAATATCTAAATGTCACTGTCTTATCTTCCACTCTAGAACTGGCTGTAAAGTGAGCATGTACTGTATACTTCGATTTTCTTATGCTGCTATGAGAGCATCACCATTGCAAAGATGAATATACATGTAACAAAATGAATATCAAATTTGTCATTTAATGATACAAAGAAACACCCACTAGATTTTCTACCAACGTGTCAAATGTTTTGTTTAGTACATACAGCAGTTGTTTTCATTACTTTCGATTCATGAAATATGTTACAAAAGAGACGTTGCATCATACTATACATTCTATAGGAACTGTGCACTTTTAATTATTCATTGACAATGACAAAAACTACTTTGACATGTGGTAGAAATAACACAGGATCAATCATTTGTAGTATAGTTGTAATCGTATTACAGTCACATACAATATTCAGGTTCGAATTATTTGCTACAAATAATCTCAACAATAGTTCTAGATCCATACAATACAGATACGATTGTTTAGTGTTCTCGATGAATTGTGAAATCATGAATGTATCCGGCCGCACGTATGATATAATTATACCTGTTCAGAAACTACTTTAAAGTAATTACGTAGAGTATATATTCCTGTTCGAACGTTATAAGGAGTGATTAATGAATTATTAAAAGTCTTAATTACTTCTTCTTTGAAGCAATTTGAGAAACAAATCTATCCGATGTAGCATTTAGATAAACACTAGTGCATTCATAGATTTTTGGTTATCAATGTGATCTAAAATGGCTAGGTAAACACGAGAATGACGTCATTCAAGGGACAGGAAAACGTGTGCGTGAGACTGACACAAATAAAAGTGTTTGTCATGATTGTGTTAGCTGTTTTCTAAGCTCAAATTCAGACTTAATCAGAACAAAACATCTAATCACACATTCTAAATTGAAATTATGAGCATTCATGATATGATAAAGACAACATCATATACAATTTAATTCACGAATAAATGCAAACTTGCCAACACTCCGTCCAAACTCCCGTAAAAAAACAGTTCATACATTGAATATGTTGTTTGTTAGACACAGCACTTTAGTAAATCAGTTTGCTAACGCTATATATTCAAGGAAAGGAACATTTGTGTTATATATACATGTATGTAACTAGATACCAAAACTCTATACTTAATGATAATTATATTTTGACATGTGTGCCTTCTCTACAACTTTTCCTAAACTGTTTTAGGAGTTCTGACAATGTCTTTATTGTTTCTATTAACGGTGTATTCTATTTGGTACATTCCCTTTTACATATGTGGTTTTAGCAAGGACAAATTGTTACATTGTTTAAAGTTCTCCCTTTATTCTGTATTACCACGTGTCCCCATTCAGTACCTAGGGGTCCTATGCGACTCCTGTTCTTGTTCATGAATGAATATAAGTACACTTCTGTATATGCCACTTTTTATTTGCATCATTTAGGGTTTGGGAATAAGACTATGAACATATTTTTCTTCATATGGGGTATTTAGAATTCACAGGACTGTTTTTGTAAAGAGTGGCATTTCCTTTTCCTTATCATTATCTGTGTGTTGAGATTTTGATATGCATCATCCAGGTTTACATGGGGTGATTTGTTACTCGCTTATGTTTCATTGCATCTGTACATTCCATGTCAGTTTCGACATTATTACGATAGTTGTTAAGTCTCTCGTTTAATTGTTAAACATTGTATGAATTTTTTAATGGAGGAAGTTAATTATTCAGACATTTGGTATTTTAGTGGAACTGAAAATCATTGAAACTCCTGGATGTTAATGTAATTTACCTGAAGGCATTGTGAAATATTGGTGATTGTGTTATGTGTTTCCAACCCTGTGTAATTGCTTTTAAAACAATTAACTTTGCATTTCCAGTACAACCGTAATGAATTTGTCACCTTCAGTAACTTTTTTTGCTGTCTGCTATGTTATTGGTGAATGCAAAACATGGAAATCTACTATGTGTATATGAGTGTATATGTGTGTGTGTGTATTGTATGAGAGTCATTGTATTGGGTTTTTATTGGAATAATCGAGAGACAGGGTAATACACGGCATATTAATACATGTGGAATAATCTCATTTGTTTTAGGTATGGGCATTGAAATAAAGTTATTAACATGTTCGTTAGTCAGAGGAACAACCCAGTATCCTCGGAGGAGGAACACTGATATCCATAAAAAAAGAATTAGAATGTTCAACGTGAAGAAGCGAGTATAAACTAGAACACATACATGGCCATGGATGCAATGCCTGGTGAAAATGCTACTGTTTAAGTACGGGTTGACCGAAAACAAACGTAACACAACCAGTAATACACATATGACAACATCTAAATAAAAGACCACACTATAAGTAGACTTGATTAGATAGTGCATGTACTTACAATAAAACCTAATGAAATATATGACTTTCACCAAACACAAGAGCGGTCGATACATATACATACATAATTTGAAAATGAAAGCGGTGCATGCCATTAATTAATGACATGATGGGTACTCTTACACTTATGGTCCACAGTACACAAACAGATCAGACATACTCTTTCAAAATAATTATTAGAAGTAAAAAGCAATGTATTGTGATTTTAAGTCAAGTATCACAATAATGATTATGTATATGACTCCTTTAAGCCATATGTTGGGTTTTTTCTATAGCTCATGTAGAGAACATTAAGCGATAATGGATGGGAGAATATCAAGTTTTCGAATGCATAAATATACTGAACACCTGTGCTTACAAAACACATCAATGTGAGGTTGATGTCACTGTCTGTTTGTGGTCGAAATATTTGAGCTATACAAACTTAACTAGTATTGAAATCTAATGGTAATTAAAGCATACCTACATGCATTTAAAGTGATGGATGTCTAAAAGCTATGGTGTTAATTAGTTATCTTTGTGCATAAATTGCCTGAATTAAAACGATTCAAAAATGCATTATGTAAATTCTTTGTGTCACCTGTTATTTGCTATGTATATTTAGACTAAGACATGATTCAGTTTACAAATACATACTTATTAAGTTGCACTGGTATGCCAACATGCATCGGATCCATTTATAATCATATTCGTTTTTGTTATTTCACTTTTCTGTAATGAAGCAATTATTTGGTCACGAAGATAACTTGTTTTACCCACGATAACCGTAAGACAGTAAAATACTTCTTCAATACATTTGTAATGATATAATTGTTTCTTGATGTGCGCAATTTATGAACCAGTTTATTGTTAATTGGTGAAAATGTTGAGGAGCAGTGGTTCGAATCCCGTATGTGGCGGAATTTAACTGTAACCTTCACAATCCTTTCTTTTGTTGCGAGTACTGGTCAGAATCCAGGGAGCAGTTATCGAGTGTAGTTAATGTAAGTTGTAAGAACTTGCTCTATAATCGATGTAAAAGTAATAAGTTTAAACTAATGGGTGAACATATTAAAGTAGCGTACGTCATGTGAGTGTTCAATGTTTCATAACATGTATGACGAAACACTGTTTACGTTTTTAAATTCTACTTAGAGATACTAAAAAGAACTGAAATACACATGCCTATCAACACATAAACTCTCAACATAAAATTAATATTAGGACAAAATAATTGATTTACCCTTTTCATGTATCATCGCGTTAAAGTCTATCATTTCATTGTAAATAGAGAGAAAAAGTAAGGCACCAAAGCTTATAAATCATTTACGTAATCTTTCGAATGCAAATTATCAACAATTTGGGCGACCTTAGCTCATCACAATATCTCATAACCATATATTATTCTTTACAATATTATCTTGCATATGAAATATGGATCTGAAAACGTTTATATTATGCAATATTTGATATAACAAATACTTCATTTCACCATATTGGCCCGCTTCACGTTTTACGTGGCTCCTGCAATTGTCAGCATTATTCAAAAGCGTCTGTTTGACATAGATTAAAACATATTTAATTCGACGTTTGTACAAAGGAGAAAATGATATTTTGTAAAAAATCGTGCTTTGTTTGCGAAAGACTTGTCTGTAATTAAATCGTTCGTATTCTTATTAAGACATTATATTTATTTATTACGGTATTAGTATTTTTATCCTGAATGTCTACACTTTGATGGAGTATAGTTTAAATACGCGAAATGTATGCACAGTTGTGAAGTAAATATTAAATAACAATGAAATTCACTTTCTGTTTGCGTATCAAATGAGATGTTTATCTTTCTGCATGCTATTCAAATATGGTAAGCTTGAAAAATAGCGCTTAGGTTCACAAACGACTAGTGTTGAATGTTTAAAGTGATCCAATAATGCTCCATGTAAATATATGTTATTTATATGTACAATGTACAAATTGAATAAAGATTTGTCTAGAAAACAAAACATTACTAAGATGTATCAAGGTTGATAATTTGTGACGGTTACTACTTGCATTTTAATTGTTTATCTATAATTGTAATATATAATTGTAATCGTCATGTGCAGAATTGTGATGTCAATAATATATATCTGAGTATTACCTCATATTCATCCCCCCGCCCTGCCCCCATCCCATAACACACCATACTTGTTTCATGTCGTACCTACACATACCGGAAATAGCTCTTATATGGTGCGCATGCACATTATATTATTCCTTTACTTCTGCCTTTGTGCCTTTGATGACCCTAAACTCCTAGTTACGTAGATTCTCTAAAGTGTGCAGAACTCGCCTACGACAAAGTCATAAGATGCATCAAAGGAAACAACAATACATTGTCTGTGTCCGTATTATTTCCCACGTATTCGCGTCAGGCATCAATATAGATTTTTGCTCATTTTCACATCAAATATCTGATTTCATATTCAGCCCATCTCAATGAAACAAAATAATTGTCATTGAGTCTATATTTGCTAAGAAAGAACTGATTTCAAAGCTCGTTGAATTGTTCAGTGTTGTTGTGGTAAGAAAAACAAGTTGTTGTCTAGCTAGCCTAGTGTAAGAGAAGGTATCAAATATCAATTGATTGTTCAGTCGGTTTTTTGGTCATCAAAGAGAAGTGTTGTTTTAGTAATACTAACACAAAAATCGTCATTTTCAGCTTCAAGGAAGAAAGGTGTCGCGAGTCTTATGAAGCAAGATGTTGCATTAATTGCTTTCGCCATTTAGACAAATTTGGCGCCTTTAAACCAACAAAATTACACAATAATGAACAAAAAAACTCACATGTTTGCCCAAAAGGTCTGAAAAAAGTCATTACCTACTTATAACAATTACACTTTATTTTATCATGCTATAGTAACAACACCTCTAGATTCGGGCACTACACTAAAATGCTTCTAATTTAACTGGCAAAAAGTTGGTATGTTAATACGAGAGAGAAAAACACAATTCACATGGCAATGGTTGTTTCCAACACGACATTAAGACGATCTTTGATTGTGGTAGAACTTCCTAGCCGTGCATACAAAATATAAATACGTCCATCAAAAGAGAACTCGACTTTCTTCTAACGATTGTTTGTCACGCGAAGCATGTCTAGTTGTAGATGCTTGGTCTAAAAGGATTTATGTGAATCAGATATTAAACCGGTCATGTTACAACGACACAATCATTCCGTTTATTGTAAGACGTCGTATCATGTATATGAAAGTGCTATATCATTTGGTCAACAGTTTATCAGTGAAATACAGACGTAAGCAAGCACTTGCTGTTACGAAAATAGACTAAGCTTTTGATATACATGTGCTTAGTTATTTTCGCCGTTATTTAGATTGTACATTGTAAATATTAAGCGATTTAGTCCAAGAAGCATTAAAATTGTGTTATGTCACGTAGTATGTTTTTCAATAGTTTCATATTAAACAATCTACTGTCGGACTACGTAATGTCTCAATATCAAACAAAGTGTAGCAGAAACAATAAATTAAGGTCCATAAATATTTCTTTTGTACTGAGCCTTATATTTGTGTGTGCATGTACATGCATTTCTAACAAATTACTATCCACAAAAAGGGCTTTTACAAAATGTCTACGGTAAGTGTTTGTATTCGTAAAATAGAAATACCTTCATTTACGACTACATGAAAACCCAAAACATAAACGCCTTTTCATTGTTTCAACAAACGTAGAACGTATTTTTTACAAACATGTCTTAGTTAATTGATATTGTATGTTTTAATTGTTCTTTAATGGGTGCACCTGTTTAACTAATAATGCATACAGTAATTTAATAAAACATTTACGACGGTACTTATACACAATTAGCAACGGAGAAGAGCATTTTTGCTTGTTTCAATTTATCTCAAACTCAGTGTTTTCCCAATTTAACACATATAATAAAATATACATTCAAACTATTCTATTAAAATCACTTTTTTGGGGACCAATGTTGTGCTTTTTTCGAGACGGTCTTTAATAAGAGGTCAACAAGATGTCAGTGTTAAATGGAGAATTTAATAACCTTTATAACGACATATGATCTTCGTTCATAAGTGATCTTTAATAAGGGTTTCACTGTCATTAAGTGAAATATAAAACAAATAATACAGTCAAACATTTGTGAACAACCCTCGTCAATAATGATTTCCCTGTTTTTAGCTTTTTTGACCAATCAAACATCCTATCTAAACAAGGGATTTTACTGCTTAAAATCACATTTCGACTCTCCCTTAAGGGGCTGCGCTAAACGTTCCGACTATATCACCCTTTTATCACTAGCAATTTTCAACCATGGTTTCAGGCGAGTTGTACGCATGTAGATTTGGGATGATAATATTTTAACAGTTAGTAATAGTTATAAATCGGTGTCATTATGAGTAATTAAGGTTTTAAGGACTTTCGTTACATCATGATGTATCACATAAGTTTAAACATGTGTGCATAGATGTTATATTATATAATCGAGCGTTTTTGTGCATACACTTGAGACTAGAACATTATCTTATAGTTTGATTAAGATACGGCTTAGTGTAAAATTTTTAATGCACTGAGGCCAAGAAAAAAAGAAAGTGTTTAGATTAACCTTATTTATTTTGCATCAATTGTAGAACAAGTGCGGACAACTTATAGTAACTACTCTGGGTGACAGCATCCTGGATTCTGACCAATACTCGCGCCGAAAGAAGGGATTGTGACGGTTCCGGTCAAATTCCGCCACTGACGGGATTCGAACCCACAACCTCCGGGTTTAGGACTCCGACTTTCTACCCCTACACCACTACTCCTTAACAATGTTTAAGGCCTCTTAGATAGGATAACCTTCAAATTTATTTCGTAAAGTCATTTTACTGACTTCGATTCGTTATATGTTTGTAACAACCAAATATCTGAAAACACTTGTAAAAAGTCTATGGTCGTTTTTTTTTTAGTAGGATCGGGTTTCACTAGACAATTTCCTTTATTTTTGGTCTGAGAAAAAAATGTGCACAGTGAATAATTTTATAAATATTTATTTGATAGGTTTGTATTGATTTTATATGTTGTTCTGCAAATGTTTTGATGTGTTTTCATTTTACATTAAATTACGTAACGGATATTTCATCACTATTTGCACATTGTTTGAATTTCACTCAAAATGTTTCATTTCTTTTAAGGTTGAATCTTTCAGACAGACTGATAAAATGTAACTTATTTTTTTCTACATAAATATAAAGATCTGGTTTAAACATCTCGAAGTAAGTCATGTTTCGTCTGCATGCACTGTTACTAATACCAACATGATACAAAACGTATGCAAGAATCTACATTTTGAAAGCCAGGTGCTTGATAATTCAGACAATATCTGTACAAATAATCTATCATACTACGTTATTGTGGTCTATTTAAAAATATAGATCGATACGAGAAGTTTCTGCGTTATTTAACGCCTAATTCAACTCAATTGTTGAGAATTTATACCAAAAAAAAAAATCGAAATAATAGTCCGTCATTTTGTTCAATGTCATTGTAATTGTTCGACTTTCAATAATTCAACATTCAGTTTTTCATTCCCATTTATCTCCTGTCTTCTTTACGTCAATCATAAATACGAGGGTATAACTGATCGGTTTTACATGTTCTTTGTAATTTCATTGAAAAAAATCCAACAAAAAAACTAGTTTTCGTATTAACTTCGCGTCTATATCAATGGATAATTACTACAGTAGTTAAAGGGAGAACGTATATGTCACGATAATTGTTGATTGCACGCATTGGTAAGGTTTCAAACAGCAATGCAGTCGTGTAATATAACATGCGCAATGACGAATGACCTTACCAAATCATTCATTAACAATTCATAACCCTTATGATCCTAATTGCTTTAAAATCGTTTTATGTGGCGCACTTGACATGTTTTTATATTTACTAAATTTCAATTTTTGGAAGGTGATCCCCTTTTAAAAAGCACTTTGTTTTCACTTTTCAATGGACAAAAAAACAGCGTTGATTCTATCGTGTTGATCTTTAAGGCTATTGAAGATGATTTATCGACTATTTCTGTTTTCTACTGCAAAGGGCAATAACTCATACTTCGACATTTATAGTAATCTTATACCAATAAAGAGAAACGCTACGACGAATGAGTAACTACGTGTGAATTTGTGTACAATACATGCATATTTGTTTAATTGAATTAGGTCTCATTGTCAAGCATAGTTAACGACAAACCAGTGTTTGATTTTATTCTACGACTGATTTGAAACTGAACATGACCTTCAAATAAGCTTATTGCAAAAGCAAAGCTTTGTTGTTGTTTTTTTTTAAATCATACAACAGAAACGTACTAAATAAATATGTGAACGATTGTACATGTTTTACCAATAGAGTTTAAATGATGTACGGTAACCAGGGACACGTCGTAACGCATACCCCAGCCAACTGACACCTTTGCAACCAGTAACTCGTTTTGAGAAACAGGAAAAAAACATAGAATTACACCACTTACCACATGTCCCCCTTAAATGCATTAAGCAGCTCAAAATACAAAATAAAAAAATACGTTATTCTTTAAGAAGGACCTTTAAAGAACGATGAACACAACATAAGAACCTTAGAATAATATTGGCACAATTGACCCCGAAATAATTCATACTGACATATATGAACGTTAGAAAGTCGCGTTTGTCATCCGTCATTCTGGTAAACCATTCTTTTTTGTTGACCTTTAGTATTTTTTGACAGGAAATGAAGTGGATAAAGTCGTCTTTTTATTCGTGATAAATTAAATGGTAGTGTTTTTAGTAGTAATGTCTCGACAGAAGCCACAAAGAGTATGTTGCTGACTGATTTTGGCCATTATAAGTTCCTCCGGCCTCAACCTCTTACATGTACTTTGCAGGGACATTTAACACCAACGGTTCTGTAACAATTGCATCACTGTTTGATATACTAGTACTAGCACCAAGTTAAATGCGATCTTTTGACCCGCGATGCCATTCTGTCAATCGCCATTTTATCTCAGATATAACCTCTTTGTTGTGTTTTATTTTTGGTAATATACTAGTATTGTATTATGTTCACTATACATATTTTATGGCATGTGTCATTTAATAAGAAAATTAAGGTTTTCTTTAAATATCTGTCTTTATTAAGTTCATTTAAATTCAACATTGTCTTACGTTACATACACCACGTGTATATATTGTATTAAACGTACAATTTAGTTAGTGATTAAGAGTAAATTTCAATCAAAGCGACCCTGGAGTTCTCCTAGAGTTTATGCTGGGTCCATGGTATTAGTATATCATAATAACAGTATGAAATTCACTTGATGTCAACATGGTGATGTTTAGTTGAGTTGAGTTTGGTCTAGCTATTTGAATACATTTATGTAAACGCACTGCGCGTCAAATTATAATTTTCAATATCAAGTATCATTTTGAAGCAACTGAAAATAGAATTAGAAAGCAAAACTGAAAGCAAAACTTTCCCAAATAATGTATGACGTATGAAATATATTTCAATACTTATATTTCATATCTAAACTAGAATCATTACAAAAAATTATTATGTTTTAATATGAAGGTGGACTCATTATTTCCACGTGTATGTGAATATTAGAACCATCAATTTAACTATTTATACTTTCTGCAGACATTTGATACCCTTTTCATGACTTTTTATTATTGACATAATGAAACAATATTTCCGTTTTCTATCTCGTATTAACTATACTAAATAAAGTATAAACCACAATTTAGATTCTCTTATCATCCCAATCAAGAATAATTGGTGTTTATCAAGTATGATAACCTATAACATACTTCATTATACTGGAGGTTGTTAGGAAATTCCGCAGACAGAAACTTATATCCGCGGAATAACGATGGATCTGTATAATGCGGCACAGCCTTTTCTGAGCTGCGTACTACAATGTGTGTTAAACCCATTACTCGCGAAAACAGAGCGATATCTTCATCAGCAATAAAGTTCATAGTATTAAAGTCGTTCATGTATAAATGATGTAGCGTGGCTGTTTATTATTATTTGAATTTTGTTTAAGATAAAAACGATACAGTAATTTAGCGATGAAAACCTGATACCTTGTTTCTAAATACACTGGTTAAAAGTATACTTTTAATTAGATAAAAACATGTTGAATATCCGCGTATAGTTCAAACTATCCGAACCATTACAGTTTTCAACTCCAATGCTATATAATCAGTAATCTATCCAAAGCAAAATTAATCAAAATTTAGTTTGTATACCTGTCTCTAAACAGTCATCCTATTGGTTGATTCTGAGTTTAGCCTTTATATTGACCAATGATATTCTTGTTTACAAACATTGAAGAAAAAATACATTATGGAAATCGTGCAAAGTAATTATTTGATCTGAATTGTCAAATTTGCCTATACGCCGAAACTGTTTTTGACGGAATTACATTATGTATCTCCTGTCGGGCATAATAGCTCTGAAAAGAAACAATACTTAGCTTTCTGTTTGTCTATACATTGACAACAGCATCACGTCACGTGTTTCTTTGTGGTAATGAAAAAAGTACCAGTAGATTATTCAAATAAGTTCATGCTGAATTTTGAAATCGATTTGGTAGGCCGGGGATGCTTGAAAATTGTTGACGTTGTGTATTGTATGTGTATAGTACTTCTATACATCTAACACTGCTACACATATGAGGAGTGTTCATTCACACATTGAGAAGAGCAAATCTTTCTTTTACAGATGTTTAATAAATGCATCCAACTAATTTTTCATCCCTGACATGTTTGGGTTTCATTTACTTTTGCATGTCAAAATAACTGGCTAAGTGTGTCATAATTTCGCAATGTATATCACTTTTTCTCAAGATTGCGTTGAGAACTCAACACCTAAATATCAAAATATGATTTATTTAAGTTATTTATGGCCATAATTATTGACACCTTACAGTAACGGTGTTAACATAATAATTACATAATACTATATATCCAGTGTGTATGCCGAAAGACTAGCACTGAAAGTATTACGAGGCTTGGTTGTCAACTAAAAACATTAAACATTTTTATGGCTTTTTTCCAGGAGCCTCGGGCCCACCACAAGAGAACGCACGCATTGTGACACGTTTGCCTTAAGTTGAGGGTTAACAATTTGGTGGGTACACCGAACAACAGAACAGATTCATGACATCTAGTGACAGCTTCATTTAAAGATATTAAATGTGCAAATAGTTATGAAATCATTAATGTTACAAAATGTGTCCTAATTTCTAAAGAAAGTGTCATTTTATTATGCCAAAATCTTAAAGCTCAGCTTTGACATCAAGATCGTTAACATGCCAAGGAATAGATAACTCCGAAATTCTGCGAAGCCTAATTGATCACGTTAATGTATTCCATGTCACAAATTTACATTTGTTTAAAACAAAAATAACACACAGCGGTGTTTCTATTTTATGTTTATGTGTGTTACATTAAGTTACTATGCGTGTGCGTTGTTCTGCATCCCAGATAGCGCAGCAAGATGTATATATTGTTTCTGAATAGTTTGCAAAAATCTAAGAAAATGACAATACCATCAACAGAAGAATAGCTCGTGTGTTTTTGTTTTATAAAATTGGTACGGAGGAGACACTGCCCTAAACGTAACTAAAACTATCTGGCGTTCGAAAAACATAGAAATAGCTACAACGAGTCCACATGTGGAATTGTATAAAACCATTCACATAGTTTGCGATTATCTATTAATTGATTGTAATTGTGAAAAGTAATTAACGTTGCGTCCGTTTCTATTTTTGAAACGTCCATTAAGATGCAATGTTATATTTCATTCTACACGATGTATGATCACGTGTAACTAGGGGAAATAAACTCGAAATATTTTTTTTTCGAACACAGGTGCATGTATTGGCGGATGAATGGTTTACATAAGGTTTTCCGGCACATGGGAAAATAGCTAAACTAAGAAAAAAATAAAAATGGAAAGTTTTATTATATTTTTATCCGCCCAGATCGACATTTCCAACTGTATTAATTTACTAAAACTGTATAGATACACATGTGTCTATCTATCTTTTAATATTTTATTGTAAAGGGGTTTTCTCGAAGAAAATGTAAACAGGGAATAACTTAATATTAAAGCTTTTGTTTGTGTTTTGGGGTTATCATGTTTGTGTTTTTTGTAACATGTCTTTTTTCTTTAATAAAAAATATGCAAATCAAACATATTCTTAAATTTAATTATTAATATAGATGGACTGAACTCTCATTTATTAATGTAAATGCTAACAATACGAGTCAGTTTAATGTTATTTATATTTTGTTAAAGTGGCGTATTATTTCTGCTAACCACAAACTATTCTTCATGTAGCTACATTTAATTATTATGTTTGTTTCTATAAAAAATATTCGTCATATTAACTCTTAAACGTTGATAAAAACGAAGCTTTGTTTGCCTAAATTTTAACAATCAACAATATGGTAAAACATTGGTATACTATGAATGAATGAATCCTTTATTATGTCAAATGAATAAAAATACAATTTAACACTTTATGTTTCTTGGAAAACGAGGGTTAAAGAGGGGCCAAGCTTTCGAGAATTGTATTTTGTATTCTAGAGAGAATGCCTGAATAACATAACTGTATTAAATGATCGTAAAATGTTGGGAATGCGAGTCCCGGTGTGGCCTTTGAATTTTATATTGTTACTTTAAGTGAACGGAGTTATCATGGAAGTGCACGTGTTAGTTTTAAATTATGTTATATATTTTGTCGCAATAAAAGCAGAATTATTTCGTGTTGAAATAATCATGCGTTTGATTGAAATCAGGGTAACATACCTCGTTTTTAGATTTTAACCATTTAAATTATTCTAAGTTTACACGTGTTGGTAATAATAAATTTCAAATCAATTAAGATCTTAAGCGGTGATAATAAAAAAGCTACAAAAATAATAAAATAAAAATAAAAAATAAATACTGTAATACTTAAACAGAGTGTCTAACATAATTCATGGTAAATCAATGACTCACGAAAATGAACGTGCGGCGACTAGTTCCCAACACTATAAAACACAGAAACCATTATTGAACAGTGATTACAAAAAAAATATTACGATGACTTCACAAGTAATAATAATTTATGAGGTGTTTAAAATTATTCTGTATCGAGATTTTATTGAAAATCATGGTAATGTATGGTATAATACCAACAATACTATCAAAATAGATAAGAGAAAAATCATATTTTTTTCATAGCACACATATATAATGTGATATAGTATTATAAATAGCAGGGATAAACAAAAAGATGGGGAAAAGTCATCACTTTAAACTGTTAACTGGTTGACATTTGAACACATTTCTTATTATAATAAGTGCATACTTATTACCTTAAATGCTTCATTATTTCTGAACTGATAAATCATAGGTATGGATTATCTGACAATGAAATCATTTTTCATATTTGCAGCAACTGGGTCGAATGAACACGGAACATTAGCATGAAATTTTAATGATGCAGAACAGACATTCCGAACTGAATAGAAATGAATATAAAACAAAGGTATACATAACAGGGCTTTGTTTTCGAATCAAACTGACCATGTATCAATACATAGAATATTTTGTTTTTATTTACTTTAAAGAACAGAACAGAACTTCAATGTATCTGTACATACATTGTACTGACCAGCAATATTGTTTGTTTTATTTTGTAAAAATTCGAGTCTAAATGCTGATGTTAAAATTAGACGAATCTAATACCCTTTATTCAATAACAACACAATGTGTTTATATTGTTATATTGTTCATACATTTATTAGATCGTCCGTGACGCTGGCAAGTTGATTATATGTTTTTGTTTATATTATTATTATTAGTTTCAATATATCTACATGGTACGAACATATTTTTATTCCGGGTCAACATAACTAGACAGATTAACAAGTTTAGAATAAAATAAGCATGCATATAACTATAGTTACTTGGCAAAAATTGGGTAGGTAGGTCGGAAAACTGATGTATTCTAATAATTTGTAAGAGAATAACAGGAGATTCATCCGAAATATGTTCGTACTTTGTTTTTGCCGTAAGAAACTTGAGTAAACAAAACAATATGTTTCCTGGCTCATGATATTTACCCGAATACCGCGAAAACTAATGACATTTTTATTTTGACTCATATCTCTTATGTTACATGAGTTTATTCCATGAAATTATGCACACGAACAATGTATTTATTGCAGACATGAGACTACAGTTAGATAAACCATGAGGGTTGTAATAACGTATTAATGGAACCAGATGTATATGAATGTCAAACATAGTTGTGATGCCTGATGCCGTTGTTATTAAGAATATTTTATTTCAATGTGAAAATTCGTCTCTCTTCCCTCCTCTACTTGTCTAGAAAACATTATTTTCTAAGTGCACGAACATTCAACACTTATAAATGCAACTATTACAGGGTGTGGAACGCAAAAATGCATGAGAACAATAGTAAACAGTTGTTTTTCTTCTACCAAAGCTAATGAATTTTAAGTAACTCCTAGACCCTAGACCCGTGGATGATAATAAAACTGTACTAATCGCGTTAGTTCGAATGACCGTATCATAAAAGGGAAATTCTATCTCTAAAATTATTGTAAATAAATCCATACCGGAAACCCAGACTTATCTGAAGAATTTAACACACTTGAAAATTACTAAGTAATATTTCTAACACAATAATACTTATCAGTATTCAGAATTCCTTTAAACTAGTTTCATTTTTCATGCATTTTCATAATGATTTATTTTCAATATTTATCTAAAACAACAGATTAATCGCTCCTACACGAACTCCAGCCAACAATATAATATTCAATATTTATAAAATGTTTTCAAATATATGACATAAAACATAATTAGTTTTTTCATCATTTTAGTGGTAACGCAATAAGCTTGAAGATTGCGGCAAATTCTTTTTATTATGAGACATATTATGATTTATTATTTTCCATTTTCTGTGATATTTTGTAAAGGACAAGTATTCAGATTGTTTTATTGTAAATAATTCTAAATTTTAATATCTCTGTTTGCTACAGCATATTATTGTGATGTCACTTAATTTTATTTTTTATTTATTATTATTACCATTGCTGATGAGGTTATTATTATTTTTTATCGTCATTATTTTTATTATTTATTATTATTTTAGGGTATATAGAATAATGGAAAGGAAGGACCATATATGCTTTTTTCGCATGGATATAAATGCAAAAATGATTTATATTACTAGTCAAATAAAATGTAAACAATTGTGTATAAACTTGATTAAATCAAATATATTGTCTAATTATTGTAGTTTGTGATATTTCAGCATAAGTTTGTTTTACAGCGCGATCTCTAGAATTTACGATATAATGAAATGGAAATTAAAGCGCGTAGTAATATTTTGCGGCTTATCAGAAAATATTAATTATTACTTTATCATCATTATATTCATTATTGCACGTGAATTCTGTTCATTGTGTCAATATAAATTGCGCGACCCTATTTACCTCTGATATTTATTTACTTCGCGAATAATCCACACACGGTTTTTATATTCACCGGTATCATTAAAGTGTCTACATTTTCCCATTGTCGGATATTTATAAGTACGGCATCCTTTATCATTTGTAGAATATTGTAACTCTGGGTGACCGTTAGAAAAACCATCCTATTATTTCGCATGAGCTTCGGGAATTTAAGTTCATGTCCGATTTTGATATAAAAAAGGTTGAGAAACTAACATTAGCCGACTAAACACAACATCTAGATTTCACAGCGACAATGGATAACTTATTCTTGGAGACCTTAATGTTGCTTTTATTGTTTATGGCCTATTTACGACCTTTTGCTAAATTAGCGATTATGTCTTCAAACTGCATGCACATAAAACCGGCGAATTTCTCGTAAAATATGTGGATTAAATGGGGCTATACAATGATAAAGATTCCCCGCCTTAGCTCGGGCCCTTATGTTTAGAATACGGGTCTTTTCACCACGAACACCGACCATGTTGTGAAATTAGAAAAACGAGTACTTAATAAACGTAATAAAATGTGAATAAAGTAATTGGGTTTTATGTTCGAAACATGATAGAATAATCTTCCTTCGTTCCAGACTGAATTCTTGCGGTCTTATGCACAAATAAAACAACGCAAGAAAGATCCGTGCGCACATATACTTTAAGAATTAATTTTTGTTCGACTAACATTATTATAATTAGGCCTTGTAGATTAAGCCATTGAAAAATATAACTATAGAAAACGACTGACAGTATATGTATAAATGTATCTGATTTCGTTTCAATATCTCTCATTTTGAAAACCAAGATGTTGTTGTATTCAAAACCATGACCTATTTTCTTTACTTCGGCGTCGGATAAAAGTCGACATATACGTAATTCATAGTATACAAATGAATATCCTAATTATCAGCTATATGAAATAAATAGTATGCAGTTCATGTTTTTGCGGATACAAACGTACGGCTAGAAAATAAATGTTAATTGGTGTAGATTTATAAATATCTAATCGCGCTCACATTGCCGCAGGAATTAACTTAATGTAACTTTTTTACAAACGTAAATAAACCATTCCAATGATGAATTATTTTTATGTTTCGTCAAGCCTTATAGTTTAACACCTGTTCAGCAAGCTAGATACGGTTTGCGTACCGAGTTAGATTTATTCGATTTTGAACTACACCCTAAAGGTCTTGGCGATTCTGACGTTTTAATGTCGCACTATGTTATCATTAAAACCGTATACATACACGAAATTTGCGTACACACTTAAAACAAGTTACAGTTGCTATTTTGAATATTCGCTTGTATGAATAATTGCCTAAGCGTGGTTAATAAAAGTATTACACAATTCCTTCCTAGATACTGAACTTAAATCAGACATAAAAGAGTAGCTAAATAAGTTTTATTTACATACCGACTATTCCCATCCATGGGTAATATGGCGTAGAAGATTCTCCGGGGCTTTGGGGTTCTTTAATGTCCTTCTGTAGAATAGAACAATTGCCATTTTGTCCGTCTATATTCGCCGAATAGGGGCTGCTACTGTTATGTGTAGAGTCTGGTGAGTTTGAGGTTCCATTCCAGGCCCCTTCCGCCGTTGAACAATTTGAAAAGCTGCGATGGGTGGGGTGTGGAATATCGTCCGTCGATGGATATGTGGGTACGCGTCCACTGTGAGCGTTTGGAGTCCCGTGTAATGCATGATCCCGGCCATACAGCGAAGTAGTGTCATGGTTTTGATGTGCCGGGTATGTATTAGCTAAACGTTGATGATGATCACTGTTAAAACTACTGTTATGATATCCTATTTGTTCCGCGAATCTTGAAGCGAAAAGTCCGTAATTCCCTGCACTGTATCCAACATTACCTCCCATATGCGGATTTTCACTGGAATATTGTGCAAAAAGCGATGCCGGATAATAAGAGTTCATTTTTCTGTTATAAATTTAGTATACGTTTTAATATCTGACTACATGACCTATTCCGATGGTAGTAAAACTTGTGATTTGTGGTTCATTTTGCCCACTGTCCGCGAGTATAAATCATTTGCATACAAGTTACAAGCGTAACGCGCCAACCAATCAGCTCTCAGTATTTGCTATACAGTTCGGCTTTTTATTAGCGTATCGTATCACACACATAGTTTTTCATCGTTGGGTATAACCGAACAAGAAAACTGCTGTTTGTAACGTACAGTGACTTTTATATTGCTAGAGTTTTCATTGAATGCTGGTTTCAAGAGAAATTTATGCAAGTTTTTGCAGCAAAGTTAGAATTTTATATCTTAGCGTTCACACAAATTGTCTTTAAAAGAGATTTGCCAATTTAACGAGAAATTAACGGATTGTAGCTGTTTTTTTACTGCTTTTAGATTTGTAGATCGGTTACTTATATTAACGTGTAATTGAAAAACAGTAAATACAATTACAAATTGAGAGAAAATACGGTTAGAGGAATTTAAACTATGAAATTTGAAGCAATTAAAGGAATCGGTAACTTATTTATCTTCATTGATTTTTTTCTAGTATGATTTCTAGAACATTTATATTTCATTTGTTAATTTGATTGGATTATAATTTAGATAAACCAGTGAGAAAAAATATAGATATAAACGCTTCTATCTTAGTGTATCACTGATAAATTTTGTTAAATATTTTCTAATTTTCTTCACCATTCTATAACGGTTTTCAAAGCGTGTAAAGACAATGAAAATACCGGAATATGATACAGACTACTAGTAACTGAGAAATGAATTCAAAACCTAGAAAAGGGATTCTGTAACGATAATTAAAGGAATATAATTATAGGAAAGGTTTCTATTAAAAGAAGTAATATTTGTAATCATATTTAACATTTAACATGCTTGGTATAGCTTTGCCGCGTCCATAAAACTAATTCTCAAAATGATTCTATTTTTTGCAATACATATAAGCAAAGTACATAACATCATAGGAATTAATGACTACTAAATATCATTCATGATGGACGCTTGTTTAAGTTCTTATAAATTGTACAACCAAGTATACGCAGGCAAGACCCACTGAAAATAAGATAAGTCGCCTGTAATAAAACAGGATTTAGCATTTTTTCGGTCATATCCTCCCGACTTAATCATATTTAAATCAACTCTTTCGATGCTAAAAAATAAAGACGTTTTTGTTGAAATAGTCTTAATTATAATATGTAAGTTTAGTCATAAAATCCTGATGTTAATATATATCATGGTGTATTAACAAAAAGAAAACAATGACATTTAAAATGCGAACACTATTACAAACATAGCATAAATATAGTTTGTATAAATAAATTGAAGATAATAATAATAATTACTAAATAGTACTCAATAATAAAGAGGGCGAAAATGTTAAGAAATATACTTGAGCCATATATTGTATTAGATTATGTAAAAAATAGAGGATACAATTGACGGAAATGGGTATCCTAAAGTCATAATTGTAAACAGATGAAACACTAGATGTATTATGCAAGTGACACTTATTGCCGAAAAAATAAGCAATGGAGTTTCATCTCATCCCCGAGCGATGCTGACAGACATGTACAATGTAAAAAAAATATTATTCTTTTTTTGTAGGAATCGGTTAAAAAGATTGAAATTGATTGATGTCCGCATACATTTCAATGTTCCCGGATATTTTTAAGACATAAACATATAGAGCATTTACTGTCGAAAAATTAGCGTGAAGCCCTGTACTGTTCGGGCACACGGTCGTAAAACTGTTACACGGGCGTCATCTCCACGTAGATTTGACTGAGATTTTTTCGGGCGCCTGGAGCAATCAGTTAGTCAGGCCACGCCTATTTTTTTAACATAGTCCATATGTTTCATTTCCTGAAATTAATCGTGTATAAAGTATACACAAATGACACGATTCTAGTTGAACGGTAATGGTCTGTTGGTCAGAGAATTCAAGGCAAGACGAAATAAGCGGTAAAGCATTTTGAAACATACCGGAACACAGTATTTTCACAAAGCTATGGGGCCAGATACGACTAGCTATGTTTCCATACATGTAGCCTGTCTCACATCAGACTATCATAGTTAAAATGGCATAAAAATAAAATTACAAAAACTGCATGTATTTATAGTTACTTGACGGACAGAAACAAGACGTTTCAAATCCTAAGATTTAAATCAACATGTCTGTTTATTTTCAGTTAACAAAATGAGCAATAAATGCCTCATCCCTTGACATTTTGCTCGCTGAGCTAAACTGTAAACATAGATACCAAGTTCATTGCAATTAAACAAGAACGTGGCAATATTCCAACTATGAAACATAATATTAGCATATGTGAGACAAATTCTATACAAGATATAACTAACTTATTCCAATTTATTCTATACTTTTGATGATGTTGCATTATATAAATGAAATTAGATCTGGTTCTTCCTCATAATTATAAAACCAAAGATGTGGTCATAGATGGGATGTAGAATTATAGACAAAGAGGAAGCGAAGCGAACGAATGAAAAAGTAAACTTCTGGTTTCAATCGAACACGTGAACATAACCCCAAACTTTACTTGTTCCCTTTTTAAGGACCAGAGGTTTACACAAGCGAAAGAATCTACGGGATACAAACATTGGTATGTTGTAGTGGCCCAGTTTTGTTCAAGTTCCGTTTGCCTCTGTTTCTAAAAGCCGGAATATCCATCTTTCTTTCTGTTATATTTGCAACTCAGTTTGTAAGTACCAGAAATACGTTTTATGTGTGTTTCCTTATTTGTCTCGTGTATGTATACATGTATGTTTGAAGTCGGAATACTGTGTACAAGACTGAATAAAGATACCATTCTGTTCTGTAAATAATCTGATTTTTACTTCCATAGAGCACGTAAATCATTTTTATAGTATATATATATACGTACGCCACTAATGTCAACAAAGAAAATCCAGTCACTGATGTGATCCATCCTATATCACCAGTTGTATTCAAAATTCAAAATACGCCCAAAATTTAGAATTTAGGTCAAACTCGAAAATCTCCCAGCGACAGACAGAAATTTCATGACCACAGTGATCTTTGTCTATCGGTTTTATTACAACTTTCCTAATTTCCTAGTTATCTCTTTGCGCGGGGTATTCTTGTTTGGTCAAAGATAAGTTTTAATCTTCTATTACACGAAACCTTTTACAAAACGCTATCCCCAAAGCCCTGATAAAGTTATTGCAGTCTATTCCATATCGAATCATAGACATATTAGTTATATTAGAAGACGATAGCTATTTTACCGAACAATGGTCAGTATTCGGGCCCTCTAAGTGTTTCTAAGTTGATTACAAGCTATAGAGAAAATCCTAAAATCAATAGATGTAATTCCAAATATAGTGGTAGAGAGTAGAAGGATCAATTGTACAGTATTGGATTCATGTATTCCAAACCTTGTGCCACTCGCCAAAACTTTTGCGTTTGTCGGACGCAAATTGGACAACATAAATTTACGAGCGTGGAGGATACTGGGGGTTATTTTCTAAGATTGGTTTCTCAAAGAGATAAAAAAGAACTAGAATAATAACCAAGTCTATATTTGACTATCATGCACATGACTGGGCTGAGAAAATTACCAGGCTCGGAGATTTTTGATAAAGTGCCTAAGTGAAACGATGAGAACTTTTTACTCGACAGCCGTCCGTGCGTAATGTCAAGGCTTGGTATGCGTATTTACCACGCGACCCTTTCTTGGCTACTCTTTTATGAAGAACAAGTTTTTCAAAGGAAAAGTTAGGCCTCAGTAACATTTAGCTTGTTGAACTAAAATATCACCACAAATAATCGGTGATTTACCAGATTTACCAAGATAAATTAATATAAGTAAAGTCATACACACAAATCCAATAAGTCGGCTAATGACATACATTTTGTAATTATACATGCGCTGTAAAAAAGTAAAAGCGTAGGTTTTCGCATAACATTTTATGATGAAACATGTTCACTTTGTATTGTCAATCCGAAGTTCATACTTGATTTGTACTGGTAGTTGTCGTAATCTTTAAATGTCAGAATTATTCTCCTTTCTAATATATCAAGTCTTATATTTTATTAAGTCATCGGTATCTAGAATGACTCGATGGAGTTCTACTCTCGTATCTAGTTGAATTATAAGTGTCAGACTATTATATTTATATGAATGTCATCGAAATGAAATAATATATTTAGTAAAATTCATATTTGACTTAACAACATATCATCATTTGTTGCTCAACAAAGAAACCGTTGATCCTCAGAGCGAAATATCACCCAAGTCGACGAGTTAGGTGATATTCATTAATTTGATACCAATACAATACGTGTGTAATTTTATCATTCCAAGAGCAAAAAACGCTGAAGAATAAAACACAGGCTTATATTTTAAAAAGGAAACGTAAGTACGATGTATCAAGCCGTTTAATAAATTATGATTCTAGACACTTTAATTTAGTTTGACCTAGATGTGTTGTCGTACGGAAATAATAAATGACTTCTACCAGATGGCGATTGTGTGCGGTGAAAACTAAGTTTTTTAACGCCCGGTAACACCATTGCAAAGGACAATGCATTACCTTATATAAGGCAAACAAGACACACGTCTGTATCATTAACATTATACCGTAAACATACAGGCAGACATTTTTGAATAGGACGAACGTAAAACACTATGGCGACCCTCCACATCTATAGGTAGACGAAAGTCTGTGTGGACCACCAAGGTTCATTATAATACATTGTGTCCAACCCCGTCAATGAATCGTTCATAAAACCACTAAAATATTATATATTACTCAAGCAGTTATTACAATAATCAACAATAACGAACGTGTTAACATAATTGGGATGTATCGAGACACTGCATGCACATGGCCATACCATAGTACTAATATGTACACACGTATTAATGATATATAGCATCATTATGCCGAAGTTTATGAGATAAAGGACCTTTTGATGGCTTTACAGGCGATCTAGATCTTAACATTATAGCTAACATTATATGGTGAACACCTTTTGAAATGCCAAATAGATATTTCTGTAACACTCGTGATTTGAAATGACAAAGAAATGTTTCTACATTCACAAGACATTGATGTAACGGCACAGAAAACTACACAAACAATAAACGCCATTAACATATTTGTGACAACAAAAACAACGAAAAACAGAAATTGGATTACCGATTACTACAACCACCAAAACAAAATGAAGAGTTAATCTACATATTTGGCAAGGTATTTGCTATTTGTTTCAACAATATTAAACACAACAGGTTGCGCAGTGGAACAAATAAGTTAACAGAAATAATCAATGAAACATGAGGCACAACTGTGGGTGTTTTTATATAATACTATTATTCAGTTGGAAACAATGATTCGCAGAAAAGGTCATAGGTACAACATTTGAGCTTTCAAAACATATTATGAGATCCATAACCGAACCAATATGTTATATGATTACGATCATGAATACATAACATAAACGAACCAAAGTCAACTGGATTGTATACCTATGTGGGTCGCCTGACAAAGTCTGACACATGCACGATAGAAGCATAGAACACTGACAATGTAAGGTCTAGCTAATATCTGAATGCGGATGCATGTTTGAGATACAGCAGTGGGGAGATTATGTTAATAACTTTGTGAAGTTTGAATAATGAGTGTTTTAAATCAGATATAATGTAGTTTACTTATTTTATGTGTGTTCACTCAGTGATTGATGTTGCCGACTTGAAACAAAAAAAAGAGGTCTTATGTGAAGAAAAATGATAGTAATGTATGGGGACTGTGACAGTACGTCCATCATACATACAAAATGCCACCTTACCGTGGCTTTGACTGATTCTAATTGTAATAATAAACAACGATACGAAAGGATATATATAGAAATAAGGCATTGCTATGAATTAGCTTAGCAGTGAATAAATCCCCAACGTCTTCGAGTAATTTCAACATGTTTTGTCTTTGCTGTACGACAATAAAATAGCATCCGTATGTTCTCTGTTTGTCTTTGACATATTTATACCATTGCGAGTGTTTTTCTGCGTCAAATAAACAATTCAATTGTCTATACCATTTTGGTGATAATGGTTCTATTTTTTCCCTACAATGTTTATCATTTGACATCATTTCGTGTTCATTCCAGATTCCAGATATTTGTAGCATAGCATCCAGGTTTGTTTTCGTTATTATTGAGAAAAATCTAACAATGTTAACTTCTTGACAAAATCGCTAAACCTGCTCCATCTTCTCTGTCTGTGTAGTGAATAGGGAAGTATAAATACGATTGGTGTTTTCCATTTTCATGAAAACAAAGTTGGTTCAAATCAGTAACATACCACTATGGATACATTGTTTATCGTGTTATCAGCCAATCCCTGATGGTCCAACTTGATAACCATTGTCTTTCCAAAAGGCTTGCAAAAATGTCATGTTTACATTTATTTGACAAAATTATACGAAAATGTTGTTCGAACAAACGTCTCTTAATATCTTTTTGAAACATAATGTACATTTCAAAATTGCGTACTTTGGTTTTTGCTAATAAATAACTTTAGTGTTCGCACAAAATCACAGGATCGGAAGTGTAACCGTATACCTGACTTTTTTGTCTGGCCGAAACACATTGATATAGTAATCCGTTTCTTGTTGCTTGGTAAGTAGCACTGCTGCATTTTGCATCGTATCTTCAGCAATGCCAACTTGTCGTTCAAAGTACACTCCCTCATAGCCCAAATGGAAAACATCACATCGAAATCAGGCATGTTGCCATGTACAAATGTATATTCGTCCAGCTTGTATTCTGTCATGTTAGTTCCCTATCAATATGTAGTCCAGACGTATCAACTTTACCTCACTGACCCTGAGAAAGGAGCGGTGAATTATCACAACACACGCTCGGTTCAACAGGGTAAACACGGCAAAGTCAATCCTTTTCTTGGTCGTTCAATCCATTCAGTCTAGATTCAGAGTTTACGAATAGGTGATATGGATGATGCACGCGTCCTCAGAGGTTTGTACAAGGCACTTCCAGACAGTCCGGTTGGGTAATTAAACATTTAGAATCCAAAAACTATCGACATGCAACATATTTTGTATATGCACTTCAGCATATCGAGCAACCGCATTCGCTAGGGCTTGTTCCATACTATGTGTCACCAATAAATAGTGTAAAGAATGATATTTCCATCCGCGTTGTGACTTGCTTTGAACACATCTTTTATTGTAAAGGCTGCATCTTCTGTGTTATTTATCATCAGTATCTGCTTTTTGATTAAAACCATATTCTTTCATATATACACACAGCAATGCATTGTATCAATAGCTAATTGTAGACAAACATCAATAACTGTAGAATATTCTCGATAAAGTAGTTTTCTGTGTGCTGTGTCAAGTCTGTACTTTTGCAATTGTTGTTTGAATGCAATGGACGGATATATAAGACGAGAGCTAAATGCGGTGTCTTTACCTCTCTTCCTTATTTTACCATGTGGCACAAAATTGAACAGAATATATACCTCGAACATTCACGAATTGGGAATAGGTGTATGAGCATTTTTTATTTAGCAATTGTTTTTTGTGTTATGGCATAGTTTTCAAAAATTGTAATTGAATAAAACAGCATGTGCAATGGTTTTGGACGCTATAATAAAGATTAATTGAACTTTAAACTTTAATTTGTACTTACAGTATCTTTTTCATATCGTCATCGACAGGTCATACCTTTCTTTTGAAATTTGACAAAATATTCATTTTGTCCACAATAGGAGGGGTTGGCAAGCTCCTTGTAGAAGGGAAAATTAGTAGTGGTTGGAATTCATTCCAGAAAAAAACTGATTAGGTGAGCCGGCCTGAGCTGAAATCGTTCAAAAACGGCGCTGGACCAACTGAATCATATGTAATCTGCGGTAAAAGAATTTTTACTGTCTTCATTTTATCTATTTCTAGTGATATCATCATCAAGTGTGTTTGATTTGATGTTATCTAACTTTGGACAACAATTTGAGGCTTTGATTGAGTGAACATTTGGTACAAACAAGGCGAGCTTCGCAAGTGTTCAACATTCGGAATTGGGGACAAAAGAAGTCGATCCTTCGCATTACCTATAACCTAACAATGAAGAGCCTGTTTTTGTAAGGCTTGTGAAGCATGAAATGCTCTCAGAGAACCTCCAAACAATTGCTTACGTGAGAATATGGTCCAGAAATAGGTACTTTTCCATGTGAAAGGTTAATTTATTGCCGCCAGTAAATTGCCTTTTTACATAATGTTTTGCACACCATTATTAAACATAGTATCTGATTTATATCATACATAGTAGCATAATTGCATCAAAACTAAAGATAAGCGATATATTTAAATACAAATTTGTAGTAAATTAAAAATGTAGACATTCAGAACAAGACTTCAGGATGCGAATCACTGGTCTGAGTCGATGTAAGCGAAGATCTAGAAACTGATTGGGTCTAAAATTATTATTTATCATTTTCAACACATATTCAAAAAACGACCGCGTCGCCAATGCTTATAAAATAATTGCTTCTTTATAGTCCTAAACTGCTTCACACCTTTCGTTTGTCTAGTATAATTTATATTTTACAATTGTAAAATAGACCTTCCAAATTCCCATTTACCTACAAAGGATTCTTGATTTATTGCATTTGTGTGTTAAAATTTAAATAGCTGGGTTGATATAGACGGTTATCAGTACACATTTTCTTCATCGTCTCCGCTTTCAACTTTAGCTGTGGTATCTGTTTGTTCTGGTTTGCGACATGTTCTCATTGAAGAGCCTGATTTTGAAGAGTCATTCTCTAACATGGGTAGCAAATAAATTTACAGGGAACTCCACAAACAGTTTCTCCCACCTTCCCGAAAAGGGAACGTCCCAAAAGACTCACAATATTTTGAATGTAATGAACAAAGATCCATTCAATGCTTAAAATTAATTGTCAGCACGGTTTTTTTTGTTCGGATAGCAACACATAATGTTCGGTAAGACTAATAAACATATCCTAGCAACGGGATCACCATCTCTTGTTTTGTTTAGGTTTTAATTCAAAGTTCATGTTACCACCGAATAAAATGTTGTTTATACACATTCGGCAGAATCCTGCAAATCATTTATTCGTGCAGATCAATTAATGACATGTTTTATTTGGTAACTGCGTTTGATGTTTTGAGTGGTGCATTAGATAATTACATTTGACTTTCAAATTCGCTTTGCTTGCGTCATAACCGATCAAATGGTTTTAACGTCCGCAAAGGGCAGACTATTTTGAATCTAAAAAATATTATCATGAATTTGTAAGCCATCAGAATGACAAGCAATTGCATCGCGTTACTTTTTTTTTCATTTTATAATAAATATTAAATACAATCTACATAAAGCGATATTCACATTAAATCACTCTGGTATGTGTTGATAAATCAGAAATTTCAAATGATTAAATAAAAGTCATCGAATATGCGTATATTATTCCATTTATCAGTTGTTAACATAACAATCGTCATACATCGTTTGTATTAACTTACATTTCCCCAAGTTGCATGCTATCTCATTTTTGCATCAGCTCGAATGTCGCCTTAATTTGAGATAATGTTATATGCACCGGTCGTCATAGGTATGACTCTGTTTCTATACTAACCTTCTTTAACACCCACGTTTTTAACAGCGCCTTAGATTTCCTCTCGTAACTCGATCGTCTCAAAGTCTTATTATTTTATGAAATCCATTACATAAATAATTGTATAATTTGCTTTGTTTACATAAAAAACGAAACAGTGACGAATTTGCAGAATCGTTTACTCTTACCGTTCGTCGGGCAATTTTAACATGATGGCCGCCATATTGAATAGAGTTCGGCAGATAATTCACTGTGTAAACATTACGGTGACTGAACGCGGTTTTCAAGCGAACTATGTGAACAGTGTAGATTGACTAAACATTGCACGGACTATCAAAAATGTACAGCTCGTAGATTTCACATTTACCACACAATAGAAGCAATATAGAAAGACATTACGGCTTATAATGGCGTACATTAATCCGCGGGTTACCCGATGTAACATCGCGATGACGGAATAACGCCATGACAGTTTGTCATCGTGTGTGATACAGGATTTGTAATGGTGTTTAAATATGTAAACATTGATTTGCAGATGTGTACTGTATGTAAAGATTTTACAAATACAACGTGAATAGTATCTTTATTGTCTATGTATATATGTTAAACAAAGTGTATGCACATATGTTACGTATGTTAATAGTACACATGTGAAAATGTGATTCATAAATATTGTGAAGATGACTTACAGTCCATAACTTTTGTACACTCCTTTTCAGCCTGCTTTTTTCTCATTCATGCAATTATGAATAATATTTCAGAGTTTATTATATAAATTATGCAATTGAATGAAATCAAAATATCAATTAATAAAATACATCTTTGATATAGTGGCTGTTCAAAAATAATAAATTATTGGATCAACATTTTTTATAAAATTATTGATGCAACGATGCATAATTATTATAATAAACTAACACTGCAGTAATTATTAAAGCTATCGGTTAAACATTATTGGTTATTTACAACATGCGCTATATTTCATAATAATTGTAATGCACTGTTTACGCGGTGAAGAATAATTACCCCTGTCTAGAATATTAATGCAATGGGCTACGTATTCTGTATCTGAAGTGCAAAATATTTTGGGAAATGAAAACAGTAATAGTAAAAAATGCGGATTATCAATTATTGTGCGAGAATTAGAAGTTGATTTTATATATTATGGTGTCTGTTTGTATATAAATATACTCGTGTGAACATTACATAAATAAAACAGGTTTTTCTTTACTCCATAAAACCCATATCACATAATTGGTCTGAAAATGATAAGAAATGTCTTAGAAGATATACGAATGATTAAAGCCTGGTATAAGATCTCGCTATTTCTATGGTAATGGCTCAATTATCATATAAAAAATGCAAACTCTTGGCTTCAAGTTCTTTCATAAAATGCTTCCTAACAGATGTTTAAATCAGAATGCTGCTCTCCGTTTTAACTGTTTCCACATTAAATCTCCAAACTTTTATTATCAAATAATATTATGATTAGAATTATCCTTACCTACCATCTGTTGTGTTTGTCTTATTTAATCAGTGCTAATTAGTTTCAACATACACGGTGCGATCAGCTTTTTCTAACAAAAATATCAAAAGGCAATTTAAAATTTGTCTGAACTGTTTTTATTATATTTTCTTCGCAGGGTATAATTTTTTGAAAGAAAATTCATGAAACAGAATTCCTTTGACATAATTTTTTGTCAGTATAAGACTGATGACATTTATATATATATTTTGTATATAAATAAACTGAATTGTGGTTTTGAAATCTAACCTATCAGACCTTTATAATATCTGAATTATAACACATTCAAATTAATTCATAATCAAATCTTGATTTATCTATAAATTTAAAAGAAATCCCAAAGTGTGTTATGGCCAAAATCATCGTTGGGAAATAAAACTGCAGTTTGCTTGGCTATAAAGTTCTTTTAATGGTTTTTAATCAATAAATTTCTGTGACATTGAGTACTTTTCGTGGACAACTTTGCATGTATGATTTATACACCTGCGAGTAAATGTATACACGTTTGTTCCGCAGTGAAATGAAAAATATTTTTATTAGGTATCCAGGAGTAACAGTATACGAAATAAAAATGTTACGAACCGTTTTATCCTGAACACAAATCAGGCACTAGTGTGAGATTTACATGTGTGTAATTGCCAATAATATGTAGATTAAATTGCTAACTTTATTACTGTAAGAAAATTATTTCTTTCTAAGGTCGTGGCGTTCAAGACTACAGAACAGGAATAAAATGCTAGTTTTATTTGAATTTTACATTGATTTTACGATCTTTTAGATAGCTCTTGTTTATTTACACGGTGTTTCATGGCAAAACTTATATTTTACGAGAACATGTAGTAATGGCGAAGGATATTAAGACTAATTGAGACATATCTCGTGCAAATTGGCATTTAGTACGTCATTGTTATACGGATTTTACCGAAGAATGCCGAATGTATTTATACTGGCGATTGAACGTGGCAGAAATTATGCTTAATTGTTGTACGGCTATAAAACAAGCATTATAAACAGGGCGCTATATTTTATGTTTCGCGATATTTTGTTGAGTTTCTTACAAAACTGAATGTAATATAATGCTTGAATATTCGCTAAATTTCTATGCTGAAATAAATTTCTTACTTTATTTATAAAGGAAATCATATTTCTATTATATAAAGTACATTTAAATAAGAAAATTCGCCCCAATGTTAAAACAAACATTGTTAAAAATATATGGTATCGTTATTGTAATATTTTCTGCGTCTGCGAGGTCTATATGATTTAATATACATATTCTTTGTCATTCTAGGATATAATAACATTAATTTAGTCTCTATTTACATAGTAATTTCTGTATATATCCACCGAAGCCACAACTACGTGATGTATGTAATACGTTCATCCGATACTTGAAGTTTCCAATTTTCATCCCACTTATCTTTTCATTGAAGCCAATATGCGTAGGGTCATAAAAGTTTCAAAGAGAATTAAAACAGCAGGAGAAGAAGGCATTAGTTATTTCCCATCTTGTCGGCTTTTGACATATCTAGGACTTCATACTGCGAGAGAAAGAATTTTGCCCGCATTTGTTGGCTCAGTTCTAGACGGAATCAACGTTTTAAGACCAAAAAGATTGGCATTTACGACCACTGCGCCGCGGTAAAGATATTCGAAAATCTGTATCTTGAATTTGTTTAGATGCCCGAACGGCGAGGAAAATACAAATCGAAAATACGAAAAATATGTATACAGATAGCTTTTTATACATTTTATTGCGTTACTCCATTTTGAATACATTTGTCGCAATGTTACTATGGTAACTGAGATTCAAAGAAACGCATCTGCATGGATATAAAAACGCTGGGAAAATGGCGGGTGTTGATTTAGTAATTTGGAACGAAAAACCGGAATTAATTTGATTTGTACTAGCTTATATTAAGATAGAGGTTTTATTGCTTGCCCAAATGGTTCAGAGATTTTTACACCCAATGACCTAAGCGGCCCGCTTATCTCCACCATTTATCGAAAATATTTTATGAAATAAAATTGAACAACTCAGTCACCTTATATTAGTTTATACATTTGTACCAATTATAACTATATCGATTTGTTTAATAAGTGATATGAAATGTCGACACCGTAGTACTGATTTATATGTCTAGGAGTATAAATTTATGGTCGACATATTACATCACAATAAACGTCCACAGAAAGGTGAAATGCAGCATTTTCTACATAGTTCAGAGACTGTTAACAGGTAACTAACGTTTGATGAAAAAGGATCACCCTGTCAGGTGCATATTTAACATGATCTAATTTACAATAATAATATACAACAACAATTATATTGGTGCTTTTCTATTCATTTTAGTATTTACCAAATTCGAATTAATTATTAAACGCTTATTTACGGTTTGTCCACAGTTTTAAACATTCGAAACTTAGAAGTTGTAGATTTCTTTTTAACGCTTGTTTGTAAAAAAATATTTTGAAAAAAGGATGGAATTTGAATCAAGAATGTTTTGAAATTTGATACAGATGAATTACATTGTTTGATGTCACCGGGTACACAGTTAATGACCAGAGTAATCGACAGGTTGTAGGGGCTTGATAACGTTTCTTTTGTCAATGCATTTAAAAACATGTTGGCTGTAAAACTGTTTGAAATATAATTATATTTTAGTTACACTAGCGGTAAAGAGTTGTAAAAATATACGTAGGTTTTTCGCCAGAATGTATTTTAATTTTGGTAATTTTAGTGGACGATTTTTGTCTATTTAGGTTCCAAATTTTGAAACTATTTTATCAAATACAAAATGAATTAAGTATATTAAACACATCAGAACGCCAAACAAAAATGTAATAATACTGTCCAAACAGAACAGAACCGTTTAGAATTAGTTACGCGAAAAAGATAGTACTTTTTCCAATGTGTTTGCTAGGGTGGCGTTCTAGAAAAATAAATAAAAATGATGATCTGTTTGGTTAAGTTTTATAATCGCCACACTTATCTGTGGGTTTAAAAGAAATTCTCATAGCCAACGGGTGGTGAAGAGCCCGGCCTTTCATTGTAATAATGATATGATCAAAATTTCTTTTTGACGCACAAAGTCTCCACAGTATTCTTTAGCCAAAATAGGCAATTTCGACGTAGGACACCGAATGTCGCCGGAGTAGTGGTAAATAGACTGCTCGGTCGTACAGTGAATTTATTGGCTAAACGCTGGAGTAAGCGGGACTATTTTAACGCGGAGTGAGTACTTTGATTGATGCGTACGGACCGGAGGGCATATAGCAAACTAGAGTTAGGCGAATAGGATTCTGTGTATCTCTCTCTCTCTCTCTCTCTCGCTCTCTCTCTGTTCGTAATTTAACAGAAGTAAACAGAGTAAATACTATCAGTGAATATATTTTTACAATAAACTTGAAGAACATTTTTAGATATATCTTCGATAAATTTATATGCTTTCTTGGATTCACTCAGATTTATGTTAAATGTTATATACCGAAATTGCTATGGGAAAACAGTCTTTATCTTATGTTGGTAAGTATCAGGTTATATGGCAATATCATAGGAAAGATAAAAAAGGCACGGCCCGTCCAATTAAATTTGTAGACCTATACACAGGGACATCGAAGCTTCATTCGTTAATGATAAATCCAGGCCGGATAAACATGAAATAAAACCAAGTAATTGGATATAAATGCCAGTCGCCTCTAAGAAGACTATAAAAATCCAATGAAAGTCAATTTGAACAAATTAGAAGAAACGCGCCGCCGAATTTTTGTATTCGGATAAAACTAAAACATTGAAAGAAATAAAAATATCAAGTTCGCCCAATCTGCACGACATATCTTTATAGTCTGCATGTTAAGAATTGCTAAACGGTATAAATCTGTTATTTTTCCATCAACATTATTTGACATTAATGTTGCTGCTATCTTAAAATTATATCAATTCAGACCATGAAATGTTACCAACATTTTTTTCCAAGACCTACTAGTACTTAAACGTATAAACATTAGCTTAAAATATATTTGTTTTAGAAATATGAAAATAAATATTGTATGATCTTACAGTTGATGTGCTGTTGTGTGTATATTTTATGAAACCTTAGTAATAAATTATGTATAAAATATTTCAACCCCAAAAAATAGAAATAAAACAATAATATACTCGCCATATTTTTGTATCTGTAATACTTATATTTAAATTAATTAATAATTAATAATTTTAATAAATAAATATCTATGCAATATATCTATAATACATCTAATTTTTAGTATCTAAACATTTTTATATTTATTTATTTTTTCATTTTATGTACAAACATTTTATTTTCCTAGCCATCCTAAACAAAATACATTAAATGTGATTTTTTTTTTATGGTTTAATTTATTTTATTACTTATTAAATATTAATTTTGAGTGTGTAAATGTTTGATTATATTAAATTCGAAAACAATTATTGTACTTTTATTTCTTAATCATAACTGACTGAATATATTCTATTTTATGTGTGCAAATAAATATTGAACATTAAATCTGTAAGCCTCGTTTCCATAAATTAAAAACACAATTTCTGGTGAATATTTTTGAAAGTCTTAACGCTGTATTAATTGATTTACCATCGTTCAACGTTATTATTAAATATGTAGAGACATCTATTAATTGTAATTGTTTATAAAATCAGCGTGAAAACGAGTTGAAAAGTAACCATAGTAACATAAATTTTGCTGTTTGATAAATAAAATTTATACTAAATCTTTATTCAATATTCAAAGCGAATATAATTAATTTCTTGTAAATGATCTAACGAAATTAGAAAAAACAATGTCTCATTTAATTATCAATTCACAGGAAAATAATTAAATTTAGCACCAAGATAAAACAATAACAAATTAATACATACAACTAATCATTTATTAACTAAAACTCAAGGAAGTAAGATTAATTTCGTTTTACTAATAAAAATAAAAATAACTACGAATAACTTGGTTATGAAAATTGATATTGATTTTAAATCCGTAAGTGAAAAGTTAATTTCATTAAGACACATGCAAAATATGTATTTTTATAACAGCAAATAGTACTCAATTTAATTGCTGCTATATTCAATTTAAACATCTAATTGGTGAAGATAATAACATCCACTTATAATCCGATAAAATAATATCCTGCAACATTAGAAGAATACAACTAAACATGGCTGCAACAACACTCAATAATATTAGAACTGATAAAATAACACCACGCTCATTTTGGGGGGATTTTCTTTAACATTTTTAATGAATTCGAATTAACAGATGTTTCCAAACAGCCGAAACATTTTCTTCATCTGTGATGATAAAGTTTCCACAACGCGGGCTTAATAATAAACCAATTTTGATAATAAGCCCATTTTCAAATCAGTGTTCACCAAATTTCGAATCTCTAATCAATGCGATACTTGATCACGCTTAAGATTTTCGCAATTTGTGCACGTTTATTGAAATATTTCTTAGCATTACCAATCATTGTTTTGCAATATGCAACACCTTACAAACTGAATTAAATCAATTCTGATTCGTATTTAGTTTAGTGGTTTAGTGTGCTAATCTAACCACTCTGCTTCGTAAACCACTCTGTGCTCGACATAAATGGCCATTTTGTTGATTTGGTGGATACCACGTGGCATAATAAAATTTCTAATGGCGAAGTATAAAGGTCAAATAGTCATTTAGAATGTTTGCATGTGTTTGAGAGTAACTCGTTTTTGTTTATTCTATTTTGATCAAGCAAACACTATCAATATATCTTGCAAATTAAAACCAGGATAAGATAAAGGGATTATGCATGAAAATATCGGCCACAGGACTATAAAATGTTCTTTAGTGGACTGCGTTATTTCTTTGAATAATAAAGTTTTAATTTCAATATCACATCACCACAACGCTACAATTCACAGAGCCTCGTGTGTACAAACATGAACAAATTCAATGTATCTATTTAGTTAGTTCGAATTATAAAATACATGGACAAATTTGCAGACAGAAAAGTTGTCACTGGAAAATAATTTCCAAAAGTCTAATTTTGTCAAGGTATCTGTTTGACTCGGGGTTAAAATAATTTGCAAAATAACGAGCTAAAGACCTTGGGACCTAACCCTAACGAAAAAACGTCGACCCACGGTTTCTATAAATGTCAAGAATTTGACTAAAATGCCCGTTAACCTGACATTAAATGAACGGAATGGAGTTTTAGTCCTATAAACCCCCAGTAACATTTGTTTATGTTTTCTGTAAAACAATTTCTGCAGAAACTTGTTCAAACTCCCAAGACATTTTGAGTTAATTTTCGGTTTCGCCGGAAAAAAAGAAGTAAAAAAGATGCTAATATGAAGCTGGGATGGGCTGTGTTAAAATAGATTTTACATTAGTCAATATTCATGCGCGGAACTAATTTCCAAACGCGGATTTTTTTTAGAACGATTGTGTCGCTTTTGCTTGCATACGAGGCTTGGAAGTCGGAAGAATATTAAATTAAAAATTGGTCACAAGTCAACATGAACACAAACGTTTACTCATAAGTTGGTGAAAGCAAGCTTATAGGTTACAACGAATGTAAGTAAAAAAGGGCAACTCTGTGTAACCCTCAGACTAGGCTACAACAATACATGAGGCCAGTTTGTAATTTTACTATTCTTGTTTTCCTTAGATAAACAACCGCACACTTATTCCGTCGTTTTGATACAAATATCAAACATAAGGCTATAATTGAAAATTTCTTGGTGACTCATTAAAAAAATCTTTAAAAAAATCCCGAAAGCTTAGCGATAGTAACTGTTACATTTTACTTAAAGCACATAATGTTAACAAAAAATGATTTTAAAAAAAAAGCGCCACCCAACATATACCCAAGGAATTAAAAGAAATTAGGTTGCGTAGACCCGCAAATTAACATATAAGGATGGCCTAACGTTCACATCAGTTATTGAAACAGACACTGCACGCACACGTATATACGTCGTTTATATATACGTACAGATTTGTTCAGCGACCTTGCTTGGGGACACTACCAGGTGTTTCAATGATTAGTATTCATTTATTTCTGTAATGGGGAAATAAAATGTCACATCAAGGGAACCGAACTAAATCTATTTGTACTCGATTACACGAATTTAGTGACTTGACTATTTTGGCTTTCATTCAAGGCCGCTTGATTTCGGCCATTTGTGGTCAGTTTTGTTGTCGTTGTATATAAATTAACGGGTTTATCGTAACAGAGTTGCGCCCCTTGTGGTATGATATTGAAACAGATATTGTGTGGAACAATCAACATAAATACGAATCATGCGATAATGGAAAATTGTATTTTCTGCTGAGAATTTCGATTAAATTTCAAATGATGGGTTATTTTCTGCGCTTTTCACCGATCGACTACATGTTGTCGAAAAGGTTGTTATACACCCTACAACAAACAAAAACATCGCTCATTTTCTTACATACATTTCTTGTACATCGCTGAAAAGTTTTATAAATATTATGCTCGGTTCGGTTCAGTTCTGTTATAATTTTAATATCATATATGTATGTAGTTTAATTGTCGTTCGAGTGGCACTCAGGTGGCTAATAGCGGCTCATAATTTCTAACCGTAAAAAAACCAAAAGCTCCCTAATAAATTTCCATACAAAAGTTACTTTCAAGGGGCGGGATGATAAATAAATCTTTCCTTGTCCATGTCCGAGTGTGGATCAATACAATTCTTAAAAAGGTCCTTCAAAATGCAACCTAAAAAACCCCCGCTAAGTCTGATTAATATTACTTAACGGCCACCATTTAAAAAGGGTCATTTTCATCTGGACAATAATTAACCCCAATTTATTACAATACTGATATTTCTAGCCAAGCAAAAACTAATACTACTTCAAAACTATTATTGATCTTTGATGTCCCCCCATCAATCGATAGTGTGTATTAAAACTGCTTAAATACGGCGAAAGAAATAAAAACAGCATCACGGAGAGTCTATTTGAATACTGGTCAATATTTTAAACACGATTAATGTCTGAAGTTTTAAGATGACAGACGTACGTTTGCGCATGCGACTAGTAGCCGACTACCATTATGTGATCCTTAAAAATAAAATTAATTACAAGAAATAACAATTATGCGATAACAATTATAACGTAAAAATAACTATAGATTGCGTTAAAACATTCCATTATTCCAGAAGTATGTAATTATTTACAACTATTTAAGAGAAGAGCAACTCGTGGTCTGACCCATTACAGACTGTATCCCTCTTGATATGAATAATGAAAATAAATCGCACTCCCTTCATAAAAGTTCGATTGAAGTGCCTAATTCCAATGCATTCTTGTTTAAATGATAGCTTAAAAATTAATTATTATATTCGTTTGTAAGTCCGAATTTTGTGACAAAAAATCAGGAATATGAATAAATAATTAAAATTGATATTAATAATTATATTTGTGTCATTTCTCAGCCGTATGTTATAAAAAAATACGCGACATCATAATAAGCATTCTGGGCATTGGTCCGGACCAAATAGTTCGTAATTAAATAAACTCATGACATTGACTACGACAATAAACCGATTATTTTCGACAAAACCCTCAGTAAATAAAATTTAAAGCCTTAGTATTTCTTCTTTTGAAAAAAAATAGTGAAACTGAATTAAGACGAAGTTCCGTTTTTAACGTCTCCTAACTGTCTATCTTAGTATACACACGGTCCAATAAAATATACATCTGTTTATAGTACATTTCGTGTATATTATTTCATCGAAGGAAGACGTACTAAAAAAAAGAAAGCAATTTTATTCCTAGAGAAAGTGAACAAAATCATTATTGTATTGTACACCGATCGCTGATCACGTGAGGATAGGTCATAGAAGTTAGTTTCACAATACTACTGGGTCGACCCTTCTGAACGTTGAGTATCATATACAAAGACATGAACACTTGAGAAATTTAGGATATTTATGCTAGATTTAAGTATCATTTAAATGCCTTCGCAGACAATGCTATCGTTAACAGTATGATTTTATTACTTTTTGTCACGAATTTTCATTGACGTAAAGAATAAAACTGCGCCTCTTGCTGTAGTGTGCTGAATTTCGGATAAGCTCAGAAATTCGGACGATTCAAGAACGATAACCAGTGCGTTACGAGTATTTATGAACGAACGAATAGGAAATAAAGCGCAACTCGTTTATAAACAAACATGAACTACAACGTAGTAATATCTTCACTGAGAAAATAAAAACTCAAACAGTTCGTACGTAGATTATATTTCCCCCGAACAAATTACAATTTTTGAAACATGAATTTCATACGCCAGGCACCCATCTGAGGTTTGTTTGTCATAGCAGGTTATTTTCAGTTTGTTTGAAGTACGTCTTTCTGCATTATGCTCGCACGTGCATCTCTACTTAAATATTAAATTGCATTTCACAATCAAGCACGCCACATGGCTTTAGTGTATTAATTATTAGATTCATTAATAGTGTAATTATACAAACGATGTGGCGTTGATATTTGTAATGATATGTTGTAACAGAGCAATATCAGACTTCAATGATACATTAAATGACACAGTCAATATCTCATAAACTAAATTTGTGATGGCGGAACACCATTTGAGTTACAGAAACAAATATTGAAAAGGGAGCCGGCTTGTTTAATCATAAAATGTAGCACGTTGTATCAAAATGTTACTTACTATTAAATGTATGCGCTCCAAATTCCAATTAGATCTAATGCACTTACAATAATACACCACGTGCTATTCTGGCCCCGTATTGAAACCCACCCGGAACAGATAACATTAAGCCCGAGTCCAGAGCCCTTGAGGATATCTTATTACATGGGAAGTTTTATAACTTTTAATTTTATTTCGATTTGGCAGTTTTATGACTTAGATAACGACGTGGCCACAATGGGGAAACATGATGGGACCCGCTCGATTCATATGTTTAAGTATTGTTCTTGTTCTAGATTCTAATCGAACAAGCTGTGTATTACATAAAACTATCAGAATGCAAATATTTCTATCAAGAACCAAATTAAATTTATTGTTCTAGATAATTTCTCTTGTTATAGTGGTGTTCATAAAATTGCAAGTTATGTAACTTGTAACATGCTATCGTTTTCAAATCTGATACACTGCGATTGAAGAAAAAGACATTTATGACCGGCGCGCGCATCTAGCTGATCCCCATCAAAGGAGGGGTTACATAAAATGCCAAAATATTGCGGGTTTATGTTTGCGATAATCAGCTGTTATTTATCGTTACATCAGTAATATTACTTTGAAAACGTAACTGTTTGATCTGCCTCGTAAAGATAGGTTGTTTTTGTGTACATCACATTTCATTTATTGTCTCCCCGTGTCCTTATTTTGTACAAATAAGTCGCTCAACCCATAAGCGGGAATTTTGAAATTATCATCATTTTTTACCGCCAAATTTCATCCACTTAATATATAAAAATCCTTAGCTCGATAAACATACTCTAAATTTCAACCTGTTTTATTTTATCATCTATGATAAAATGTATGATTTATATGGTAAATATTACATGTTTTCAAACGATAAGCAAAGAAATCAACCTAGATTTTAGCATATGGCTTTGGCTGATTTTATTGAGTAAGATTGCTTACATAGGTTTTTAGTTCTTGAAATGAAATAACAAGTAAGTATATATCATTTTCCAAAAGATAAACACATCACAACACGTCGACCATAGCGATGAACTACTTGTCTTATCGACCAATAGCTTTTTAAGGGATTCGTGCCAGCCACGGCTAGAATTCTGCTCTGCAAGAGGTTTTGTTTAGACATGTTTTAGTTCAGTGCACCAAATTTTAAGCCCTACTTGAACGTCTATGTCCCATTCGAAAACAAATTACAGCCCTAATAAATATTCATATTTTGACAAGAGAATACCTCGTGAACTGACATTGGTGTCATAAATTCTGTTATAGACGGTACGTAGAAGTCGTTGAAAATGGCGTTGAAGAGTTATGTTAGTTTTTATCTCGTGTCACGTGACTTGTGGACAATTTGATCACGTGTAAAGATAGAATTTAGGCAGTATATTCGTGATATGGTTCCCTGCCCACTTTGGTTCTGAAAGTAGCTGTAACGTAGCGTCAGGGGCAGGTAACTCCAATACTATACATTCGAAAATTTGAGTTTATAAAGTTGAAATGGTAATGTTAATTTCGCTCATGATTATCTATAAAATGCACATTGTTTCCAGAGAATGCATACACTCTTGTATTTATATGATTTATACAGCAGGCAGAAGGTAAACGTTCATTTGTGGGATAGGAAATACAATTATGCTAATACTTTCTTAAACCATTCCAACCGTTTAGAAATGATGTGTGCATTCTTTTTATAATTGAATTAAGAAACCATCAAAATGACTGTTCTGAGAATCATATTTAATTTCGGAGTGATAATTCAATGTTATTAAACAGTCGTTTAAGATATGTAATTAGTCGATAAATGCATTGGTTACTTACATATTAAATACACGGTATTTTGTATTACTCATAAGCACGCGACCTTAAAGAAACTATTCACAATTTGAGTTCAAAATACTTTCATTTATGGGACAAAAACAGAAATTTCCAACGAATTCACGTAAGAATATTCCCATAGGTATCAAAGCCATTATCATGTGCTAATGTTTACCGAGTTAAACATGGGAATTATAAAGAAATATCGAAGCATTAGGCACATTGTACGAAAGATACAATTACATTTTCGAATTTAAAATCTAGCGGGTGACAAAGTAGAAATAACGCATATTAACCAGCTAAGAAATAATGTTGATAAAACACGTATTTTAATGTCGGTATTAAATTAGTCAACCCTTCCTCGGAGACGCATATCAAACCTCGAAGAATGCACGTATGATAAAGGGTAGCAATTAACGGTCTCATATTCTAAACGACTAATTAACAAGCTTAATGTTAGCCCTCAATGAGATCACTTGTTTTCTACCAAAATACAAAGCATACTAACCGACCACCACACCATTAAGTATTTCAAAACACTGAAAAGTAATCCATTTAGAAAGTTCTGTAAAAAACAACGTTATTCCTTCTTGAACTATAATGTATTAATGAAATTGACCGTAATAGATGTTTTTTCACACCTGGAAACTACTTAGCAATAATTTCTTAAATGATAACCATATTTCATCTCTAATTAATAAAATTAGGCATGTAGTTATTTGCAAAGTACCCGAGGGAATCGCATGTTACATTTTTATGACGAATGGTCGCAATAAAATTGTACATCACATTGTGTATATGTATAGGGTCGCCCCATAAAAGTATAAAATGAAATCTTTGTCAATTTTTATGGCTGTATTTAAAGACAGGAATGACTAAACTTCGGCAAAGATTAAAGACAATTAAGTAATATGTGTACAATAGGATGAAATTTAAAGATTAGACCGATAACGCTTTATTGAACGGATATATTGCGGACAGTATCCGCATAAGCGACCATTTCGATATTAAATGTTGGCCCGAAGGAGTTAAGGCGGCCATATCTAAAGCATTCCGAATGTACAACCTACGCGTCTGCGTCCCTCAGATGTTTGATTTATGGTATAATAAAGATCGTAATACATCATAGATATTGTACTACGATACCGCACACAAACAAATATGGAAGTTATGATCGAGTTCGCTTTCTTCTCGATCTGTTATTTTTTCTGATTCTGTCTGATGTAATTGAAACGGAGTAAATATGCCTATAACAGAACAGATAGTTGATAAGTGTGGTCTGTTTTAGTCTGTACGGCGTAATATCCATTAAAAGGATAAAAATCCTGGTTTAACAACATTGTTAAATTGTAACAAAAAGATAATCGTAAAATATCAGTAAATAAAATATAACTCTCGTGCGCTTTTTTCGCAACAATTTTCAATATGGATTTGTTTGATACGAAACACATTTTATATCTATAATGATGTACGTCGGTATCTTTCGCATGCATCTCGATTTATTATGGTGCATAGATATTGTTTAAGGGTACATAGGGGATTTCAATATCACCAATATTGCGTAACTATGATTTATAATATATTATGCACTCAATATAATGTAGATAGACCAGTCCTAAAGTTCAACCAATTTATTACATTAGTACACATGGTAAATAAACAGAAAACATGCTAAATATACATACACAATTGTGACCGTTACTTTCTCCATCTAAATATGTACAGCCACGCCTTAAGGAAGTCCCGGGCAGCGCACCATTGTAGTGAATTATTTTTTCGAGGTTAGAACATAACTTTCTTTCGCCTGTTTTTTTACAGCACATTAGTTCGATTTGATGGACAGTTAATATAACCCGGTTCTATGACATTATGTACCCATGCTAACCTTGTTCTCCACACGTTGCTGTGTTGCTGAAATTCGCCCCGCCCAGGGGACAACTAGCTTAAGGCACAATATCTTGAACCAGATCCTTACAGAGCCAAAGATTCGAACCTCATATCTACAAACCAGATGGCGGACAAGGAGAGTAACAAGGTATATCATGCACACTGAATAGAACTATTACAACCTGTTTGCACTAAATGCATGGAGCATCAGTATCACGTAAATGATAAACAAAAATGTATGCACATAAAAGATGCATCTGAAACATATAACATATGACTTATAAATTAAACATTCCGTGTTCTGGCTTTATAATTTCAATTAGGATCCCAGACCCAGTTTAATGAAAAAACATCCAAGTCTGATTTTATTTAAAATGTTCCAGTTCTGAAAATAGTAAAATAGGTTAAACTACTATAATGCATATGGTTATATAAACCGCTGAGTTTAACATTATAACATTAGATTCAAAACGTTTCACGAAAGTCTGAGCCCACTAAACGCCTAAGCATCTTAATGGCTTAAATTCGTGTCTTCATAACAACCAGCCAATGAGAATGCTGAATTCCGAGTTATGTTTCTGAACTGAGATAAAAGTCCATTTTTGCTATGGTCAAGATCGGATATTGGACGGTACCGTTATAAGATAAACCCAAAACACCGTATATCTTAAATCCGTAGTTAAGTGTCATTGACGTGAGTCGTGGTATATTGGATAATGTAACATGTATAAGCAGTACGTGCCATTTTACAAAATCTGAGTGGTTCGAGCACAGTCTGTCACTTTTTTAAATCATGTTTACTGTTTGATGTTTTGTTTGTTGTTGTTTTTTGTAGAAAATAAATAAATGCAAAATACTCATTGGATATTATTTTACTATTTTCACGAGACATTTTTGATAAAAAATTGTATCCATTATTTTCATAATATATAAATATTTACATATGGATACTATTTTATTATGTTAAATTTGACTAACAATAAAACAATGGGTTAAATTATCCATAAAAAATAAAAAATGTCCTCATGAGCTCTGGGTTCACAAACATTGCGCCACTGAGGTCAGCATTGAAACGATCCATCACTTGCTATTTATGATATTACAATAGAATACTCGATGCCTATTTATTTACAAATGAGATCTTCCGAGTATACCATAACGTCTACTGACCATAATACAACATCAAAACATATTCATTATAAAGTAAGTCTCTTTAAATAATGGTTAAATGAATATCGAAAACCAATATAGGAGCGAAACATTGCTTTATACGTATGTTAAAACCTTCAGGTTAAAGTCACCTGTCCAGTGATATCAAAAGTGTCCCTCAGTTCAAAAAGTTATCAATTCTTAATCAATAGATCATAAAGTAAACACGAGTAATTCAAGAAGAAATCATGTTTTCATGGATTCAATTCGAAGGGACATTCTTTCTATTACTGTGTTATAATAACCAGTCCAATTATGAGAGGTCGTTATAAGGAGATGGGTTTTTTATATAGGTTTTAACAAGATTTTAAATGGCTGGTATTCATATTGGCGGCCACAAGAAAATCTCCGATCGTACACATATATACAAATTACATTCACATGGCGTGTTCTACCGTGTGCAAACCGTTTCTTACCTCAAGTAAACGACGTGGCCTATGTAGAAGAGCATTTAGGTCCGAATATAAGTCGTGGAATTCGAGAACACACAAGCACGTGTACACACAAAGTGATGACGTAATAAACGTATAAATTGGCTTTTCTAACAAGTAAAACTGAAAGATATCCAAAGAAATACACATCGGAATATAAGGGAACACACCAACAACCAAAATGATCAACCGTACTTAAACACTGTAAATATAACCAAAGAAAAAAACACTAAGTAAATACATTTCCTTCGCACGCATAACTTAACACGAACAATCCAATTGAAAAGAATACATCTAAAACCTAAAAATGCATAAGATCTGAGAGAAAGCTGGCGCAAAGACCCACCACAGACACGTTTTTATTAGTTTATGTAGCAAGACCGTGTTCGTTTTCTTCATTTATTTTCTTTTAAAAGTTAACCAAATTATCACATGACCATGGAGGTAACAATAAAAATAATATTTGCATCAGTTTGCATGGCATGAACAGGGGTATGTTGAAGCGAAACACCCATGATTTGTCATAAAAATATTCCGAAAGGAATATCAACAGAGTAAACGATATTAAATGTGATGATGCATATATCAGACTAACATACAGTCATATCTGTTTGCAGTCACCTTCGAAAAAAGTCAACCTGTAAATAAAGGCCAATCTTTGAAAACCCGTCATTGATTATTTAGTACAAACTGACCTCCGAATAAAGACCACATGTCAAAAAGCGTAACGTCTTGTATTTCCTTTGTTCACATGTATGACTGTATTATAGAAATTGTAGTGTTACTATTGTGTTAAATAGTTTGCTCATATACATTAAAAGAAAATAGTACTTTATTGTTACGGCAATCTTGATATAGTAAAACCTCTCCAGAGCGGCCCTTTCTTGAGCAACAACCTCTTAACAACAGCATACTATTTTGCTATTTTCAAAGGCTGTTGTTTTGGAGAGGTTACACTGTAGCTTCTTTTTAATTAAGCCAATAGCGGCGACTGTCTTTCAGACGTAATAACACAGGCTGTGCACGTCATATTGGATAGTTCGTACTCTTCAGTTCTTGCAACAAAGTATTCCGACTCATTGTATTAAGGCTTGTCAATGTTAGATCGTCTTGTCTTCTTAATAAAGTGGTACATTACAATGTTCCTCCTGTTCGCCCCAAAATGTTTCTTCCAAACATTCACACACCATCCATAAACCTTTGAATTTCTGAACAACAGAGTTGGCAGTCAACTCGTAAACCAGCCATATTATTGTGCACCAGAACCATAAAAACAAGATAGCCGTATCATTAAAACGCTAACGACTCTTTATGTTACACAGTTGAGAAAAAAAAATGTGTACTACAGTTACTAATGCTGAAAATGAAAATGTGTAAGACTAGAAATTGTATACTCTCTCCGCATGAATGGACTTTATGATTGTTCGTGGAATGTAACAATTTACATGTTGTTTTATTGGTACAGTATCTTTGAATCTTAGTGTTGAGTGAATTTAAAGTCGTACTATTCAATCGGTGTTAGTATTGTTTTACATATTAAAGTCGTTTTGACATAAAGAAATCGTATAATTGCGATCGATACATGGCCACACTTTATATTGTTTTGCAATTGTTTGCAACGCTATCATTGATAGAATTATGATCCTATATCTTAAGTCTTACTGTGGGCTCATTGAAGCAAGTTTCTGTATATGAACTGTTGCTTTCCGCTTTATTCCACACGTGGTCATCCAAATTTGGAAGACATTGCATTCACCATTTGTACAATGTACACCGAGTTCACATAGGAACAACATATCTTATGGTGTTGTTCCGAAATAGCGAATTTATAGAGATGAGAGCGTTCTACATAACGAATGTGACACTGGGTAACTTCTCATAACCGCGAGCCAATTCTGACTGCAAAGCCCAGTGCATATACTCGGCATAACAACTGTCACAAAACAATGGAAGCCAAGTGAAGGTATTGTGCTGCTGAACAGAGAACGGAAAGGGCGCAAACACTGCGACATCGCCGGTTATTCGATTTTTTTATTCTATTAAACTTAAATTCAATGACATTGCATACTCTGCAGTCAACAGTTTAAAAGATTATCGAAACGGAGGCTGGTCCACTTTGCTGATATGTCGGTTCTCAAAACTGTACGAATAGCCATCCCCGTCCATTTATCTATTGACTTGTTTCGGAATTTGAAGTAAAGGTACAGCATCCGAGCACATTGATTGACGCATACATGTTTCGTAATTTGATAAGTATTAGTGAAATGCATCATCAACATCATGTCTAAGTATTGATAATAAATGTAAACATCAATGTAAACAAAACAATCGAACGGACGAAATTATGTGCCGCAGACTTAAATGTCACATAATTTCATGCATAGACATTTCTTTCGCGTCACAAAACAATTCATCAATCAAAATTCGAACATACGTGTCAAATTTACAGTACAAATTATCAAATAAATATTCTGAAACAAAGTCACTTCCGAGGAGAGACAAAAATCCCCATTGACGCGTCCAAATATAAAACATGTCATGCTTAGTAGAAACTAAACTTTGTGATTCTAAAATTCATGGTCGTAACTTACTAAAATACCAATTCCAATATATTTATGTATCAGTTTACATGTTTGTACATGCCAATTTTCTTTTCTTGCCGTTTTCGGGGATTCATTTGATTTAACTATCGTGTCAGTTTAAAAAAAATATCTTAAGAGTCATTTTGAACACTGTGATATATTTCAGGTAATTGTTCATTCTTCGTTGATGTACTAAAGCCTCCAATTATGTAAGGCTTGGAATTACGTCAACAATAGCAATCCACGTGGTCTTACAAGGAACACATACTAAAGTCGTTATTACAATATGTACACACCATATACATTATATGGTTTGAAGCTGTGCTGGTTATAGACACTCCTAATAGATTATCAGTAGTTAAACATCATACACAAATGATAAACGCATACTAATTTTCTCAAGTCGAAATGTGTTTTATGTACAAAATGTGTCCATTAGTTCTGATTCTCGGTACACCTGCAAACACTATTAACAATTAATGACCTCGTAATCAAATCTTGATGTTTAGTACAAAAACAAAAACAGTTGAGGAAAAAATAGACAATGAAAAAAGCATAAGTAGAAATGTCGGACGTTTTAAATTGATGAAACAGTTCGCATTTGCATACAAATAGCTGATGACACCACTCTGCGTGAAACAGAAATATGTCAAAGTTTCTCTGAAGATAAATAATAAAGGAATAAAAATAATTAGCTTCGTTATGCATCATACTCAGACCACATTTTACAGAAAGCACACCTAATCAGAGGGCAGTTAATAGCATTTAGAAACTATTAATTTATGTTATCTTTACGACGATGAAATGCCACAAAACTACTCATGACTTTAGTAATTGATCTATACTCACCATTCTTGACTTGTTGCATATCATGTTTATCTACACATATAATTAAAATAGTAATAACATACCGAATACATCAAGTCCGATACATTCCTAGTTCTTTTTTGTTTTATCTCATTTCAAACACAAATCGACCGAGATCTTTGAAGCCCGCACTGAATTTACTCAAGGCGCGGCCCAACCGAGACTTTATACCAAACTTGTCCCCGGCAATGGTACTTCAATGACAATTTACAACATTTCATGATCCAAACAAAGATGAAGAACCACTCAAAACACAGTATATGATTTACAAGAACAGCACTTAAAATTTTATTGTTCCGTCAAGTGGATGGTCTATGCAAACTGTAGCTGGTTTGTAGGGTCCTTGCATGACGAAGCATGTATAAACCGAGATACACCATTTCAAGCCCGTTTTAAAATATGACAGTTTCTTAAAATAGATATTAACAATGTACATGTTATGGTATGATATATTTTTAAACATGATTGTCTATTCAATATTCGATCGAATGATGTCATTCTGGCTTATTTTAAAAGAAGCACCATTTGGGATATTACCCAATATTTCATGGGCTTGATCAGATGGTTGCCGGTGGAGCTTCACTGCTGCTGCTGCCGTTGCTGCTGCTGCTGCTCCATGTGTGCATGATATCCGTATCGCAATCATTCAGTTGCAATCGCTGAACCTGTGTGGGTATAAACTCATATGTACTCGTAAGTGGTTAGTGTTCAGGGACTCCCGGGAATGAGTGCAAAGCTTTGGTCGAATATCATTGTTGTTTATACTTGTGTTTACGCTTTTAGGGAGTCATAGTAGAAAGTCTCAGATAATGGAATGTTCATATAATATGTATGTTGTTTTAGTGCTTCAATGTTTGTTTGTTTAGTTGAGTTTTACGCTCCTTTTTCAACAGTCAGAGTCATATGAGGCGGACAGTTCACCTAACCATCTTGCTTAGGAAGAGCCAGTACTAGACTCCCATCCTCCATAAGCAACTGCCTACTATCTCTATTCACTTCCTCACACAAAAAGAGACATGGTCTGTAGTTGGGCTCGACCCCCACGACCCTTAATACGTGAGAGGATACAGTGATTTGAAGTCAGCGACCACGGAGGTTTCAAGTGATGTTGCTAGTGTGGCTAATTGGATGTATGTAAATAAGTTGGATGTGAATATAATATAGTGCGATTTTATTAAACTGTCAAAGCCGAACAATTACATGGTCACTGAATGCGATTATCTTTAGCTTGGTGCCACAGTCGATAGTTTTCGTTTATTTTACCGTTGGGTAATGTCTCATTTCACATGTTTATATATATATATCGAAGATTATCATATCACTTACAAAATTAATCGAAGCTAAAAATAGATGGAAGCATTGACCGTGAAATTATGCGGCTTTGACAGGTTAATAAAATCGCACTATACCAAACTAGTGGTTGTGGTATCTTCATTAAAACTGAAACAATGATGACCGAAAAGAAATGACCATGATCTTGTTGTTGCCATATCATCAAAATAAAAAAGAGAAACTCTTGAAAACTAGTCCGAAATATAGGCGGTCGTTATATTGACGTGGTCTTAAAATTGAAGTGGTCACTAAATGCCACTTTACTTTATTTGTTTCATGCGTGCAATTGGGATTTGATTCCCTTTCGTTGACAGACGTTCACATACATGTAACTGTTACAATGAAGGCATGTTGGAATCCCTTTGCTTAACTTTATTTATCCCCAAGAGCATTGCCATTCTATTATATATGTATACATCAATATTGAATGTGTTTATGATGTGTGTTTTTTCTATAAATCATTATAATTTTTACAATGCTGCTAGATATTTGAAGTCGCACTTGACACTAGCGGCAAGCGCAAACGCTTTTTGCAACGGCAGGTTTGAGAGCAGTCAGTATCCTTGCCGAACTTACGGCCAACTTATATCACATGACTTGACGGTTTGGTTGCAATGTACTCATATGTAGGACATGCCAACATTCTGTATGGATCCCAACGATTGCATTGTTTATACAGGTTGTGTCATAGCTATTTGCAATGTGGCTTTGAGTAGTCAAATCCATTTTTTTTGCACAGAAGTGTTCATACATAAGCGATGGCATGAGTCGACTCCAAAAATATTTACTACCATGTAAGGCACCACTTATTACATAATATGTTTATTTTGAATATTATAGTTTAGCATGTTTAGCAGGTTTATAATGTCACGATTTATAGCATTGTGATTTTATTACCAAGAACAATATGCTTAACAAACTATATCCCTTGAACTACAACATGTTCACGCTGTAAATCCATCGTGTCAACGTGTGTCTTAACAAGTAGGACCAACGAACGCTTGTAATGATTCATGATCGCTAGTCACGTGTCGGATATAGATATATGGCGGTACTATTTCTTTTAACATTATTATCAGGCATGTTGTGACGCGCATTAAGATATTTCCCTTCTTTCTAGATGGGTTTCATAATTGTGGGTTATGAATAATGCACAATTCATTTCAATGTACCACCTGCAATGAAGGGATTTATTTCAAAGTCATATATAAACTGTCATATAAACAATGTATCTTTTTGGTAAGTTTAAGACACAACACTATCCACATGCCATCAAAGACAATTGAACCGCGTCGGTAACGTAGGCGGTAGGGACAATCGTATACTTTGCAAAGAGAACACATTTTAATACATTCGTTTTCTTTTCCAACGAAATATATGAAAATGGTGTGTACATTGTCAGCGAAACTTGTCTGTCTACTTTGGTGTTCTGCATGTAAGCCCGGCGCGGATTGCAAACTAGAGTAAAACATTCGTTCTTTTTCTAGACTGTCAAACAAGCACAATCAAATACGCCCTAGTGAAAAGGATGATATGGATGAGGGTGACAGTATTTGACACTGTAGATATGTTATATATTATTCTCACTTGGCTGCTTATATGTATTGTGCTGTCTAACTAGCATACAGCAATACATTCATTCTTACGAACAACGTTTGTAAACAATACCAGAAAGCCAACCACTATACAACTATATGGTGTTAGCGATCAAATAAACGATGGTCATGTCACTAATATGTTTCTCTTTCGTAAATAAATGTTAATAGTGCAATCCGTGGTAAAATATACATTCTTGTTGGGTTGCATTGCCGTAGGAGTTTGTGTAGGAAAACATTAAGCATATAGCGTTAATGGAAATTTCTCCTGTCTGCATTGCGTCAATATAGTGCTTATGCTAGAATGAATTTTATGAATACCTTTGTTATTATTAGATGTGCCCATTAGTCCAACGTTTAAACTTCATGTATGCATGACATGGACATGTTAAGATTCTTTTTCAATAACGCAAAATGAAACATCCAATATTTTACTTACAACAACTTTCCTCACAAATCCCCTTACCCAAAACCCATCAACAAGGGTCATACATGAATGACAATAAAAAACAAATTTACAAGGGGTTGTAACAAGAACCTACCCTCAAGCTGTCTCTGAAGTAACATAAAGGTAACATAAATAAATAATAAATGCATACCAAAACGGAAAAAGACATTACAATGAACGACTCACGTAAATGTATGCAATGGATACCTCTCCTTCCCCCTACCTTATAACTAAATCAATAAAAATTACGCGAAACGTTAAAAGTGACGCCATTTATCGAGTTATGACGTCATACATGAACAAGCACTAAACAAATTTACAAAGCCGGAACAAAATAGAGAACCACAGTAACCGCAGCAAAATGTAAAACTGAAGCATGCCCACACCCCCATCCACATAAGTGGCTTATCGTCCGGTGCAAAATATCTATCCTATATCATGGTCAAAATAAAACTCACAGTGCAATCAGTGGAAGGGGTAGATCAATGGTGTTTTAATTACCCTATCTAGGGCTATGAGGTTCATAACGTTGGGCATCCATGAAATGAAACCAAGGACTCGCCAAAAAAAAATGGTCGAGCACAGCAAAATACTTACTAAGATGTCAGGAAAAGGAAACTTTACAGGTAAAAAAGGCATATTGGTCCTATAAGTAAAATTCGCTAATATGGTCGATGTTTATGTGGGTTTAACGCTGTATCTTTTTTACAATTAAGTTATGTACTGCGGACAATTCAACTAACACGTTTTCCTGGACGTTATTATAACTACTAACTGACCCTTCCACAAGGAATCGGCAACTTCTCTACACGTAGAAGAAAATCTATATTTGTGTCAAATTTTCACGGAAGGGTATAACCTGCAGTGACGCTGACATCGCCTCCAACACAGACAACCTAAGCATATGTTCCAAACGAGGACAAGAATCGAGAGCAAAAAAGGAATATTGAAACTGTCTGTAAATCAGCAAATGTGCCCAAATTATCTAAATAGACTCCAAGGGACGACTAGCTTAAACGGAACAGTGTTGGTTATCCTTGACATGACCTTCAAATCGTTACTTTTTCCGCGATGTAGAACTATTCATGTTTAATGCAAACAAATACATTGGCCCTCACTACAATACGAGAAAATAAAAACAAGTATCAACATGTATTGCTGTGTCAAAAAATACCACCAAAAAACTTATGTCATAAAATGCAAATGGAAAGAAACATAAACTAAAGAACGAGGTGTTTTATATTGAAACAGTTTCAATGTTTGCATCAATATCATTGACGTTATTGATTTAGTGTTGTATCGTGTTTCTACACGAGACAGTCTGAACATTAAATCGAAGTAAAAGCAGCGTTCGATGCTACTCACCATTAAGGTTTTGTGTAAGAGATAGTTTATAAGATGATAACCAGGGGAAATTAACCCACTCTGGATCGGTTAACAAGATCTGGATTTACGATCATGAACGGTATTGCCATTACGATGGTGATTGTATCTTCGATAAATAAACCAGTCTGAGTTATATTGACATCACTTTGGTATTGAACATAATCATTGTGCGATTTTAATGTAAATTCAAATTGTTATGCAACTATAATACTAGTGTTTGATTATTTATGACGAACATTAAAGAGGACCTTTTAAGTCATATGAATGCCTGTTTAACACAATAACTTCACGACGTGTTTATAAGGAAATAAAATCATTGTATTGGTAACCATATGGCATAAAATATGTGCCCACAAGATAAAAGTAGCTCATGTTAACAAGACGTTTTAATTTCGATATACAAAATTAATGAATAATTCTAACAATTTTGATAATGACCACGTGTTTCGGATCTGAAACGAACAAAGAAGGGATGAAATAGAACATCATCATGATCCAAAACACGCGATAGAACATCACGTTCTTTCGAGCAAAACGTCTGATCGATTAGAAGTTTGGGTAAAGTATAGTGTTCAGCTTTAAACTAATATTAAAATCTTACAAACCATATAATAAACGTAAAGGTTAGATGTTTTCAGAGGTGTTACCGACACCACAAACGCTGTGGTCGTGACACAAGGCGTTGGTTCTACTTGGTCATTAGTTTGACATTCGTAAGCATAATTTGGAATATTTACTAGCACTTAAGTTGAACTCGCAATTTGTTCAATCACTTGACATTTTATAATACATCATGTTTGTATCGAGTTGAAAACATGTCGTTTTCCCAATTTGTTTGTATACTATGTTATTCGTTTGGTGGTCCTGGTGAGTGCTTCCGTCCTACCATCCTGAGCTTTGCCCTTTCTATTGTTCATTTGTAGAATGTTACTTAGAAAACATGGACACAAACATCTTATATAGCACATTGGTACCTGACCCGTTTAGAATTTGTCGAATAAAAAATTCTTCCTGCGTAGGAATATCAAAGTGTGGACATAGTGACCAAACGTCTGTAAGTAACAGCTACACATCTATTTCACAAGACATGACAGAGCTAGCGTGTTGATACGCCGTGTTTTGCTAGTGTTATGTAAATTATAGGCGGAAAACCCAATCAAGATCAATTTTCATAATTTCATTTATAAGACATGTATTGGAAAATAAACAACAGAAGATATCTGGAAACGTATCTGGTATGCATGTATTGATCGTGCGATTGCTGTCTGCTATTTTATGTTAAACATATCTCAACAGTGCTATATAGCAGTTGCTCTCCCAAGTTAGGCAGACTGAAATTTGATTTGTCATGATATAACGATACTATTGATCTCGTAATGTCAATCATGCGGTTTTCTGATAGGTATTGCCACGCCCACAGGCGTGACCGACTGTAGTTGTTTCCCCTGATGAAACGCTTGCAGCTCTGTGAGAGTTGCATACCTTTTCAATGTTTGTGAATCAGCTAAATGTTTTATATAAATGGCTAACCGTAAAACGGCCCAGTGATCTTTAATGGTAGAAAAATAATTTTAGTGTTGTTTAGTGATTTTTATTCAAATCCTAGGGATATTAATCCCTCAAAATGTGCGTTTTATAGTTTGTGGTGTTACAATGAAGTGATTGCAGTCACTTAATCAATAATTTGAAGGTGTTAACAACAAGAGAGAGAAAAAAACATTAGCTTTAGTATCATAAAATAAACAAGGCGAACGTTTTAGTTGTAGACAAGCCACATTGATCTGTGTACTTTTTAACAAACAGACTTAATTTCACATATATTTATTTGATAATTCGATTATAGAATTTAGATGAACATCAAAGTAATTGATATCATTGACATAAACGATTGTAATGAATTTTATATTTTGTTGCTAACCAAATAAACATGGGAATAAATATAAATCTGATGTAATTAATGTATATAGATTGTGAAAGGTAAAGTGTTGAGGCTAATCATACTCAAATTAAAAAAAGATAATAGAATATCTAAATGGAAATGATTCTTTTATTATATGTGTTTTTTTACTCAATTAATATGTTCAAATTTTAAAATTCTGAATATGATCAAAATCTTCAAAATTAAACATAATCTGTTTGATTCGTCAAATGAAATATGCTCTTGTATATATTGTAGACGTGTATTCATTATATTTGTTACATGATTGTGGACTTGTATTATTGTTAAGCAAGAGGGAAATACAAATACTAAAATGAATAAGCATATAGTACGATCCAAGCGGTTTGAAAAATAGCCGAGTCCGGGGTGGAATATATTAACGTTACGAAGAAGCAAGAACTTGTATAATGAAACAATATAGTGTCAGTTACAATTTCATCTGGTAACAACAAAGAAGCAGATTTCTTATTAGCACTTTGTTGGTTTTACAAATGATACACATTCATTAAACACCATTTGGTAACTCTATGATTGAACGTTCAAAATAAATGTTATGGAATAAGACTGTATCTGTATATGAAAACATATGCAACTTATTTTCAGCTAAACGATTCACCCGTTTGAAACAAATACAAGACCGGTGAAATAAATAAAAAATGGGAACATGTCCCTATTTAAACTGAACGGATACTCACCCAAACTGGCGAGTGAAAGATAAAAACAATCATTTATTAGAAGCAACCAGAAATATTGGATTTAATTGATATCTTTCTCAAAATGTATCAAATATTAGCATTTTCTGCGGAGAAAGTTTCATAAATCGATGCATTACAATAATTGAAAGGTGTTGGTAATCAAAACTGACAAAAAAAACGCATTTTTCAGAAAAAAGAACATCTGTATAGAAAAACTAACAAAGTGTTTAAGAAAGCATGTTACAATGTCATCGGCTGTGCCTGTCATTATAGATGGTTAATCTATCTAGTTTGTTTGATGTTTTAAATCTTGGCTAATGTGAGATTGCAAGATATTACCATAACATTAAACATTACGTTCAATCCACTTAAAATCGCAATGATAATGTTCGAATGTTTCAGTCCCATCGGTTTTCACACCTCTACTGATTTTTATTACCCTACAATGAATTATAAACATCGATATATCGGCTTGGTTCATCTGGTGCTCTTCAGGTCCTCCCTGTGCTAAACCAATGATGATTCAAAACGAACAATCATACGTGTTGATATTTCTGTGAGCCATTATTGTATAAAACGATATTATACATAAGGGCCTTTCGAATTGGACAATGAAACATTGCTTTTGCATTAGCATTCTGGGACTAAATGGACAATGTTGCCACCATAAAAGGGACACCAATAAATAGAGCTGCCATACCTTCGCTGTAGGCAAGGCCACACAGACAATATCAGCACAATAGCAAGTAGTCCCGTCTGCTAATATACTGAGGTGTTAATGTGTTCACGCACTGCTACCTTTCTGTTTGTTTTGATACAGTCTAAGATATGCATGAAATTAGCGTAAATCAGCCTTTCGAAACGCGTAAGAATATATAAGGGAGGCGCTACTTATTATGATGAATGGCCACGGGACTGACAGCTCACTTGATTTAAATGCCTCGGATAGATATGCATGAGACATATCGACGGTTATAAATTTAAGGGGTTACTTCATTTTCATTTTTATCTTAAAAAAGCAAGTCTTTCATCTCCCCCAATATTACGATATTACGAATGAATTATTCTGGTAGCCAATGTGGTATGAATTTGTATCTTTCACAAAAATTTGATTTATTGACGGCCAATGGTGAACTTAATAAACTTCTAATATTTGGTTTAAAACCGACGAATGAATAATGAGTTAGCGATTCTTGTTGGGTTCCCATAGCGTTAGTGTATATTAAAACATGTTGAAAGAAGGTATACATATGTTGTGGAGGGCTATAAGAAATTAACATGTGTGTGTGAAACGCAAGCTAAATAAGCCCATATGTGTGGTCACATAAATTGAAAAGTAATGCAGACTACACATGGCCTCTGAAAAGTTTGCTTATGAATAAAAGCTTGGTAAAAAATACACAATACTATACCGCTGCAAAATCAGCATGTGTGCTATAGATGGCATACATCAAGTTGAATGTGCTTTAAAAATTCCTACATATTCATCATCAACATTCTGTATTAACGTATTTTACAAATCTAAAGCTTGCTTTCAACAATGTACTGAACATGTAGCGGCCTTATGAAAGCATCATCTTTAATATAAAACTTATCAGGGATATATATGTATTTCATAAGGCCGTAACAAATGTCTATAATTCATGAATATATAAACACTTATCATTATAATCGAAATCCTTGTTGTTATCATTCCATGAAATTGGACAAAAAGCTCGAGATTCTCCATATGCGAAGAAGATCCTAATGGTAGAGTAAGTTAGTACTGGTTAGAATACAGTCAATGTGCATTTACCATAACGCCATACCTTATTGAAATATCATTGGAAACGGCGCCAAACCAACTGAAACTATACAAATAGGCAAACAAGTAGCGTTAGTGTTTGAGCGGTATGGTTTCAGCGCAGAAAAGGCTTCAACCCACACCGTGTGCATTCCACACAATTCCCAGAATCAATATACAGCAGTGTCGTATTTGATTTAGTTATCAAATCAAATTGTTTCTGTTTTGGAATACCTCACTGACCGACATGTCCTTAAAAAGAGATTCTTATATCTACTATTACATAGACAATTACTTGTAATGTTATGGTTTTAGTTCCCTAGCTCATTTCTTCAGTGTTTTGTTCCTATGTGATATACGTTGCAACACGAACTGACTGACCTAGTTTAAAATAAGATTATAAGTGGAGGAATTATCTATAGTTTATTGACACTGTTGCCGTTCTTACGTTTCTGTTAGAATATAGTGCGTTTGATTAAAAGCAACATGTACTGGCCATGATTTGACATCGTCTCAATGTTTTATGCTTCATAACAATTGGCTAAAATGCCAGAGGTTCGTAACTATAGATGATGTTTTAATTTATACTGTAAAATAAACATTATTAGCTGTGGCTTACAGTCCGACGTTACATCTGATAGATAGGAGATTATAAATAAAGATAAAAAAGCTAATCTAGGCGATGTATGCTCAATCATTTTTAGGCTATATTTGTCAATTGTGACAGATTCATGCAGTTTGATGTGAATTGTCTATTGATAATAAACAGATAATTAAGAGAATATACGCAAACACCTGCTCGGCTTTAAAAAGCTCATTATAAATATATGCATGTTTCCCCTGTTCAAGAAATAAAAACTAGTTTGAAATGAGATTTAATATTTATTCATCTGTTTCATCATATTTTATTATTACGACGGTGTAAATGGTTTCGGAGTCACAAATTGATAATAAACCTACCATTTATGTGAAACAAAGTGATAGTTTAGTCCTTGTTACGCTTCGAAATTGCTAAATGCACGATACGTTTTACTCTATGTTCTTAGGTATGAACGAAGACTTATGGATCTATAAAGTTACAATAAAACATGGCGAGGGTATTTATTCCCCTGTCGTTATTCACTCGTTTATAGGTATACAACGCCATCAGCAAAAACGAATTTAGATTAATGCGCAGGATGTTCGTTTTATTTTTAGAATAGTTCACGTCTGTGACCTTCAATATTGAATAAATTCTTTGACATTTTTTTCCTCCCAGTATTGTTCCATGAAAACATATCCGAAACTAGCAAATCAAGACAATATTTGTTCGATTCATAGATTACTTCGTTGTCTAATGTTTTATGATTTGTTACGCTATTACCCCATTGTCTAAATCATCTTTGTGGTGCATTAAAATCACATATAAACAGTTGCTTACAGTTATCATACTATAAAATGCGCATTTTAGGTTTATGGCCCCGTCATGCAAAACCAACAATGCACAGAAATAGTATGCTTTCATTAATTAAGAAGTTGTATATTTATTATTTACGCCATTCGTCATGACCTGAAGACATCAAAAGAAAACGTAGCATGTTCTAGATAAGAAAAAACACAAACAACGAATATTTCTCCCCCTCCCCCTAAACAAAACAAAAAAACTTAATAACGATCAAAACACATGAGAGCATACAAAACGGAGGACAACCCATTGTCTTCTGGACGGTACTGAAGCTGCTTTTGTGAACTTAGACCTCAGACATACCACCAGGAGAACATATGCAGTACATTTACAATAGGCTGATACACACATGACGATACACTTAACAGCAAACATATAATATAGTTTGATTGCTCTTGTTCTCCTTAACGTAATGTTCTAATAAGAAACCAAAAATAAACACATTAAGTATTTCACAGGTAAGTAGATTATCACATAAATAATTCGTATAGTTATATTGATGCCATGATAACTGGAGTTCAAGTCTTAGAAAACTCGCTTGTTTTTTTCTTCTTGCATTTAGTTTTTCAGTATTTGACAACCTACAAGAACTTGCGATGATATACAATGCTAATCTACGCTGGACCTTGATTGTACATTTATACCAAAGCATGTCCTTAACTTTACAATTATATTACATTAATGATTTCAAATTAGTTCCTATATAGCGCAGACATAATGTTTGCGACTGTCATACTACAGCGACAGCCCTTTGAGGATAGGATTCAACTGTTCTTTTTAGTTTTTTTTCGTGGATGCCGTATATTTTTCCTGAAAGTTTTCTCTCAATTGTGTAGTTATTTATTCTACTCTCATTTTATGGTAACGATGAAACGCCTTATCCTTGTGCAACGCTTGACATAAAACCATTTATAATATTGGTGTTGCGTCATTCATTGTGACTGAAAAAAGGAACATTGTGGTTAATACCTGATAACTGTATAGCAATATGTTCACTTTGAATCCAGAGCCCATTACTCTTGTTCGTTTATTTTTTTCTTCAGTGATTGGAACTACGTTTCTAATGTATACATTTAGCACGATGGATTGTTAATGCAGACATCAAAGGAATGAAAGCTGTTACTAATAAGCAATCGATTAATATCAATGAAGTTTTTAAGTATTTATATCGTTGTTGTTTGCCCTGCTGCAAAGTTCTAATTTATTGGCACACGTGTTAATATTTAGCAAAAGCACTAATGTATGTACAAAACACAACAAGGACAAATAGTTAGCTTTGATGAATGAAGAGAAACATGAAAAAACTCACATCTGTGCTCACACGAATTCGTTTACGAACGTTACTTCTGGTAATGCACAACGCCCCTTTGTTTTTGTTTAGTTGTTTCATAGTTCGTAATGATACGTCACCGTTTTCGAAAAGCTTTTTATAATTTGTATTGTTTTAAATTCTAACAGCACTACAATTGCCACGTCCACAATTCCATAACTAATGTGTAATGTAGAAAGTATGGTAAGGTATGTTGCAATATATGAATGCATGAACTTAAACATTTGTCCTTAAATATTTGCTAGTTTATATGAATTGTACATTATACTTACGTTACGCATATGATTATAAAGACAAAACTTAGTTGTAAAATGGAATTCGTCACCCACAACATTACATAATCGCCATTGGTTTTATTTCTTCGATAAATATACCGTACAACTATAAAATGCATGTTTCGTCGTCGTCTAGCCTACGGCCTTATGTCTGTGTGGTAACAAGAAAACGAAAAATGAAAAACAACTTTCTAATGCTTCTTTCGCTATGTGATAGAGTAGAAATCAAGTGAAATTGAATGACGCTTAGGTACATCAGTAACACAATTACGTACGAAATATACACAGATATTATGCATTTTTACAGTTAAGTATATCAGCGTATGGCGTTTCATGACATAATGTAATTAAAGTGGATAGTTCACCGACAAGAATTTATAGCTCAGGCGTCCTCAAATGCGGATCACATCACCAGACATAACAATAGCCGCATGTATAACGTTAACACTGTAAAGGATTTCACTGGAGAATACCACATAATTAATTTACTATGAAATCATACGAATACATGCACTTTTCACCCGTGTGTGCAATACGTTTTATCAACATACCCTTAAAAGTATTATATTCTAGCCAGCCAATGGCGTTCAACCATCGACACTGCATTTTGCATGGCAATTTATTCGTTCCACAAATATTGCGCTCATCAAAATTAAGCAATATTTAGATAATACCTAAATGACATTTCGCTTTGATACGTTCCCTGGAAACTAATAAACTGTTACTGTATATGTTACATCAAGTGCAGTTCGTCTTTATTTCTCCATTGTGAATTCTATAACAACAATATCTGTGACTCATGATTGGATGTTTGCGAGTAGAGTGTGGAGAGGCGTTATATCATTTTAGACGGCGATGTTACTTTTAAATAATTTAGTAATTGTTTTGACAACTTGTTGAAATATTAAACCCTGTGCGGTTTGGTTCTGTTTTTGCATAGTTAAAAGTTACGCTATTGCGTTAGCCGGCTGCCTTGGTGTAGTATGTTTGCCAAACATCAAACAAATATCCTATCATGTTTTATTAATTCTAGTACGATACCGCCTTACACAATCAAATTGTGGAAATCGCGTCAATTCTAAGCTATAATTTACATGCAATTTCTTACATGATTGAATTCTCCGAAATGAATGTTTGTTCTTCTGGCGCGGGTCCCTTTCTGTACTTAAGAACTGTGTCCAACGAGACTGCACCACAATAAGCAATTTTAGTTAAGATTATTGTTAATTGAATGTTGGGCATACAGTGTTGTCTTGTTCATTAAATAACATTTTAATCATCGTGTATATGCTTTTACACATGCTATGCGCTTTATATTACACATACGTTTTGCGTTCTACTTAACCTAATATGTAAACACGGGCTTCAGCAAATACCTAGTGAATTTGGTACTATTACAATTGAAAATGTTAAAACGATGTAAATAGTGTTTATTATCACATAAATGTAATATAACTGAACATTTCAATTCGCATTTAGATGCATTTACTGTGGTCAGCTGTTTTGCAAGGTCTTGATCAAACACAATGTCTCCAACTTTTGCTTCAACGTTAGGGCACTTCTGATGAGTTCTAGAAATTTACTGACACACTAATACCTTGTTGGGTATGGCAGTGCGAAAGCCTTTTGCAAATGCGTGCGTCGGTCGGTAACTTTATATATATCCGGTGACATAGATAGAACCTGCTATGACCGACTTTGCAATTTCATTTAAAGGTTGCACGTTACATAATCCTTTGATGAGACTAATTTGAGCTTATTTCAATGAACATGTGTACGAAAACGGCCATTAATGGTCATAAAGTGCAGTGTATATTACTTGATTTTCTTCATGAGATTGCTGTATTTATTAAGTTGTATGAATTTTGTATTGGTTTCAGCAAGTTTATTGACCGTTTTATATTTGTTTTATGTTAAATGTGGCAATAATGTTTCCCCGGAGTGATAGTACACAATACCAACACGATAGAGGTGAGTAAAGTGTGGATAACGTACGCCCTTACTATTTGTCACAGATTCAAGTATCGTTTTCAAATGATATCTAATCTAACACTTATTGAGTAATCCTTGAATGTATATATACCTCTAATTGTTTTTCTATTGTTGGGTGGGCAAATCAAATATTCTATACTAAATATGTTTAGTCGTGTTTTGGATGAAAAGCTTCTGTTGCCAGTATATTCATCAGTATCAAAGATCGCTTTGTTTCCAAACAGAAAAATAGCATAAAATGAGTAAATATCGTTTTACTATCACATCAAAAAGAAATACAACAATTGTGCTTGAAGTCTATTTGAAGGATTGTGAGTTTAAATTCTAAATACAATTTTATTTTACCCATCTCTTGGCAACATAGTGTTTATGTTTATACACAAAATAATAAAACAGAACGGCTAAGTGCCTTGAAAAACTACTGATAACAATAGAAGATAATTTACAAAATAATGTAATTTACGTGTGGTGATATAGCTAGTATGAGTGATTTCAATCAAATAGGTCATTAGCTTGTTCAGCGTACCACAAACATGTGTCTTATAAATATATGTAGTTAATAGACATACAACTATCACATCGCTTGACTATCGTAATATATTGTAATCATTATTTTGACAAGAGATGGCTATATGTTTTTCACCAATCTGATCTTATTGGATTAGAACATAACCTACATCAAAACTGAACATTTAAACGGATGGTAATTGGAAATAATACGAGCTATAAATAACGTCTAATAGTCTTGCACGTTTGTGGTGACTTGATAAAAACTCAATAGTTATTTATTTACGAATGTAATTTATTAAAAAAATAGATTAGATTTTTAGATTGTATCTTAATCAGGTATCAGAAAGGATTTTCTCAGCATTTGAATATAGTAAGTGCCTACATCCCAACATACGAAATACCACAAAGCATAAGTTGAGTCTCCGAAAAAAACTAAACACCATGGTTGTTTTACTCACTTCTGAAAAACAAACACTAAACACCATGGTTGTTTTACTCACTTCTGAAAAAAAACTAAGTACAATGGTTGTTTTACTCACTTCTGAAAAAAAAACACTAAAAACCATGGTTGTTTTACTCACTTCTGAAAAAAACACTAAACACCATGGTTGTTTTACTCACTTCTGAAAAAAAACACTAAACACCATGGTTGTTTTACTCACTTCTGAAAAAAACAACTAAACACCATGGTTGTTTTACTCACTTCTGAAAAAAAAACACTAAACACCATGGTTGTTTTACTCACTTCTGAAAAAAAAACACTAAACACCATGGTTGTTTTACTCACTTCTGAAAAAGAAATGCTTTTGATAAGGGCTATTTACATTTTCATTGAATACCATCAAACGTAACAAAAGCTAGAAAAAACTCATTACACCTGACAATGTATCCAGGGAGAGTGTGTCGTGGATCAAGCATCGAAAATAAATGTGGGAATATGACAAGGTAATATCTATTCCGACCTTGTTTTTAATCAACACAATTAATCAGATATAGAAAGTTACTTCTCAAATTCTCGACCTATGATTGGTATTGCCAAGAGGAAGCCATGACTTACGACAATAACGTGGAGACAAAACATGCTTTATTGTGGAATCAGCATAATAATCTGTTCAGTGAGAACTGGAACGTTTTTCCGGCGGTCAACATTTTCTTCGCGCGATTCACACCTAAATCAATTAGCTTAGACATTGTCCCAGAGTTTTTATTTGCGAAAACGTCATGTCCACACGGCTAATACTGACCACTAATGCAATAATTATCGAAACTCCATTTACGAAGTCTACCGGGGGAGACATAGAACAAGAGCAATGGTTATAAAAGAGTCTAGAATAATTAAAATAATATGTTAATGGATAACTTGGGACACCGATTTATATCTTGTCGATATGCTAAGGACACTAAGATAGGGAAACAAGCCCATATATGGTAGTTATGTCTGATTAGTCACTACTAACACAATGATGTCACTAATAATTGTTCGATTCCAAGATAACTGGACATCACTTTATCCAATTTGCTTCAACGATCGCTGACCATTTCTTTAATAAAGGAATGTCCAGAACAGAGGCTTAATTAGATTTATACGCGACATTATGGCGAAATGGAATCGATTTATTGTCCGTTGTGATTACATATATATACGTTGACGCCCCTGTAGCACCAGGCTTTCATACTCACGTTCCATATGAAAACAGAACCTTTGTATCGCAATAATCATATAGCATAAGTGTTAATTATATGAAAATGGGCAATTTACCAGATTAGAATTACCGAATGATAGATGTTATAGACGGAATTACTTCTTTTATCAAAGTATTTTAAGCAGTTCAGGTCACACTATAGCTTACATCAAAGTAATAAAGATGATTAATTACATTACGTTTGGAAATGCATCTGAGAAAACAAGAATAAATTCGTTTGGTGAACGCCTCGTGTGCTCATCAAATATTTTGAAATGGATTTGAACCGCATGAAAACTGCTATTAACCCCACACAAATGGGCTTATCGAGTATAAGACTTACTTTCAAAGCATTTACAGAGATTTTAGCGGCCCCGTTTAAATGTGAGGATTTTCTAACATATTATACCACCAACGTTTAATGAAAAGTAGATATGTATTTGATATAAATATCAAAAGGAGTATTTTCTCTTTGAAAAGGAAACTTACGAAATACCGATGTTTAGATACAGGAATCCATGGGTTAATTCTTTGTCTTATGTTTCATTCCTAGATTATGCTTACCTTACGATTATCGTATATTGCTAATTATATGTACATTAATGCACATTTTATAATGCACATCTTACCATTATTTTAAAATTTGATGCACAGCGAGATTTGCCAGTAATTTTATTCAAAGATATGGATAAGAAAATAATTTCTAGAGAAAAAACACATTCAAAATATCTCATATTAATATGTTTTGTTGTTATTTTTCATAGATTTGTGCATATTAAATTAAAAAAACACGACCATTATTTGTTCCTGCTACGAAGCTAAATCTAAGTGCATACATTCTTTATAAAAAACATCAGTATTCGTATGGAAACAAGTACAAGTACTGTCCTATCTTACGATAATTTCTTTTTGATAAAAATATCACATGGCTTTCAGTACCAAATGTATAAATTGCATACAACGTACGTCGTACTCTAAAATAATCTAAAGAAGTATAACCATGGGTTATATTCAGGTGGCATACAATACTCCTCTTACATTTACTTTTGCATCTTATGGTCATGAGCGACCAGTCACGTGTATGTGCAGTGTTACTTCGGTGATTAACAAAAACAACTTAAATTGCTGTGTTCAATATTAAATCGTGATCAAGGGTTTGGTTAGTCGTATTCTGCTAAGGGCATTTTTTAGAACTTGATTGGGCGTGTTTTCAATTTCTTCTCATAATATCAACTAGAACTGAGTTTTCACTTTGTTCGAAGTGTGTGTATCATTTACTATCAAACCCCGCATCTAGTATATTCTTGGTAGAAGCTATCATTGTGCATAGTCATGCTTGTTGAAAAGCACCATTCGATACAAAATATGATTGAAGTATAAACACTATAAAGTGCGCATATTATGTGTTAACAAAATGTTGAGGCATTGATCACTCGTATATAAAATACAACGCTATTGTTAACATTTGCTATGAAACGGCGGAATAGTAAATCAAAATTAAATAAAGACTTCACATCCTACACGTCGTTTTCATTGCATTACCATTTTATACAAAACCAATGAAGTTCTGATGTGCGGAAGGATGTAACGCCTTTTGTTGTGATTAGTCCCATAAATTTCTTAAAATAAATATTAACTAACTTTAATGTAATATGTTGTGATTTGTGGTCTTTTCGATTATGCTTGTTTCACCCTTTAATGTCGATGATTTTGTCGAGAAATACCGCCGTATGGATTGGTTCATATAATACATAAACTTGTCATGGAAGAAACGCTGTGAAGATCTCCCGACTTAGGCAATATTTATTTATCATTGGTATATAATGGTACAACCATGTGGTATGCCTCAATTTATGGTCCTTATTTGACGGTCTCCTACCACAACTAGTGTCAGTTGAGGTATATTTGTTGATGAATATATATTGTCTAAATATGCAACCATGATCACATAAGCAGCATTACGGCCAAGAAACTAGTGCTTATTTTTTATGTGATTACACAATGTTTATCCTTGCGTGGTTATGCATTGTTGCTAGAGGTTTTTGTGGGAACCAACGGTGTCAACTGATTCATTATAACTATGTTTCAATTTTGCGAGTTTCCGGAATAAGAGTGTGATTGCCTCGATTAATCTTATTGTACTTTGATACTATTTGATACAAATTGTTCTGCGTGTTTTTATCATTGTGATTGTATGCTTTTTTGTGTCCATTGGTACGACCAAAGACATATGTTTTGGGATATGGGGCATTTGTTCGAAAACTCATATATATATACCTTTTAAGGTGTTTATTTCATTTCTTAAACTTTGTACTCACGTACAACATGTGAACAAATAGAATATTTCATAAGCCTTATACTATCCCAACGGCACAGCAAAGGCACACCACTCATTATAAGAACAATGAACGGCAGATCTTGCGACGTTGGTATAAAGCTGTTTTCAAATAAATGTATTGGAATTTATTTTTGTCAGGACTTCAAAATTATGTTTTTGAGTAGGTGTCTGTCTTGAGTTGATATTAACACTTGTTTCATTAATGAGAATATTTTTCTTGCAATGTTGAATGAACTACGCCTTGTTGTTTCGTTTTTATGCCACATTCGAGTATTTTCAGATGTCGAAATTGCGATAAACAATATTTTGTTTAATAAATTATGAAACAAACGAGTCGGTGGGATAAAATACGAATAGTCGGGTTTTACGTATTATACTTATTTTTCAAAATATTCTCATATACATTTGAAACGTACGGACCATAATTTAATTACGAATAAAAAAATGGTTATAAAAATATAAAATAACATCACTCCTTTTCATCGTGTCAATATAGTATGAATACTGTTTAGTTATAAAAATCAACTATGTATGCTTACATTAAGTATTGTTTATCGGTTGTTTAACTGCCCATTCGACAAGTGTGGTCATTTCAGTGCCGCTCAAGAGAAAGGGGATATAAGATGCAGCAGAACTGAACAATTATATCCTTACTCTCTTTTCGAATAGTATTTCCGGTTTTTTATCGTGCGCGAAATGAAGTACCGATATACGCCTTATCCATTTCCTGTGATTTTCTTAGCACAGTACTTGGCTCAGTTAATTTTGAATTGAGAAACTGAAAAAGCGTCCATGAAATATCGTACGGTGGAGCCGAGATTCTAACATACACCTTATCCAGCACATTACCACAAGTCCAACGGTTACCCCGATTACAATACTTACTGTGATGTTCCGTATGTTCGTAAATAGCATATTATTTTGTTGAAACAAGTAAACAGGAATTGATATTTCTCTTGTGTGATTGTGTGTTTGTGGTCATTTCATATTGTAGTTTGGTTTTGATGAAAACGTCTCTCTTCAATATCTGTCGCACTCGATGGTGCGGCGTTGTTTACTTACACAGTTCAGCGTTCTGGAGGCAATAGTGACGCATTATTGTTTTTTTAAACTTTAAAGTGTTAGAAATCCAACTGATAATATTCATATTCTTATCATTGCAATGAATACATTTGAATCTCGGTTAGATTAAAATAAAACTGGAAGAAAAAATACGAACACAAATTCTATTATTTTTGCATGTTCATTTATTGCGTAAATTCTCGTTTTTGTAGAAAGTTTAACATACAGCACATAACAATATAGGTATATCTGACACTAGGTATCTTTACTAACGTCGTTAAATCCACAAATAAACAATAGAAATGTATAATAGTTAAAATAGGATACATGTAAATCCTACACATGTACATACAATTCATCTATTGTTAAATGCTTTCAATGAAATAATATTAATTTCTATGAACTTCTGTTTGCCCTGTTTTATCGTAAATTGATATAGTGTGGAAATGATTTTAGTGATCAAATCATTGGCAATCTTTAATTATGATGTATTTAAATAGTAATCAACATATATTTCAATAAGACAAATATCAATATTTCAACCGATGCTTACAATGAAATGCATTTCTCTTGGTCGTAACTTGAATGCATTTGTGATATAAAATGCACTTTAATGGTGGAAACAATTCAAAATAAGTGTGCACAGGATATAAATAAATATCTATAATAACTTATGAAATTTTGATAGGAATAAGATTGATTTATATCAGTTTTAAACAGATTTGATACATGTTCTTATTTTAGTTTTAAGCTGCATTCTTATATATACTGGCAAACGTTATTTATCTAGTGATCGAAAGCTTGAAAACTATAAAGTCTCATTATGAGCTGTTTTGAAATAAATGATAAAAAGAGCTGTTTTGATGTTGTTGTTTTTTTTAAATTGAACACACATATTGTAACTCATTTTAGCTTATGTGATACTTTAAAAGCATTGTTAGATCAATTAAATGTTCACGATTACTCGAATATATTCGATTTAATTATAGAATCAGTTTGTTCGTTTGCATTTTATGCTAATTCGAATTGTGCATATCCCACAGAAACACATAACGTCAAAGTCAAAATTATGTACGGTTAACAATATACTAGTTCAAGTAAAATTATATTTATTCAATAAAATACATGAAAATCTGACCATGATCCCATTTGTAATGAACACGATGTATCTATGTATTACGGTATTCGCTAAAATACAGAATATCCATGTGCCACATGAGAAAAGGCGTAACAACGTATAATGTAAACAATGTATATAGATGATACAATATGAAAAAAAAACTGGAAGTAAAAATAAAAAATAAATACATATTACATGTAAGACAATTTACCCATTTTCGGAGAAAACATTAACATACTTACGAAATATACATTCTTTGAACGTGATGAATGCAATATAGTCTTCACCTAACGAAGGCAGTATTTAACTTTCAAAGAATCTTTCAAAAATTAATAATATGTTGAACACAAACAAATAGTATGGCAGCCAAAAACACTAGCACAGCACTTAAATGTATTAAGCTATAAAACCATTGTTCATTTATAAATGTCTTTAAATAATAGTTCTTGTAAGCTTTTTTCTAAAATAAGAGAAAAACTTGGTAAAAGATTCAGACAATCTATGCTTAATATTTTTATATTTAAGCCCCATTAGCGTTTTGGATGTTAAAATATTGCAGAAGGTCATATTTTACCTAGAAAGATGTCATATCAGTGAAACTGACTTTTACTTGTAACAGAAACATTCAAAATTGTATATTAGATATGAAAATATAGCACAATATTTGTTCAAGTATATTGCAAAAAGTAAGAAAAAGCATACGACAACATTTGTACTGTACGTGATATGGCTAAAGGAAGGCATTATATAAATAGTGTTTAAATGCAAATAAAATGTATTTTCTTATATTTTACTGTCATTAATTCTTATCTTTTGTTCTCTTTTACTAGATTTAAAAAGCTAATGGGCCTATAAAAGTACAATATAATGCAAAGGAATGTGATTCAGTTTTGAAGTAAAAAGTTAAAGAGGGAGTGAAATTGTATTTAATCTATATTCACAATAAATTTATGCAACGGCTCATTTGATATTAGTGTACTTTGTATTAAAAGAACTAGTGTACGTATATGCGTGTTGTGAACATAATTATGCGGTAAGCGAGTTCCTGACATAACTAGAACGCATCCTTCCACTGAGAGGTGTAAATACATTCATACCTTTTCAAAGACTAATATTTGACTACAGTATGTAATGAAAAAGTTACAAGATACGCAACATGTATCACACTAACAAGTCGCAGATTTAAGATGAAAATATGCGCATTTGAAAAACGCAAAAACTGTTACATAATTCAAGTCATCCATAAATGTACATAAAATGCGCAATGATCAAGTCACATAGCATCTAGAGAATAAACATACAATCACATTCATACAATAACATATTAATTCAAATAACAAATTCTCGTTAAAATAAATATAATAGACATGTGCAAAATATAACAAAAATAGTTAAAACATGTGAAATTATGCGATTGCTCCTTTCGTTCAGTTTTGATTGCAGCGCTTTGAGTAAGTTTCGTGGCAGACTACACACTGGTATTAAGAGTATGGATTGCATAATTATTATGTTGACGTGAAAAAAAGCTGCAATAGTTCTAAATTTTCTTGGAGTTAAGCAATCGCTTGTTGTGGTACACGCATGAAATGGCATAACACAATATAATCATTACATTAAAATAAAAAGACACTGGGTGTAAAGAAAATGGTCTTTGAACACGTGTGTAAGAACGTCACGGCATTCCGTGATGGGAAAATAAATCATACAGGAATAAAGTGAACACTATTTGGTACGCTTGCTGTGCAAGCACACCACCTATATGCACCTTGGTATGTTTTCAATATGGCAGTTTATTACTATAAATAAAATGTCATGGCTAAAGTATTTCGACAATGTATCCGTAACGCCATCAATATCCAGGTGGCTAATTTAATGGCACGTCCAAGCATCTTGAAGCAAACGTACATTTCAATCGATGAACGTTTGGCACAGCCCTGAACTTTATCCTGATAGTCAGGGCTCGCATTCTCATTTTTAAGAATTCTCGTATTATGAGTATCAACTCCTTTCTTCTAGACTTCACAACATGAGCAGTAACTAGTCTACACTAATCCCTCTAATGATCTGCTTCAACTTGCCGGTGTTTCTGAAGATGTCGAAGATGTGGTTGATTTAGTCTTTATATCAGGCGAGCGATTCGCTTCATTTAGTTCTTTTATTGCCTGAAGCTCTTTCTTTTCTTTCATTCTTCTATTTTGAAACCAGATTTTTATCTGTCGTTCTGTTAAACACAACATATGAGAAAGCTCTATTCGTCGACGACGTGTTAAATATCTATTGAATTTAAATTCTTTTTCAAGTTCTAGTGTTTGGAATCTGGTATACGTTTGCCTGCCACGACGTCTCTGGTTTGAATTGGGCCCTGGAAGATATAGAAAATAAACCTTGAAATATGGATTAGAGATTTAAAGGAATCCTAGAAAAAAAACGTACAAAACACAACCAACCCAAACATTACCCCGACCATCACTCACAATAACACAGTACTACACAAACAATGGATGGTACTGTCTTGGGACGGTCCGTAACAGAACTACAGAGGGTAAACACGTTTTGAATGTCATTGGATAACTATTTATAATTTGTCATAGTATGACTAAATCACTAATCCAGAGCTTAATATTTGAGTGGGCTAAATAATTCAACATTCCAAAACTGAAAAAAGCAAGTATGGGCAGACTTACAGGTACTCATGTGTGGTTAAGTAAGAAAACCTATGATTTATATGGTTATTAAACTAAAAAAGCGACCTGGGGTTCTCGCCTTTTTGAGTTGGCTCCTAAATGACTAGTATATTATGAATCAGCTTTTCATGAGTAGACATTCGGTGTTTTATTTAAAGTAAGATCGTTGATGCAATATATATTAATAGTTTTATCTGGTATAATATTTCTCACATTTAAACTTTAGGTTCATGTAGTGTTGGGTATTTCATGTTTACGAGAAGGACGACATACTGTATTCAAAAGACTGATTAAATAAAAGCACCCACACCACAATCTCATCCTTCAGAGAGGTAAAACAATAGAGTGGTGGTCAAATATAATTCAAGATATCAAGACAGAAATGGAACAAAATGAATCGTTTATAATAATTGCTGAATGTATCTGTATACTGTTTTGTTGTAATTCTGAAGCACACGAGCTCATCAGTTCACACTACATTTACATGGTATTCATGGTAACTGTAATATTACATTTGGTCCGTTTGTTAAAATCGCATGTTTCTGTTCAAGCTCTCGCGTTTTACGCTATGCCCCACGTCGAGTTTCACTATCAATTTATACTCTTTTATACATATTTTTCAGGATAATAAGACGTTTCCCATTAACCGCCAAGAGAGGCAATACAGACTCAAGTTTCATAATAGCTCTAAAGCCATTTACCCTCAGCAAAACAAATATAGGCGCCGTAATTTTACAGTGCGTTATAATGACCGTAATGGGCTCTTTTCATTCAAATCCCGCAAAGCGTAGACCTTCCCCGCAGCTCAGAAAATTCTCTAATGACTTTTTGCGATGTGGGTTATTTTGGATAAGTCTCTAACCGCCCAATGCGTAAGTCCTTTTTACAGATAAAATGGCAGATAGAAGTGCTAGTAGAAATAAAATAATTGCCAATAATACTTCACATATGGGTTATAATTTTAGTAGCAAGCACTTATTTGCATGCGTAAAACATGTGCGATCTAAAGCCCAGTGTGCTTCAGAGATATGAATGTTATCACCTGTCCAGTTCTTTAATTTATATTAATTCTTGACGAGTTCAAACAAGGCTTAATGTCTTCTTCCTACAAAATGTGTGTTATTTACTCGCCATTTTCTTTTTGCTCTTATGTTAAGATCGGTCGTAGTATTAAGTCAAGGTCTCAGCATAATTTACAGCATTTATCATCTACTAGTATGTTATTTTTTTCCCCGGGGGTCAAGAGTGGGGTTGTGCCTGTATAACTTGATGGGTTGAAGACCAATCGACAGGATACTCCTTAAGACAATGTTTGTCCTGTTTATGAATGGTAATTTGTGTTAGATATATTTTTTTTGGTTGGGCATTTTTAGAAAGGTATGCTTTTTGGGAAGGTGTTTTTTTCTGGGAATCCTATTCGAATGCATTTATTTTGGGTAATACTATGTTGTTTCCTGATTGATAAAAAAATGTATACATGTTACAATTTGTTCATGAATTTAGAAACATAATCGTGTAAAATACGTTTCCGATAAAATTTCTCACGGTGATCCATATATACAACATGATCACGACATGAAATTAACGACATACTCGTATGTAACTTTTTTTTCAAACAATCATGTAAAATGTAAAAATATTTATAGACTAACACCTTAAACAATCACCACATTGGCGCCTACAAAACACAAAATGGAAAAAATCCTTTTATGAAATTGAATATCAATAAATTTAAGAAATATTACGTTGATAAAATATTATCTACATGGTACTTGTTCTTTAGTGGTATTAAACATATAAAGCAATACTTGATATGGTTGAAATAATTTGACTGTTATAAAAGTATTATTGTTGAGTAATATATGACTATTAGGCTGAGATAAACTATTTATTGATATATAAGTGACGCATCGTGTAAGTTATTAAAAGCAAGCATTTTGAAAACCACCCTATTTGCTTAAACGATAATAATTACTGATTTCGAACCATTTTAATGATTGTTAAATGTTAACAAGTCCATTAAGATGAAACGAGATTGTAGTGAACGCAGTGCTGTATCACGATAACCTACAGGGTTATCTAGTGTATGCCATTTTATACATAAAGTTGAAAATATTAGTCTTCAGAGAAAGCATATTCTCAGACAAATCATGCCCTTCGAGTTCTGGGCACAGATCGCTCATAAATTTGGTGACTTAAAACCAAAACATCGCGAGCATCCGATTACGGCAGTTCAATGGTCAAGAATATTTTGCTTAAATTCTTTGTATGCTATATAGGTAGAATTGCATGCTAAGGAAACATTTTCTCAATAATGAAAGCACTAAATCATCATTATCCGAAGTGGGGATAATGACCCATTTTATCAATCTGTAACAATAAGTCAAAATACCAGGATGAATAAGGATGACTGGTGAAAATATGCCGTGAGTTTTCAAACAATAGCGTTATTTAATGTTTCCTACCAACAGGCGTTATGAATCGTCATATAAAGTGTAATGTATCCCCTTAATGGCCGTATCATGTGAAACAATAACTCACAGACAAATGCATTATTTTTTGTCTGATCGTTCGAACTTCTTGTAACGCCATTTTTCGCCTGTATTTCATTCGTTTACGGCGAATCTAACTGGTGCTCCTGGGTTGCCAATCAGACAAACATGTTGTCTTTTTCTAAGACCCCCCCCCCCCCCCACTGTCTTATTCTTCATTCTCGTGTGAATTAAAAGTGGGAAGCGCATGACTTTAAATGACACATGGTGAATCGATCTTTAAAACTGTGCTTTATTAATATCACACGAATAACAATCGTTTTGTATCTCAGACATTGAAGATTCCATCCCCTTATCTGTATGTATTGTAATGGTGTGCTCTTCACTTCACATATATTTACATACTTATCATACAGTACTCTAAATAGTTCATATACTTAATCATATAAAACAAATCTTTTTTGTATTCATTCCTATTTCAATTTACCTTACTTTTACAATATTTACAACTAAGCTAGAATATGAAGAGGACTATTTGAAATGATACGCAGCAAATGTTATTGCTTTAATCAATAGAAAATTAACTGCAGACAACTGCAAAATATGTAAGAAAATGATATTATATGATCATACATTACGCAATCTTAATTGATTTTAAACAAAAGTTTGTGAATCGGTTCAGTTTGTGCGTATTATTTATTATGCTTTACAGAATAGTTGACGTTTATGGAAACAGCAAAGCCATAGATTTTGAATAATAACCTCGAACTATATATCACGGGTAGTGGATCATGTAGGTCATAACATTAGGAAACAGCTTTGCAAAGAGCCTATCACTTAGAATAGTATGACTTTTTCCCTTGTGTCAATAATTAATGGTACGTATAACAATAAATTCAGAAATCATTCAAACGTAGTTCATATATATTATCTCAATGTTTGAATAGATATTACCCTCATATTTTTTTCTCCTACTACAGTTCAGTTCTCATTAAGTAATAAAATGGTTAATCAACCTTTGTGTACATCAGTGTTTTGTCTGAACGTCAGTATTCAATCGTTATTTATTTAGCGTTTTTCAATAAACAGCCGTTTTAGACACCTTATAGTTTACGATGCAGTCGATGTCAATTTGAATTTCTATTCTCACACTGTTTTTATTCGGCGCTGCTCAGGCAAGACCTTTGATCTACTCTTCAGTTGCGTGACATTGGCTAATTATTCAGTGCTCGTACATGTTCCTTCAGAATATGAATTTGATATTGTTTATGTCCTTAGGGCTCTATACAATCGATATACAATAAATTATTTACGAGACAAGATATATCACACGAGAAGAAACGTCATTCGGCCACCTTCAGTGTTCTCGGGCGAAATGAGCAATTGCCCCCATTATCTGTCGGTTTTATATTCGGGTAAGCCTTTATATAGACGTGCGCTCTTCGCTAATTGGACTGTGTTTAAAGTATATGGACCACACATAATTAAAAAAAACATCGTAGGTCGAGTTACACTCTATCGGTGCGGATTACGTTCGACATGAATGCCGTATTACATAATAGACTTAAAATGCTCATTTAACATCAATTGAATCAGTTTACTGTTAAGCTCTCTCGTTCGTTAGTTAGTTCGTATGTGTCATCATAGGAAGTCATATTCTATATGATTCAAGAAAAACACGTCTTGTAGAAACTAAAGCAGAAACACATACGTTGGGTATGTTCTCAATAAAGTGATCCATTGAACGAAACAAAACGAAATAATGTTCTATGTTCAATCAAATATCATAAAGTATACGCTGTTTTGTGAATTGTGTTTGTACAAATCCTTTACTGTCCAATGTTGGCAACCGACACAAGAAACGCTGCAGCGTCAACTTTTGTACACTGCATAAACACGTTAGTCTTCTTGAATAAAACATGAAGATAGCGCTATTTTATTCGGTACTATTCGTGACGTTCCTTTTACACCCAGAATTATAACCAGATTCCTTATTTCATTAAAATCTTATCTAGCAATAAATATCTCTTTGGTACAGTCGATTTCCCTGACTCTTTATTCGATCAATATGCAATTCAAGAACAATTCTCTAATTCTAATTTTTACCAGTTTCTAATTATCCTTAATGGATCTTACGATTTTGCAAACGTAGCCAAGGGATAATATATCACTGGTTTTATGTAAATTGCAAGATTTCAATTCGATCTGTACAAATTATCTTACAATTTCTTTAAATGAGCTGGACACGAATGCACAAAATACTCAGAATTGTGATTAAATTGGAAGGTTGTTCATTTCACTGTTATGTATTGCAATGCGTGTGTCTTGCTTCATACTCGTAAATTGTACCTCATTATAAGAATATCAGTAGAGGATTCTAGTTTTTTGCTATCATTTTACAATATCATTGCAGGTAATTAGAGAATGAATATAGCATTTCAAAGTAATTAGTTATTAGGTGATAATACCCTTTCCTCATTAATATTATCAAAACGCATACTTAAAATTTCTCAATTCATGCCCGCAACGACATTTTTGATACGCTTAATTTACGGGTGTACATTTTATTCTTTGTTATGTAAACTTTTTTGCAGATATGGCTAATGGGATTTGGTGCAAACATAAACCCTTGTTGAAGGACATAGCAGTGTTAATTGAACAATGACCCCAATTTTGCCACCCAGACTATGATGAATACGTTCCGCAAAGTGCTCCCAATTTATTGTAGCGTCGCCACATGGCCTATTCAGACGTAATTCCCTAATACTTCACCATTCATATCTTTTGTTCTATTAATTACACGTTATCCACAGTAATTAATATAAACAGGGAAGATGTGCATATCACGACGCGCCTGGCATATATCTGTTGTTCCTCTCAATGCGTGTTAAGCTTGATCCGAAACATTAAAAGCAGGTAAAACGTCTGTAATTTCCCCTTCGGTTATTATTGGAATATTATTGACAGAGGTAAATAGATAATAGTAACAGTATCAAAGATAGTTCTGTAATCCTATACAACGTTTTATCACCACCCTTGAAATAGTGTGTGCCCTTTTTCAACTTTATATTAAAAATAGAAAAATGACTTTAGTTTTTATGCTCCTTGAGTGCGACAGTTTAAACAATTGCGATCATTTACCTTCCATGAGAATATGTTGTTTTTTTCAAAATTAATGCGAAACTATTTACTGCGATATTTTTACAACATTATTTTAAAAGTATGTCATCATTAACGGCCTTCGAGGATATGTTCAGTATGATATTTGCTGTCAAAGAAATATTTTGATGTAGTAGTAGTCCATTGTTTGCACATGGACCCCACATACCGAATATATCAATTCAAGCATAGATAGACAGAACGCCAATATCATGACAGCCAATCATTATCACTAACTAGGGACATGGGCCCAACTAAAGACAGTGAAACATAAATTCTTAATTCAACCACGACACCGCAATATTTCGCCAACAGTGCTAATCGAAGTTGATGCATTGCAATCATACTGGCGAAAGGTATTGTCATACTTGTATGATTGTCGATTGTGACCAGGTTTCTAGACAAGTGATGCCAGTTACACGGCCATTACGTTGACTTATGCTGACCTGATGGGTGAACATGTTGTTGGTGAATGTTTTCAATGTTCGAACATATTTATATTGCGCATTATGTCCTTAACAAACATGGGCGTTGGCATGCACTCTTGGCGACCATCTAGTACCTTCTATATAAATGTTTACCATGGATACATAGTCAGCAAACAAATAAGCAATCGTACCTAGCTCGTGCTATTTTAGAATAAAATTTCACTTCGTCGCCTTTCAAAATAAAGGCGAAATGGAATGTGAACTATTTATGATTTATATAGGGTCATTGTCTCTCTTATTTCGGGTATGGAACATACAGCTTGACGAAACGTACCGATTCGTTTGCATTTCTTTTCCTGATTCATAAACGTTCGGAACATAGGGAGTGTGTCACTTTAATTACAAATTGTTTGACTTATTCTTCTGCAGTTGATAACCGAACATACCACAATCTTGGCAGCTGGGTAAGATAATTTCGTCTACCATAAGATGCCAAACTCTGTCTAGAATTGATGGAGAATAAACTATTGGCGAATTGTCTTTAGGAAAACTACGGATATATATCCGGAAAATATTTCATCTGATAAAACGTGTGGTTTGACAATCACATGGTCATTTTGTTTAATTTTGAAATGTTAGGCCTGTTTGTTTATTAGCTAGGTCATGTACGAGTATTTTTTATTTTGCATGGACTTCGTTAACACACAATATCAAATAAAACTGGTTGTACGTTTATTTGTCAAAATAATATATCTTTGGCATTTTTGTTTTTGGTTTCACTATTTTAACGAATTATTGTATTTAATGAGGTAAGATATATGAGCTAAAAATGTCAATATAACGTACAATTATTAACTATTTGTTTGGACAGACAGACAGACCTTGTAAGTACAACAATGAATGAGTTTAAACAGCAAGTTTTCAATAATACTATGGTTTTAATTTCATACAATAGTCTGTTATACTTGTACAAAACCGGAAGGAAAATTTCAATAATAAAAGTATATTAATTTTCACCAAGTATGTATAATAAACACGAGAAAAGTTATATGCAATTGAGCAGTATACGAACTTATAAATAAATACATGTAGTAATAAATAAATAAACAACAATGATATAGGTGAATAAAAGAGAATAAAAACAAATTTCCATAGTGATCCTTATTTTATATGTAATTATACAATACAAAAAGGCATGTTCTTATTTGGTGGTAAAAAGATCATATATATAATAAAAACCAAAGACGATTAATTTATTAAATATAACAAGGGGTGATATTCTTAAGGGTTCTACAATCGTATACCATGATAAGACAATGTTCTTATATGCTTCAAACAAATGTACATGTCCATCAACCCTCTTGATAAGTACATTACTGCTATTACGGCAGTAATTCTAAATAAGCGATCCCACAAAGAAGGCACACGTGTACCCTGGTGAACTATTACGTTTATCAAAATTGCATCTCACACATTAAGTCGCTCCTATGATGAATGTTGCGCTCTTAATTGGCAAATTAATTCGACTGATGTTACTGAAAATATGTATTATTGGTACTTAGATAAACGTTCTGTGAACGTAACGCTTCGTGCAAACAAATTTAGATCATTATACATGAATTCCAATATTGAATTCGTTTTTTTTTTCATTTACATAGTTAGTTTTGATGTACATTTTAATGTGCTTATCCCATGGTAAGACACGTTATAATTTGCTTGTCTTATTTTGGGAAAGATGTTGGTAATAAATTGACAATATCTGTAATAATGCTGCTCTTTAAGAGAGCAGTTGACAAAGATACATATAGACAACTAGACCAAAGTATGTTCATCATATTCAAAAGACATTGAAACAATTAGCATCGCAATTCAATATTTTTGATAAACTTTCAACTTTCTCAGTTCTTTAGTTTCTTGGTAAATCTATATTTTATAATGCATAAACTCTGGGCTTATATAATTGTAGTGAGTAAATGATAATTATAGAATCTATCTTCTCTAAACCGTTCTTAATCATGTCCAAATGATTTATTACAGACATTTATGCGGAATATAACCACACAGTAAGGTTTCAACTTTCAGGAAGCACATTCCTATAATTGTTCTAAGCGCTAAAGTTCATAAAATGTTATATTCCAATCGACGTACTTGTGTTAAGATAAATATGTAAGCTTAGATCCATTATACAATTTGAACCTTCACAAACAAAAAGTCACAGAAAGTGGTTTCATTAAGGACTTTAAATGTTACTTCAAGAATATGTAGATCGTTTGCAGTGGCGAGCTGCTGTTAGTGAACATCTAGAATCTGATATATCGAATTTCATATTTATCATAGAATTCCTATTTGCCGACATTACGGATTGGAAGAAGAAATTTAATTGCCGTGCTTATTTATTATCATTTTTCTTTACTTTAATTATTTCCTTATTACATTTATTGTGTTAAATGTTTTATTATTTCAGTTAAATTTCTTTCCAAATCAAATGAAAGAATCATATAAAATTGCGATTAAGTTACACACATGATGCAAATCTCATGGCGGCATGCTAGATATAAAACGAATTCAAGTGAGCTTCATATGTATTCAGTTTCATCAACGAACTATTTGAGTTTTAAATCCATCCTTAAGTAGTGGGAAAGTACAGACCCGAAGACGAACATCTACTAAAATGATAGTTGTATTTTATACGATCAAATAGATACATCCGGAAGCACATTATAAGTTGGCCGTCTTGACCATTACAAGGTATACTAGTATAAGAATTAACCTATTCAATTGTTTTGGCTTGGGCATTTAGACAATAGTCAAAAGGAATAAAACATACCAAAGAAACATATTTAGATACCAATTTAAACATGTATTCAAACATTTAAATAGATCAATCATAAATATATTTTCTTAAAAATCTCCTCACTACTAGTATTGTTAAAAATTTGAAGATACAAATACATGCACGATTTTTAGAATTTGCATAATCAATTACGATCTTTAAATGCAAAACTATGAAAAATTTGAAGATACAGTAACTTGTATGATTTTTAGATGTATTACTATGAATATCGAGTTGCAACTCATCCCCCAAAAATGGTCCCTTTTTTTCATCTGCAAGATTTAATGAGTATTGTTTCTTAAATATCGGCTATCTTAATTAATGTGTAAATTTTACTTAACTTAAACTATGACTAGCTGGTTAACAGGCTGCATGTATATAGTATGTTGTTCTAATAATATTATACATCATGACCATGATAAGATCAACTGAATATGTCACAAGAGAAAATTGAAAGTTTTCCCATTCATTACATAGTATTTTATAAAGCGTGAATTCTATGTACGGATGATTATATTTAATGTATAAATGTATTTAAAGAGGAGACTTGCGTCGTAACAAATCATGAAATTAAACACTGTTCAAAGAAATGCACTAGAATCAAACAGACGGCATATCTGTTGCGAATTTCTAGTCTTGATTTAGTGCGATAGATAAGTAATGATTCATTAGACGATATTAGTCATCTCGGCTTATTATCACTGAAACTTTCCCCGTCATCTGCTTTCATTTTCAAAGACTTTTTTCAATTTATTTTATCAGTGATGTTTTTTAAGAACGCTTTGGTGCTTTTTATCCTTTCGTTTAATTATGTGTCCAATACACATTTTTCATTACATAAGTTTCAAAACATTTTTTTTTTCTTTAAAACCCAAAAATACAGAAAAAAACTTGAAAATATTATATAAAGTCATTGACCCCGAACGTACAGCGTCTTGTTTCATTTTAATGTAGTTTAGTTGTAAAAGTGTAACTTCTGTATTTTGTAGATTTTACGTGCGAATAATCGCCCACATTAATGTAAGCAACTCAAAAAGGTAAACAAACGTACATTTGATCCACAAACTTTTATTTTTATTTATTTTTTTATTCTGTTCCGGTTTCATGCCAGAAAATGGACATTCCAGACACGAGGCAGTGTATATATTATATGTATCATGACGCACTCATGTTTGCAATCCTTTGAAAAAGATCGATACTTTAAACATAGGTTTATTTTTTCTTTTAATTCTTGAGTTTTTATTTAATTATTATCTATTTTGACTTTTTTTACGAGTACAATTTCACTCGATTAGAGCACCCTTAAAAATGACTCTATTCCGTCATGTGACAAGATTATTAAAATCCCCCGTTTTCAAGAAAATGCGAATTTTGTTTATTTGTTTGCTGTTTCAGTCTTTCGTATTAAGTACAAGCATTATTATATGTTTAACTAGTAAGAAGACAACATTTGGTAGCGTACCTGTATACCAATTTATTTTTTTAAGAATGGCAATATTATCAGCATTCTGCTGTTTGTTATGGCTTGATATCATTTTCAATATTCACCCATTAATTATAATAAAATCATAAGCTACATACGTTTTCTGAATAATACAATATTTGACACATAAATATATATTCACCTTCTAGATAAAGTTTCAAATGTCAAGATTTTTTCGCAGGAAAACGATACTAATTTAAAAATGTTTTAAAAGCATTGTATTTCGAACAAACAGTATAATATACGTCTGTGGAATATCTTAAAATCAGTCTAGAAATACATGTCGTATGAAATACAAAAAAAAAACACATTAGAATTACTTTTCATTTTGCATCTTTTTGCCAAAGAAAAATATCTAAATTTTTGAAAACGTGTTACACTCATGTTATACCCACAACATTTTCAACGTTGCAAATTTATCAATGTGAGATTTGATTGGTGACTAAATCTTACTCATAAACAAAACATATTTTACTAAGAACTCTCTAAAATATACATTCGTGTTGATTATCACTGTGCGTTTTGAATTCCAGTCTTAATTTGCTCTGTGTATGAATTTTAGATATGCTCAAACAACTGTACCCGTATTGCCAGATAAATGCTTAACATGTATATAGTAACTTCGGGTGTTTCAACATTACACGGTCACAGCTGTGACTTTGATTCATATCATTTCAATATAATCTCAATGTAATGGTGTTTATGTTGTTTAAAATGGTATTTTCGTGTATGTGTTTCTTTATGGTGTGTTTGTCTTGAACAAAAGCAAAACCTGAACATATGTTGTTTAGAACAAAGTAATTGAACATTTATCATATCACGATACAAAAGAACATGACAATGATGTAATCTATGTTTCCAACTTTAATATTTCTGTTAATTTCGGAGAACAAAGGGTTGCCAAAGCTGTCAAGCGAAAAATAAAATATGTTTGTAAACGTTAGTCAATAACACAATTTCTTAAAGTTGTGTTAGGTGTTTAAAAAACTCTCATAAATAGTATTGGTGAATACATACAGTATCATCTTTTGTTTGAAATTAATTTACAGGCATCAAGCATCGTTTCGCCACACAAATGATTCAGAGAATTGTAATACTTATAACAAACGAAATGAAAAAGAATCAAGACGCTTAAATGGAACACTGAGAGAAAAAGTGTTAGAAATCTTTGATTTACAGTCGTTTATACATTTCGCCATTTGCTGTATACTAAATTAATACAAAGCGTATATCATGTTTCTCAATAAACAATCGCTTTGCTAGAACCCAGATGCCTTGATAAACCTAATACATTTAATTTATCTTCGATAAGTTTTATTTGTGAAACAGCGACAAATAATTGTTGAAAAAAAATAGATTTGGTGTCAAATAAACAATAGCCTCACCTTTGAACAGGTAATAAATAGTCATTTAATACAAATAGGCGTCAGTTTGAGACGGAACGAATTGAGTCTGATCTTTCGTTATACTGTATTGTTATATGAGAAAAAAAATGGAAATAAATAAGACAGAAATATATAGTTCTATTACCATTATCTTAAGGTATGTGTGTGTGTATCAGTGCGAAATAAAACCATTGGGTTTTTTAATTTGATTAAAACATCTTTCCCGGTAGCTACCTTATCACTATTGTCTTGATATTATAAAATGATACAGTGTTCTATTATTTTTTTAATCAAACAAGACTTTCATTTCACAGGAATATTTTCTTCATTTGTTAGAATTGATACATTATGCCAGATTATTTATGTAATTAGACTGTTTTCTACTGTCGTGGCACTAAATTATTTGCACAAAGGTGTATATGTATTGGTAAGAATTGATATTTCTCCGTTTTAACCCATATGGTGCCTTGGAAATTAGATTATATCAGGAATTGTATACCTATTAAAACTAACAGTTATAAATGAAACAATGATCAGTGTCGACTTCTTTTCATCAATCTAATTTCTCTTTCTCTTTATCTTATTGGTAATATATAACGACTGTTGAGCTTTTATTAATTCAGTTACATAATTTGTTGGTTTCTATCATTATAAGATACTGCTGATGTCAGTGGCCACGATGAAAGAAAAATACTGTATAACTTCAATGTTATTAATTGCTCATTGAGTTCAGACAATTTCAATTCAAACTTAATGATTTGTAGTTGGAGACGTAGTGTTGATAGAGAGAGTGTGTGTAGCATTTTTATGCGTTGCTTGCTACATATCATGTTTTTTTCCATTTCAGAATGTATCATTATTATATATTACATGCTTAAAGACTTCATTCTCGTATGTTATACAATGCTTCCTAGTGTGCAATGCGTCTCTGCTACCTCGAATGGTTCATTAATATATATCGCTTAACAAAAAATGGTGAACTTTTTTGTGTATAATGCCACCAAACACGTAAATATGTTATTATATAATTCTAAGTGGCATTTATGTCACTAGGAAAATAATCATAAACATGAAATATTAGCGTTATGAACAAACACATCATTAAATCCTAACACACAGATTTCTCATTCCAGCCAATTATTCCTTCATCTTAATATAACAAAACAAAACCGAATTAATTAACGAAACGCGGGCTGAAGATATATATTTTCTTTATACGTTGTGTTGCGGAGACCTGAAACATCTGAAACAATCGCGACACGTAGCAGGACTGGAAAAAAGGCAAAGAAGAAAGAGAATATTCTCCGAGATCAGACGAAGAAAGTTTCTAATTTAAGAATCAAACACACGGGGAAGCAGTACATCAACTGATGCAACAGTCACATGATTAACAAGAACAGGACCATGTTACAACAGCAACTAAAAAACAGGGCCATTAATAATTTATCAATAAGGGTTCGCAGAGAAACTGAAACGTCATCTTGGCTTTGGACTATTAGACTTTTGTTAAGCGTGAAGTCTGGTTTTAAAATCTGAATTTCAATAATGCAACTCGTTTATTCGTGAAACACTTGATTTAGATTTCAGATTTGGGTTATTAATCTGATTGTTATTATAGCTTTATGTAATATGATGTGTTGGAGAAAATATGTTTAATGTTTGAAGGGGTGTTATGAAGAAATGTTATACTATTCTTGATATTCATTTTAATATGAAGAATTACCCCGCGGACTTATATGAACATGTTATCAGGAATTTAATTATAGGATAGATTTCATTTTTATTAGTACTGTTTAAGTCTGGCGTTATTCATTAGGTTGCTTTATTACGCCATGGCAATGCATTTAACGCAGTTCAAGATTTACAATTCTTAATGTTGATAATTATAATTATGAAAATTGTGTGGTGATAATTAATAATGGGAACCAATGAAGGGAACACTGATTTGTGTGTTGTAATGTTTAAGACTATTTCGAGGGCTCAGCGCAACACTGTGGTAACTTGTTCTTATTTCAATATGAGTTACGACACTGTTGCGTTGAACCCTCGATTTATGTATCTGTTATTTGACTTAAGCCGAGGTTCATCACCAGTTGTGTATACAAATATATATATAATACCCATGCGGCATGGGAGTAAACATAAATACAAAATGTACGTAGATAACTAAACTGGGGATAGGAGACACCAAATTGCTCATTAACGTATTTACAAGTAAGCTGTACAATGCACAGACATATAAATATTATATAAATAACACATTAAAAAATCTCGTGTATAAAGATCTTACCAACACTTTGTTTCTTTTACATTATAGTTTGCTAAATTAAATAGAATGTTTCAAAACTAAGTATTATCCATGCTTCGTAAATATTGCATTACTAAAACGTATTGTTTCAACTAGTTAATATGAGTTCTCTATTAACGTTTAGGTGGATTATCTAAATACATAGAAACAAACTATTTTATTTGACTTAGAACATTCAGATAAGGTATTTCATTCAATTACATACAATTTGACAAAGCTTATACACGGAATTACAAGCGCGGAAAAATCTGCAACATTCTTCAAACCCATCACCAATTTAGACAAATACTAAATACAATGTACTTTATTCGGACCCTGATATAATGGAATGTACATTCATAATGCTTCGTTTTAAAACGGTAATTATGTTTAAAGCCGTATTGTATTGGAATCATATGTGTGTCAATTTAATAGTTCGATCGAAATCCAACATTGACACAGATTTTAGATTTCCGTAATTTCTATTGAAAACTACAATTGTAAATACATCACTAGATTAAACATATCCTCCAAAATAAGCCATTTCCCTAGGACAAAAAAATGCCTGAGAAAATTGATTCTAACATATTGCATAACATTTGCCAAAGCGGTGGCTTGAAACTGAAACAGTATGTCTATAATTCATCTAGTGAACGCATGTTGTTTTGCTGTTTTCGACTGTGATCAATAAAGTTTGGTAGCGCTAAAACCCAGTCATACGTCTGGTTAAAAGGCCGAGGATCCTCACCCGGGGAAACATACAGCCATTATCAATTACAACAAACACATAAATAGTCGAATGGATCTTTACACCCAATTGCATGTGATAATGGAACAATAAAGGTTTCGAATCAATAGAAACACGACGATTGTACGTTTTTAGTGTTTTTTTTCTGGCAATAAAAGTTTGTCATACAGTGGCAACAGATAATTTAATTATTATTCCGATTGCTGTTCATTTTTTTAGTTTATTTATTGAATTATTGATATAAGTCTTGTACCATACTAACTGAGCAATGGTTATTTATACTTATCTCTTTTACTTTGATGTTAAGATAAAAATAGCAATTTTAAAACTGATTATAACGTTCACGAGCTTCAACATCTAACCATTATAATTATTCTTTTTCGCATTTTCAATGAGCGATTTTTATTTTATGGGTAATGAATCAAACACATTTTTATTCATAGCAATAACTCTCGGAACGGAAGCAGTCATGATGCTCCATTGAATAATGGACACATTGAGAATGAGTTTCACAGTAAAATGAGTTTATTATTAATTATTCATGGTCTTTTATGTTAAAATCGTTCTGTCATAGCTTAGATAATACGTGCAAAATGACCAATTGGCTATTTTGTTTCGTTCACGAAAGAACGCCCCCAATAACATAAATGGATGTTCAAACAAAAATAAGTTTAGTATTTTTAATGACAAAAAAGTAGTTCCGTCTATCTGTCTAAACGGATTTATATTTCAATATATTCTTTATCATCCGCTGGTCGTTCTATTTCATTTTTGATTGTGATCATTTGGCTAAGTCTTATGTATTACAAGCATTATCTAAATAAATACACAAAGTAAATACAATCCTTTGGTCTGCCGTAGATTTTTCGGAAAATGTAAACATTATTAACACCACGATATAGCACCGTCAGAACTTCAAACGTTACTTTGGTAAAATGTGAAACCAGACGCAATCAATGCTCGTAAATTAATTGAATACCGTTAGTAGAGATGTATAGGTTTATAGAATCCTTATACAATCTATTGATCGTAAATTGATAAATGATTTTCCGTGGCAAAAATCACAACATACAAGTAACTATACTTTTCCAGCTTTTATATCTTCCAGATACACGATTTTATCACAAACGGTGTACGAATTAAATATTTAGTTTAATGTTAAAGTTTTCACTTTAAATTTGTTTATTGTATGTCCCCATTACGCTGATAAGTCTGCGTGATAATTGTAGCGAGTGGGTAATGTGAACCAACACATTGTTTCATTAATTAAATATTTTGTTTTAGATTGGGCTTGAAACACGCGGCCCCTTTTTTACGGCTGACTAATCGTCTAGTGCACTTGATATTCACCGTCCGTTAACGCTAGAGAATGTTTAGTAAGACTAACTATATTTGACGAATCATGGTAGGGTTCCTTCTATTTATTATCTAAAAAGTCTAAGTCATCAAGTTGGTTGGTATTGATTTCGCATCAATTACTAATTTTATACTTCATAACTGTTAAATATTTCAGTAAGGCTCGTCAGCGTAGCCTGACATGAAAATGCACTAGCTTAGTACGTTCCACCTTTTTCCAGTGGTATGGCTTTGGTATAAAAAACAAGAGGAAGTCACGTGGGAGCAGTCGCAGACTCGTAGAAGCAAGAAAATAACATAGTTTCGGAGCTTGTCACCCACTCAAACTGTTGTGGACGTTTTCAGCACTATATACAATCTCAAGAAATGTGGCCAGTAAACCAATTTGGAAGTTTGACTAGGAATAATTATGTCTTTATATCTTTATGGAGGACAATAAAGATATACATGGTTCGTGAAAAGCTCAAGTGAATATCAAAACCGTGTTGCGCGTTGTAACACAATTTCCATATTGTAATTAGTATATCCATATGATTGTACGTTTAACATACCCATTCAATGTTACTAAAATGATAATACTATAGCAATGCCCGATTATCTTTATTTTGTTTGATAGTTTCCCTAGATACTTTAATTTATTTTACAACAAAAAATTGAAAAACAAAATATGTAAATGTTACTGTGCTTGTTAAAAATAGGGGAAAATCTGGAGATATTACACGTTGACTTACATTTTTCTTTATCAAATTAGATTGAATTCATGTTTTTTTTCATCTATCTCCGTGAGTTTTCATTAAAACGGATCTCTTTTTTCTTCAATCTTTAAAAAAATGGGCTACTACCAATAGTCTTCAATGCAAATTTGAATGACCAAGACAAGAACTGAAAAGAGTATCATTATTTTTAAAAAATATATCATGGTAAATAAGTGTCTATCATAGGAAAGTTTTAAACTCATAATTTTAAGGTTCCCAAAAACTGTCATCTCCATTTGAAGATATCAATGTTTGGACTATGTTTTGGAGTATAAAACCTCAAATCTGTACAAGCAATTATATTCAAAAATGCATCAGGGTGGCTCAATATTTTGATCGACAAGTATATATCTAATCAATGGCTTATTTCGATAAAAGTTGGTGATTGTAGTTGTTAATGTTTCAGCTATTGAAATAAAACAATGATAGCTTTATCATTTAAAAACTCATAATACTATACTTATCGAGATAAAATAGTTCATAAGATTCTCGGAGATGATGTCTGAGTTTTAATAAATCCATTATCGAGTATAAATATACATTAATATCAAACAGGCGAATATGATAAACATTATATAATAATGATACAGCTTTGAACGGATTTGTTTTTCGATTTTATTAACATAATCAACAAACCACAAATTAGGATACTTTCTGATTAACTTAGGACTTTATTAATAGTGACGATACCATTTTTAGAAGTAATCATTACGTAATACCTCTTTGATGCCTTATTCAACTGCGCTGTTGCAAAATATATTTGACTTAGCTCTTTGATGTATGAAATACGAGTATTCATTTCAAAAATGTTTTAATTGTATACATAGCCGTAAGATTTTTTGTAATTGTTGCTGCTGCTGTTGCTGCTGCTGCTGCTGCTATTGCTGCTGCTGCTGGATGTGTTGGCTGGGTTTAAGATTGACGAGTTTTGAATCTGGCAGTATTTTTTTTGGGGGGGGGGGGTAGGTTTTTGATCCTTTTTTGTCTATATAAACAAACTTATTCAGTTAAAACACATGTATTTATACAAGGAGAGAGAGATATATATAGATTAATAATTTAAGATATATACAGTAACTATAGTATTTGCTATTTGTCAGGATTAAACGTTCATTTTTATCTACTGATGAAAGGGTTTTAGAAAGTGATTGTTGAGACGATTAAACGTCATACGTTTTGACAAGAATTAATTAATCGATTGATCACTCTGAATCACTCAATTTCTTTCAACAAAAGTGTATCAGCAAATACCTGAACCAGACTGAATCATTATCTTCTGTATGACATTACGAAGCAATTTTGTATAGCAACTGAATTTGTTCATACGTCAATTTATATACTTCTTTTTTTATTTAAACTACACGTACATGAAACTTGCTTTTCATCATAAACTTATAAGATATTAATAAAGAAAAAAAAACAATCTTACAATCCATTCTTTAAACGAGCCATTACCAAACGAAATTTTACAAAACGAACCATTAAAAACGAACAAAAAAAGAAGTCATTACAAAATGAGCCATCAAAAAACGAAATTTTACAAAACGAACCATAACAAAACGAGCCATTACAAAACGAGCCATAACAAAGCGAAAAACTACAAGACTTATTCAGGTTGTTTTGCGAAAGAATAAATTTATTCTTGAATTGAAACAATGCTACTTGTATTGTTCATATAGGAGCCGTGAGAAATTTGCCCGCTTGAACTCGTCAGCCAAAATGCGCTATAATAACTCCAGCATGCATTATTTCAAAATATTGACTTCGTTGCGTCTCTGTTAAAATCTTAAGTATGTCAGGTATGGCAACCAGAGCACTTGCTTTCGGTTGAACTTTGTCTATTTAATGATCTCACGCAAATCCTACGTCATTCAGTAAAAGGGGATATACAGTCCTGATGCTAAGATGATACAAACCAACGGCCTTGTGTCGATATCCTAGATTAATCGTATATAGATCTGATAAGACCGATTAGTGCTTTAATGTTCTCATAAAACGAAATCATACATGGAAGGTCAATCATTAGAAATAAGAGCATTGGTTCGGCTTAATTCATGATGGTATAGAATGCTTTACAACAAGAGACAAGCTGTGTTGGTGCTTGGATTGCCGTCACGTTCTTGTTTCAAGGCATTTTAACCTTACGTATCATTGTAAAGAACCCTAAAACGTCTTCTATATCGGTTTGGAGAATGTAAACTCCATGCTTTAATGTGTCCATTACATAATTATGCAGTACATAGTGATGAATTTCATACACTTACAAGAATAAATCAAATGTCTTGGAATACATTATACAAGCATATATCATGGCTATACGTTGACTTTAATGTTAACGAGGACAAAATCACGTGGCAAAATTGTTTAATATAACGTACATTTCGCAATGGGTGTAAATCACTTATGATATGAATATCTAGTGAAATACGTTGTGTAAAAGGTGTTTGAATGATCTAAAATTGTCGTATACATCACGTTAATTTCGTTTTAATGTACATTAAACAAACAAGCGGTAGGTGAAATGGAAAACGTTTCCAATTACACACGCTTCCCACGACGTTTATGTTGTTTGCAAGCTGGCCTTGCAGTCGTGCTCAGCGGAATTATACAACATGCTTTGTCATTCTTTAAAATGTGGGGCTTAACCAACGGCTAGAATTTACGATAGAATCCAAAGCATTCCGGTATAATTTAAAAAAACACTTTTTTTAAGTAAAAAAAAAATATAAAATATCATTCCATTGCATCATTCCAAATAATTTACATTAATGTGTGTCATATCTTAAATCAGATACTCTAGATGTATGCAAATAATTTATTTTATATTTCTGTTACTACGCAAAATAGTATTAAGATTATTTAAGCTGCTGATTTGATTGAAATAGTGACCAAAAGTCGTTTTCTTTCGTGTTAGATATTTTCCCCATTGAATTGATATGTAAAAGTTATCATATCTATGACAAACATTTTGCTTCAACCATGTATGTATCGTACACATATCTACGTCAAACCGCTCACTTTCATACGATTTTAAGAAAAAGTATTTCATGAAAATGTGTCTTTAAAAATGTATTGATTACTCGATATTTTTGTACATGTAGTTGTAATATTGTCATAGATTTTCTGTTGTGCACGTGCATTATTTTGATATGTTCATGCGAGTATATTGAACGCTATTAAAAATACACATTATCGTAAAACAAAATTGTAAACGATACTATTAGATATTTTTTATAAGAATATTTGAATATTATGATAATGTGCAAGTTAATGGCATAATCAATCATCTAATTACAAAATATGATTTACAAACGGTTCATTTAAGAATAAGGTACGATGTACATCGGCTTTATGAAATTGAATAGGAAAAGCTGAATTGCTGAAATGATCCACCGGTATAATAAATATTTTAGTAGTCACTTTACTGTTTTTTCACTTAAGTATGACAGTAAATTATATGTTTGGTGCCATTTGAATTATATGTATAAATCCAGGCTTAAGTATTTTGACTTTTCATAGTAAAAATAAATATTTCTAACACGCGACGTAGAACCTAACACGTCGTGGGACATATGCAAACCAAAACGGCTTATGCTTCGTTACGGTTTTAAAATCCAAACTACTGTTTATGTCGAAATTAACTTAATACTTAAAAGTATTTAAAAAGAACTGAAGACTACATGGTCGGTTGACTTTGAATACAGGATGATAATCTTGCGCAAAACTGGAGTTTTCTAATAAACATAGATTCCATGATACAACCTACTTTTTACCAAGTTTGAAATGGAAAGTAACACTTATTTTTAAAAAACATTTTACATAACTTGTGTTTTCGTTATCAATTGATGGTACAGCCATGTTCATTATTAGAATAAAGACATTTGAAATGGCAATTATATTTGATACATCTTATTTGTTGTCTATGCACTTGTGAAAAAAACTGTGTTCATGAAACATAACCACGTACATACATTAGGTGGTTATTTTCTGCATCATTGGATAATTGTACAAAGCAGATAGAGGGTTTAACAGTTATAGTTTGGCTAGGTCAATCTCGTCTCATAATATATTCTTTAAAAGAAATAGCATTTTCTTCATTTATAGACAAAACAACAAAGATTCCTTTCATATTAAGTATTATATATCAAACAGTTTCGGAAATTCGCGGAATGGTCCATTTCCATAATTTATTACTGAAAATGTTTTGTATACCGTAACATTATTACAAAATTCAAAGCAGCATTCACTTCTGACTTAATAATAGTCTTGTTAAGACATTGAACAGTAAACAAATATTATTTACACCGATTTATTTATTATTTATATTAAGTATAGATATACTTTTATTATTCCTCGTACCATGTTTATTTCTGAAAGGCCGTATTTATTTTTCAATGTGATTGGCAGATAAGTAAATGTTGCATTATCTATGGCTGATTTGTTCATTGTAAAATATTTCCGTAGCGTAAAATGACTCAAAGTGCAAATATTGATATAAGCTACGTTCAACTACAGTAATGCATTTTGTGGTACGACTAATTCCCCTTTTGCACGTCATAAGATTTCGGTTAAGGATAAAATTTCGATGTGAACCGGCACTTTATATACAAGACTAAAAGATGCAGTTTTCACGAATGTCTACGTTATGCTTGGGACGGAATCAAAGAACCTAAATGTTTGTGATTCATTTATCCAACATGTTAAAATGAACTGTATCCTGATTATAATGCTCCATTTATTATGATATATAGCTTGTATACTTTCATTCTCTTGCACTAACAGTCAGGGCCATTTGACGTCTTTCCCAAGCTTTAAAGGGACATACCCTACAACTTGGTGCATCTAGAATCAAGGCAAAATGGTGATAAATTAGAAGCTTGTAAAGAAAAAAGCCGACGAAGAAAGTGTCAGCCAAAAATTCATCCAATTAAAAATAAAATCATAAAAAAATTAGTTTCCATAAAAGATTGGAAACTCTTTGGAATTTGTTGTACAATTTTTGGGTGGAAGTGATTTATTATTCATAGCTATGATTTTTGCGGCTAGTACCTAAACTAGTCATTTTATGACCCAAGTTCTTCTTGCAATTATCCATTGTATACTGTTTTACATATACATCTAGCACATTTTTATATTTTCACAGAATGTTTGTCAGTTGTAGGGTATGCCCCTTTAACAGCATATGAAAACCCGATGCTTACAGCTTGTGTGGAACCACCGATCTTTAATAATATTATTGCAGTACACCAGATGACATACGTATCACAATACAAAATAGCAGTCACTAAAACGGTCCTTGCAGCTAAGTTTTATTACTTATTGGCATTGTCCGAATAATTCATATTGATATACTGCTCTTATTTGTGAAATAAATAACTTATGATTAAACGTAATTGTCTATTTCAATAAAGTGTTATCTGTGCAGAATATGCCGGCGTTCAATTACTAATTAATGTAAATATTGTTTCCGTATCTTTAGGAAACGCTTATTTAACGATAAAATGGTTTTATGAAGAAATAATGTGTATAAAACGAAAATAAATGAATTCCAGGAACTGATGTGAAAGGCATGTACGCAAATGCTTCTGTCAGATTTGTGGGAGATTTCAACATCATGAATGAATATTACTAAGGATGGTGTAAAGCCTGTTAATGAGTACTTATTCAGTTGTTCGGATAAAGTTGCAATCAAAAGAAGTAAAGTTAACTGTGGAACAACCCTTACATTAAATAGGCAAATAAAATCCGCAGTATAATTTAATAAACTTTTACAATTGAAATCGTAAAATTAATTCGTCCCAAATCGTTTCGCCCGAATGATGTTTCGTTCTGAATTTATTCACATAAAAACCAGAAAACATCTGGTAATCGGGGTTTATCGATTAAAATGATCGTGTTGCAAATTGCTTCATAAAAGTCTTTGCTTTGCTCATACCTGCTGAGCTGGTTACAGAAAAGTTCATCTCCATTACAGGCAGAAATATGTAACAAAATAGTCCAAGTCATTAAATTGTTATTGCAGCTTACTCATTAGCTTTTAGGGGTTTGCGGTGATCTCATTCCTACAACATTATTAAAGCAACAAAAAAGTGCGGCTTCACTTAAAACTTATGAATTCTTTAATGCCGAGTTTTTTTACTTTACTGCATCGGAAGGCGTCAATAAAAGATTAACTTTACTGATTTTGAAACAAGATATTTCAATAACTCACACACCTCACATCAAATCTCCGACTGTAACACGATCGTTTGTTAAAGGATTCCTGGTTTGATGTCGTCTTTTGAAAAAAAGTTGAGAACAGAATTGGAGAAAAAGATTTTAAATCGAGCGCAGGATCGCTTTAGAATCACACTGTTCACATCTTGTTGACTTCGATACAATAGATTCATATGAACAAACGAGTGAAGGTCTGTTAATAAGTCGACTGGATTGATTTATGAACGGTTCTGAACAAATAACAATGGACCAAATTTTCTGAGAAACTGTATCTAAAATTGATACAAATTCCAATTACCTTCTTTAGCCATAAATAACGGCTATCTCTTACGAGCCATCAGTATCGCGAGAAAGCTTTTCAAACAATTCAATAACGTAACGAATCACTATGGATTCTATTTCAGTTCTGTTTCAGAGTTTTCACAGATTGTTACACTAGAAACTCTATGGGAATCGTTGTTTTTGAGGCCGTCCGTAGCCCGACGCGAATCAATATGCATGACTTTACATGGAACTGCTGTGGACTTGACTGGCCATAAACAAGCAAGAAAGGTCTTTGGAAATGAGTGTGATTGTTATACAACAAAGCTTTAAACGTCCGGAAGAAGGCTTCATTGGAACTGCCAGAACAAACCAAAGCTATGATGAAGCAATCAATGTGATGAAAGTATACCCCGCCATTAGTTTTCATGCGCCGATTACAATTACCAGAGAATACACTTGACCGGTGATTAATATGGACAATGCTTACCCATTAATGGACGATACTCTGACTATCATCTTAAATTATGAGAGGAAGGGGCACGGTCAGTTTAGATTTGTCATAGAAATAGTGGTGTGCCGAATAATATTACCATTTCACACTCGCCTGTTATGGAAAATAGCTAAAGATCAATGCTTTGTTCGGCAATTTAGAGGTTAATTAATTTGTTACCACTTGCAATATAGGGCGCTATAAATCTCACAATGCCTATTATTTAATTCAAATTGTACAAGCATACACACACGACGGATATTGAAAATTGAGACGTCCACAATTGTTTCGAATGTTTGCGCATCAATATTTATGAAGCACGCATAAAACACACGAACAATTCAATTGACTTTAAACTGGTGTGTATATAAACCACGTAAATATGCGTTATCAATCAGCTAGGACCAGAATTTAAACACATGATCACTTTCCAAGTATACCTAAAAACTCTTATTACCGAATTCTAATCAACATCTTGACAATGGTGTTAATTATATCGAGTTAAAAATTCACGAAAGAAAGCCTATTCTACATATCAGTAATTTGTTTGTGTATTTTTGTAAAATCCGGATTAAGATCAAATCGAATTTTATTCGAAAAAGTGTACCACAGATTTAAAAATAATGTATATTGATATTAGATATATAAAGCGTGTTATATATGTATTTATAAATTAAATAGCGAAAATAGTAATGTACTATGATACTGTGGTCATTTAAAGATGTCAATTTGATAACCAAACGTTGTAAGAAACATCTTAAGAACATATATTTTTATGCTACAATTGATGATTGCATTTTCAATGAATTAATTATTACAATTAGTATACATTACGCCACAATATAACTATAATAAATTGTATATGTTTTATTATATATAGTAGATAGTTCTATTTTCAATAAATTGAGTATTGAAATTAGTATACATTACGTCACAATATAAATATTGTATATAACAGACATTATTTCATTGGGTCTCCAGTTCATGTATACGAGTAATCTTATTATGTAGACAAATAAAGAAACAATATATTCATAATATAAATACCAAAACAAATATTCACAACATTTAGAAATATTTTTCCAATGAAATATCGAATGAATTATGTATTATTATTTAAAATTGTTAATAAAGCTGAAAATGTTTTCTGTTTTATTGTAATCTAACCAGAACTATAGGAAAAATATTACAGTAATATGAATCCGGGCATTTATCCGTTTGCCGGACGTAACACAGAATTCATAAGCAATGTTAACAAATAGTGAAGCCCAAAACACCAGAAAGTCGCCGAAATTGGGGAAAAAATGTTTTTTAATTATAAATAGACAGTTTCTTTCAATGTATTAATTATCTAAATTGAGCTCAATGCATACGACGCATTTGTGATTTGTTTGGACCGTGTTTAGTTTTGATTTTTTTAATTTTAAACATTTTTACTCTAGTAAAAGTGGTATATTTCAAGTACACACTTAACTATTTCGTGATGCATCCTAATTATATGTAATCGAGCCATGCTTTCTTCTTATTCGTAATCGAGATAGTTCGAAATATAATGTAACATTTATACAAAATAAGGATTTTTATCTTGTTTGCGAAGTTTTTAGCGAAAGACGTAACAATACTTACGATGTGAACTTTGTGAAAAAATGTTTTAATAATGGTAGCGTATGGTAACGTATGCAGTTTTAACTACATGTGTGTTACGTTAAAGATCCAGATGCGAAATTCGTACACACATATACTATCATTCGCTGACAAGCCTGTCTCGTAAACAACACAGTAGCTTTCTTGTCTGTAGCTTATTTGTATAATGTAACTATAAGCCAAGAAGACCTGCGTCTTGAGAATATAACTTACTATATATTAATAAGCACTTTTCGGACAATGGAACCGGAAGTCTGTGTTTGCAGGCGCTTTCTGGATAATGATTTGAGAATTCCAGTCCTTTGCGTGTAATTATTATACTATTGTTTATTTATTCATTTATCATTTTGTACCTGATTACGCAGATCAATCGAAACATTCAATCAAAATTGTGAAACAAAATATGTTTATGTCTTGGACAGATTATGGATAAATCTAGATTCGGATGAAATTCAAATAATAATTTATCACAGCGTTATTATCTAACCAAACAGAACAATAATAGCATAAATAACATTTAGAAGATTTAAGAATAAATTAAATTGAAAGCATTGTTTTTTCTTTTTTTTTCGAATGAATGCTTAATTATAAAATAAGAATCGCCACAATGAGATTTAAGAAATTAGGGTTTTCACACTTTAACAAGTGATGGTTCATCATTTATAAACACAGAAATGAAATGAAACATAATTAAGCCATTATATATGTATTATGTCATAATAATATTTATATATGGTAAAGGCAAACAGCTCTATCATGTAACACACATCATTGTTATTATAACATTGCTTAGACACCCGTACATATTTCGTTGAAGAATACGTGGCAGTTATTAAAAATGGCGTAGTACATACTGCTACATTAAATATGCATTGTTTCGTACCAAGCGTCTTGATCAACAAATTCATCCAACTTCACGAAACCTGAAGAATTAATTGATTAAAATTTATCTACAACATTTCTTGCACATCCCCGATTTCCACGTTCCTATTTGAAAAATCAAAGAGACACTGCGTCAAATTCCAGTAAAAATATATCATGTTCAGATTTTTAGAAATCCATAATTTAAATTCTCAAAATGAAAACCTACGTGTTTTGTCTGGGTGGAATGCGTTACTGTCACACTGGTCGTCGTATATTATTTAATCGGCTAGAACGTTCAGACATAATTGTGAATATAAGTATTATGTAAGACACTGCCAGTCACTTAATTAAGTCGTTTTAGCTTTCCTGGTTGACAGACGGTTGTTCGAAAAGAATATCAGAGAAACTGAAAGTTTTATAGCACTAGTTGACTCAAAGGGAAAGTTTTCGGTGCTATCAAAGAATTTTGTCAAAATCCAGACACTTTTCTGGCTTCTCCATTTTGCGGCTTTGTTTCAAAATATCTCAGATTTAAAGTTGATAAATCGACTGATTGAATTTACAGTTCAAAAGCATTCGATTATTTGCATTAGATTTGACCTGTGACCTACTTGCAACATTGTTTTAATATTAAAGCACGTTTACACATCCGCATCTACGATTATTTGATTGTGTTCAGTTTTATTCAGCTTCATTTTAAAACGAATAAAATGTAACTCAAACCCGTGTACATGTTGGAGACTCAGTCAGTAACAACTGCTTTGTAAATTCAATGGATTGTTTTCGGTGGAAAGAGAAATTAGCTCATGATATTGCGGAAAGAAGAAAAATATGAAACCATCTCTAAAAACGATAAACTTAACAAGCTTTGTGTTTTCCAGTCAAAGCTAGGAAATTAGCAATCATTGTATTATCGCTGAAAACACCGAAGGTGATTTCATAGTGTGAGATTATTGATCCAACTTGTATTAAATGTTGCATTTTCCATTGAAGTGACAAAATAGGGGTGAATTTAATGGTCTTTGCCATTCATTTTCTCGTTATATTGTTTTATCGATATATTCTCACTGCTGGGCATAATTTTATTGAAGCAGCATTTCCGCTGATGAAATTAAACCTTAAAAAATGCACCGTGTACTGGATATGTAGAGGAATATGATGCACTCCATTGGATGGAAATAGCAAGGCCTCCATTTTATCAAGAGATGTATACATCATGACGTATAAGTAAAGGAAAACAATGTTGATAGCATACAATAAAATAAATCTCTAATGAGTGTGTCCTGATATTATTTATATGTGTTAGTACTTAGATTCAGCAACCGTGTGACGTAGTGAGGAAATCAATCTACGAGCATTAATATTTCGTATGATCCTAACAACTTTGTGGCTATTTCATAAGTGAGGTTAAAGGGCTAATGGGTGTCAATTACACTCAAAAGTCTGTAACACCATTACCAATGTTAAAATAAAGTGCTTTTTAAAATATTAATTTCCTTTACAGAATTCGGCTCGTTTCAACAACTACAGACGTGGGGACGTTCTAAAAGCTACATAATTATTATATGTGTGCATAATTTCATGAACTGAAGAATGCATAATGTGTTCCAAAGTTTTCGTATTGTTTCAAATGATCGAATGCTTTTGAATGTCTTCTGACCAATAATATGATGCCGACCAACTTCATTAGCATTTATTCAATTTATAAAATTGTTACGGATACTTTAATGTTGCTCTCAAAGTAAAATATGCTTAAAACGACATTAAACGTTCCACGAAATTGATTATTGTGCCGTAAAACTGTAATAAACTAGCATCGACACTGGTTAGCAAGCACTAATAAAAGTCGCGGTATATGACCAATTCTCAATTCCTCAGACAAATTCATGAACATTATACCGCGAAATATTTCACGTTTTTTGTCTTCATATTCCTTTAAACAAACGTGATGTCTGGATACAAATGTTGTATAACGCTAATCAGATAATTAACGTATCCGTTACAAGAATGTATTTATTTCAGGGGTATATGGTTCCAGTTTTCAAGTGGAGCATGAACAAGTTCGCATGGAATATACATGAGGGAATCGGGGACCGGCAGAATGTTAAGGTGATCTTAGCATGTTTTTCCGTCTCTGAGATTATTCTTCCGTCGTTTAGTTTCACATCATAAATATTTCATTTAAATGAAACCCCATAAATGACAACAATGGCTTGTAAGATAATTTATTAAAATCATCGCAAACATTAAAATACATTTAAACTAGAAAATGTGTGAAAATTGCTATTAATACTTGATGGTATTTGTCGCTGCATTTTTTTTTCTTTCACATGGGAAGCATAAATATAATTATGAAATTATTATGATGAAAATAAAACGTTATGTGTGTTGTTACATAATCAATGATGTGGTATAACAATTAATGTATAAAACGGATGCGAACTTTAATAGTATCAACAATAAACATTTTATGGATTTCGTAATGTGTTCCGTCAATTTAAAAACATCACTCAAACACCGTCTAACATTGATTCCTCTTACAATATTGATAAAGATAACAATTTTAATTTCATTCGCAGACATTATAGAACGCATTTAGCTCAACATCTGACAGAAATTCATGAAGTTTTATTGCACACCGATTATTTGTTATTTTTTAAATTTTCAAGCCTGCCCCCATTATACCAAGCCATTGGATATTTTCACCAACGTTTTATTTGATATTTTTACTGTGATTTTATCAAAGTCAATCTCCATTGAAAATAAACATAAAAAGGATCTACTTCTCCTCTTGCTATATTTATTTTTACACCAATCAACGATCGTAACTTTGACATAAAACAAACACTTTATGTAATGAATTCCTAACCCAATAAAATCATGTTATTCGCCATAATATTGCTGGTATGTTGGGCTTAAATTTACAGACTTAATTTTATTTTTATCCTTTCCTGAATAAATACCCTGAGCTTTATTCTGAATTATTTTTTACAGAAAATATGTAACGATTTAAGTCTGTTCCCAACTAACTATTCAACATTTAACGATTATTCGCGCGAGACAAATCGACATGTATAAAGAGAATTTTTTACGACTTTTGAATGGATGGGTTTATTGTCCCATTTCAACATTTTATTGTGATTTAGATATCAACTTGTATAGTATACGTTGAAAACTCATAGTGTTAATAGCAATATAAAACACGTGTTGATTATAAATATACTATCCGGGAAATCTAACAAATAAGTGTAAAACAGACAATTAAATATATATTTTAGAAATGTTATATGCTTGTTTTGTTTTTGAATAATAAACACTAATTCTTTACTCACCCACTATAGACATCCAGGGATAGAACGATGGCGGAGGTGCGTCGGCATCGCCCGGTGGTATTCCTGGGGCACAGCCCGGGCTCATGGGCTCATTCTTGTTGTTATTCATTTGAAGACCGTCCATATTGTCCCTAAATCTCAGATTCGAGAGATTCGAAGCCATACTCATATTCGGGTAGAACGAAGGTCTACCCTGGAGCCCCATTCTTATATCATGGTTCCTCTGTTGTAATGCTTCCATCCGACATTGTTCAGCTTGATACGAGTTCATGTAATAACGTGATGATCTATAGTCCGCTCCCGACGGACAAATGTCGGGTATATTCAAAAAATGATCCATGTACCCGGTGTTTTCCGCCGTATGTATTTCATGATCCGGTCTTGCCGTACCACCATGCCTTAAAGGTAAATAAGAACTCATATCTTGCGCAACTATGTTCGACGTATCCCTAACACTACTGTTTATTGATAGTGAAACCATCTATCTAGCGAAAAAATAATAAAGAGTAGAAAATCATTGAGATTGCTGAAAGACCTGCAGTCAGTACTGAAGATAAATGTGCACATTTTCTCTACATCCAATCAGAGTTACGAGAAGTTTGACCTCCTGTGACCCCGCGTCGCATGAACACACTGAATCGATTCCTACGCTAGAGAAAATACTCCCCCCGATTTCGCTGTTGCGTAGATACGCTTAAAAGCTACAAGTTCTGCGTAGCTTATACAGTGATAATATAAACAAACGATCACAAACATTTTTAATTTAGGTACACTGCAATGGCTCATTTTACTTTGAAGCTAAACGGTTATAATGTAGAAGGAAAGTATTCAAATAGAAGGTCAACTACACACGCCATAAATCCATACTTCAAAGCGTTTATCTGACATGTAACTAATTATTTACCAATTTTTCAAACAGTATACATAAAACTACAGTCTGGCCCTATATACTGGAACGTTTGCATTTATTACTTGGAATTAATGTTTATCAAATACTGGACAGATTTGTTGTATATCATTTATTGCGTAAATTCAACCATATTGATGTTTACGTTCGATTAATGCACGAACACGGATTTTTTTCGAACGGGTTGATTTCCCTTTGACATTAACCATGTAGATACACAACGTAATGGAGTGTTTATGGTTTTTGAAGACAAGTTAGTTTTCGGGGACATTAGGCATAGACCGTCAGTAGTGATACCATTATTGTACAGGTGTAACATCGCTAAAAGTTTAGTTATGGTTCATTACGAGTCAGTAAATTACAAAAGAAAAACATTTACTCTATAGTTAAACATTAATCACTATGTTAAGTGTGGTCCAACATGTTTATTTACCTATTTGTATACCATTTCCTTTTAGATAACGATGAATTCAACACGTTTTGGGCATCTTAAATGATCGTATAAATTCGGGGATTTAAAAAAAAAATCTGTATTAATGCGTGCTTTTAAAAATGCGATTCAACCGGTAAAAAATATATTTTACTCATGGAAATAAAGTTCAACAAAAAAATAAGGAAATACAGTTGAGAAATGGTTTTCTAAGCCCTGTGTTTTAATATATATATTTATTTTTTTTCGAGCTAAATAGACCATCAATGGAACTTATTTTCCATCTAAAATCCTTGATTGTCAGTGGTATAAACCCGTTTCTTGTTTTAGAAAATCCACTGTCTTTAACCTATAATTTTCTTCCGAAATGGAGATCATAAACAATTATCTTAATTATACGTGATGTCGGAATTCGGTTAGTTTTAGTAACTTTGCTAAATTACATTTAAACCACAATTTTAGATCGCAATATGCCTCCTTCAAACCCTCTTTAATGCAAATTCTCTGTGTAAAAGGCAAAAAAGAATTGTGTCTAACCTGTATGAAAAGGAGAGCCCATGAGAAAATAAATCCTTGCGTAGGTTCAATATCATAAGGCTTCGTTTTGAATTATATTTCCCTTATATATAACTTTGCTCTATGTTCTATGTTCCATTTAACGCATGTTGAAGATTTAAGAACCTAGGAGAATAGGTTAAGACAATTTTAGAAATCACATACTTGTTAGTACACAGTATTTTGTTACATTGAGAAAATATTCAGACGAAGGGGTATCAAATGGCTGACCTAACACAATAATGTCTGCAAGAAGGACTGTATGATTTTTGTGACAGTGTGTATACTCATCCGAAAGCAATTTGAATAGTTGTATTAAAAAAATCCTAACTCTGAAACTTTGACTTTACTGTAAATGTGTAAATTTTTAGTCGTGATTTTTTATCAAACTTATCAAAAATCATTGACAATAATGTCATAAATCTACATATTAAGTGTAAATTACAATTTGAGATAGTATATAGCCATAAAATACGGTTATCACTCTACAGTTTCATTTACAAAAAATCAGATACGGCTAGATATTAGACCTTATTGGTCGTTCTTTGTTTGTACCCTCTTCATTTCATGAATTATCGTGATGATAAAAATAATCCCGTCCTACTCCGCTGAAAAATATGACGCACAATCAGGTTGTTGAAAAGCTGTTTAGGGTCATCGTATACCAAATATTTATACTGTAACTTAAATAAAATTATGATACACTCGAGTGTCTAAAATGATACTTTGTTAGTAAGACTTTGCACTTGGAAAATAGATTTTAATATGCTAAAACTTTGCTAATATATTTAACAGAAAACACAGAAGATGTGATTTTTTTATCAAATTAATTACATGGAAAGTATAGATGTTTTGCATAATTTTGTCTTTGGTTACAAAAAAAGCGAAATGTAAAGGAAATATATGGAGTCGGTTCATACTACGTTAGCGATAAATCTGTCTATAATAAGAGAAGAATTTAACAAGGATGTAAAAAAGTAGTTCAATATATGTGCGAACTTGTCCCTCGAAGAAATGTCTTAGACAAAAACAAAGTTCCTATAATAGAAAATCCGCGAGATTCCCAATCATTTCCTGTTTGTCATTTCAAATACCGAGTTGTAATGTTCTCTGTATGCATTTTAAATAAAATCAATAAAAAAAAATAAAAAATACTCGATATAAAATGACACATTATGTCATTCTAAATCGTATTGTTAAATAAAATTCAGAGCTTTAGTGTGGCTGTAATTTGTTTTTAATCATTTTAATAATACCTTGATTGACAAGGGTATAACCATGCCAGGTTCATAAACAATAATAGAATGTGTCAGATTTGATTCAAGTCGGTCATTCATTAGATATTATATGGTAAGAATGACTTCTTTTGGCCATAAACAAAGTCGGTAACTTCTTCTCAAACACATTAGGTTTCGTGTAGCTGAAATATAAAAGTAACTCGGTTTTCATGCATACAGTTTTATCACTTTTTTATTCACCAAAACAAGTTATGTGAATGATTCCTGTCCCGAATTTGTTTACAATTTCGGTGATTTTCGGTCAATTGACTTTCCCGGGGGGTGGTAATTTTACGGCCGTAGAAAACCGTATTTTATTTCAATCTTCGGTTCAATAAAACAAGAGTTAAAAGCGGCGAAGGTAATATTTCTATAATTATTAGACGGTTGAGACATTTTATATCCTTCTCTGTCGAGGTCATCCATACAAATATTTGTGGGGCCATAAAACTCCCTTGCTAGTAGATATAAAGTTTTGTCGGAATAGCACCTGCAGTAGTTTGGAGAAATGTGGATAAAATGCAACTTGTTTTCGTTTTGAGGAAGGATTTTATAACATGAAAATTGTGTTCGCTAAGAATGACGGAATATTGTTTTTTTTCAGTGAATATTTCGTGGTGTGTATACGTGTGTATTTGCGTGAGACTATGGCGATCAATGCTGGGAGGTTTCGCTAACACACTGCTCGTGTGTGATATTTTTGAAGTCCAGGATTATACCGGCTTTGTCCAGACGAACGAGCGATGTTGTTTTGAAAGTATTTTTTTGTTGTTGAGTTTATAGAAAATACACAATTGACCCAGTCGCTGCATTATATTTATAGAATTATTTTGTTTAGAGATTCTGAGATTGTTTTTTTTTGTTTCTGCCCATTTCTCCCGTATGTTTTGATGTCGGTTTTCTTAGATTTCATTAGATGTTGTTTGAAGTTGATTCTATTGCCGCAGTAACGGAGATAGTACCAATGTCGTTCTAGAATAATTATATTATATTTTTGACATAATATCAGTAAGGTTTGATCGCGGCCATGATTGATAATTGCCGTCATTTTTATATCTCTAATAGTTTATTACTTGAACGAGAGAAGTCAAAGAAATAAATTTGCCTATCTTACTATGGAGACTTTATCTCTGGATATTTTATATTCTCTTGTGAAAATTTATTTCAGCTATCTGTTCGGCGTTTGATAAATAATTAAATTATTTTTTTCCTCGTTCCTAGGCAGTAATTAAACATTGTTTTCGTGTGTGTGGAGAGCTCGTTTATTTTACAAAAGAACCAAATATAGGGATGTTAATGGAGGACCAGATGACATAACCGGGGCGTGACTTCTCATTTTTTATTTTCAAAATTACATAAATTCTGTGCATCAAATATTCACTTTATCAATAAATATATTTCGTACGAAATTAGTTGTAATGTATTTTATTGTTCAATTGTTATTTTTTATCAATCTATTAAATATGAATACTGTTCTTCAAAAAAAAGTATTTTCAAGCATATAAAAAGTGTACTATAATGCTTGTTATTTTTATCAAGGTATTAAATATTAATATTGTTCATTAAAAAAATATCTTTAAGCATATAACAAAAAATATTAAAACACGATTTTATTACGCGTTTTTCGTAAGACATAAACTATTCTAAATTAGCCTCCATTGTTATTGTTTATCAATATATTAAATGTGAATATTGTTCTTTAAAAAAAATATGTTTTAAGCATATAACAAAACATACTAAAACATGATTTAATTACGCGTTAGTTACAAGACATACGACCATTATAAATTATTCTTGATTATGAAATAATTATTGTAATAAAAACCTGACAAAATATCACGAAAACATAGATTTCAATTAATTCCAACACAATAAAATGTAACATTTCGGAACAATACAATTAATGCTTACTGACCAAAAATATATATAAATATTTAAAGTATTATTCAAGTTGAAAAATAAGGAAATATATATTTTTTTCTTTAAATAAAATGCATACTTTGAATTTGTATGCTTCTGTTGCACATATAAAACGTAAATTCAATATTATAAATATTTCATAATAATTTGGTACGTTTTTCTAAATTTTAGAGAAAGAAAGAAAAAAAAAAGAAATTAATAAAATCTTCAAAAATTCATTTATCAAAACTTTTCACGCACAAAAATACGTATCGTTGTACCATCCATAAAATCTGCATCCCACACGCTTGTAAAATATGCGAAAATAATGGAGATTAATTTGTTTCGACCATACTTTGTGTTATAAGGCTGTGCGATTTGTTTATTTAATGTCAAATTCAACCATAGGTCAGGATACCTCAAACAGAATTATTTAATGCTGTGGAAACAATGTTTATGTAAAAGGCTGCCATGTTTACATTGCTCAGTTTTGATGCATTGACCATATGTAATAAATAATTATAAATCGCATTAACAAATAAATATTTCATTTATTTTTCTACACTATAAAGCAAGGCGGACAGTTTTTGCGTAAAAATGTGTGGGCCGTAGTTTAATAATAATGTCACTCAGAATATTTACTTTTGTGGTAAAAAATGCTAAATTATTTCCCCAAAGATTTGGAAAGTTTGTGTACATTTAACATAGGAAATAATATGGAAATAATGCTCATATCATTAATTCAGATGTCTAAATATCATGCATTTAATTTACACAAACATATTTTTTTACTAATTAGAAATATCCGTGCTGATATGATTTTGATAGTATCATATTTTTTGGTCTAATTTTGAGGCTTTTAAATAGTATCATGGTGGCCCAGTACAGCGCATTAGCCAACGTTAAGTATATAACATATTTAATGAAGTCCCTTAGCTCGGCTGTTCGGTTTACATGATAAATGTGTTTTTCTTGCTACAGTTAACCGATGAAAGATTCAACACTGTGCTAAATCGAGGCATGAAAAAGGTCGTTATTATAATGTTGAAACTGCTACTCTCGGTGACATAAGATAATTTATTTAAAACTGCTTAACTACAATGGTTCAAAATACATTATAAACTCTAAGCGGTTTTACGAGTGTTGAATATTTGAAAGAGGTTTTGTGACCAATTAGCAATCTCCACTTCAATAGCAAAACGTATTTATTATTGATTAGTGACCATTATACGTTAGACGTGACTTATATGATATTGTGCTCATTAGCAACACTTCAAGGTGTTAGAATTTCTATTTCCATTTTCGCAACATGTTTTGATTGAAGTCCAATATTATTACAATCTAGTAAAAGTTTTGTTCTTTTCGTTCCCAAAGTTGCAACACACATTTTCATATTCTAATAATTCGGTTGTTTTATGTAACTATATACTGACCAATCAACGCCTTTGGTTATGAGTTTTAGGTTAAATACATTTTAACTTATATCCATTCCTAAATTAATAATTGCTGGTGTATTTGCCTGTGTAATTGTTCAAGGCTTGATGGTAGCTTTTGTGTGTTTGAATTTAAAGCCTTTGTTATGAATCAAAAGCTTCAACGTTGATTACTTTGTATCTTGACGTTTTGGAAACTGTTCTAATTCAAAAGTTTTTGCTTTCAAAGTTTCACGAGGCTCTCTGCATTGATTTCTTCTAGATCCATCGCCCATTGGCTCCGATCGACTGTTAAAATCTCTCTTGTATGAACGCGGTATGGATTGCAATCCCACTTTTGCAAATTGCACTATAATTAAAGAAAAATATCGACGTATGATAAAAGAACCTCACTTTAGCCTCGTTCGGCTTTGGAAATGTCGAAGAAAATGTACACTTTACGCGAACAAAAATCTATTTTAAATCACACTAAGTTGTAAGATTAAAGCTTTAACAAACCCATTCGTTTAAACACTTCCGTTTGTCTTTTTTATTTAAAATTTGTTTACAATATGTGTTCAAATATTACTCATAGCAATGGTTTTTAACGGGTTTATTAGATAAAATACGAGGACTGAGTAAAAATGTAATTCCATTTAACTTATAAAGCATAGATGGCCATTGCTTTGCACATTGTGTACCATTAGAAAGGCAAGCTAAATGAATAATTCTGAATTAAAGTAAGCCATTTTATGCCGTATTCAATCTATATGCATACAAGGGATATATCTGCGTCATTCCAGTCGTTTTTTTAACGAAAACATACTCTGTAACTCCGTTTGGATGAAGCTTAAAAGCACTCTAACCAACGGTCGCCCATAATTATCAAAGAAATCATCGTTGCATAAAGCTAAGGATTCAGAAACAGTGAAAACTCCGATTTTTAAAATGATCAGCTGAGAACAACAAGATTACTACAAAAGCCCCTCGGCTAAGATAGCATAGTAGGATAACGTTTTATTGCCCATTTACCTCACAAACTTCCCATTACGTTTATAGATGAAAACAGCACCGCTGTTGGTAAATGGGTTTGTATACATCAAAGATATCGCCTTGCGTGTTTTGGGTTTTTCTCATTCAATATTCAACATACACCCCAAAGATTCCGCTTGTTTAATGTGAAAGTTTTTTTTTTATATTTATATTTTCCTGTGTTTGTCTGTGTAATGTGACTAATGGATTAAAAATGAAATAATATTTAGTTAAATCATTGATATGCATTTATTTTTTAATACACGATGTACACTTTTTACAAATTGAAATCAATTGAGATCATTATTATTAGCTTTACCCTTACTTAAAGGACTAAGTTCTAAATTCTACCTTCTCATTGGTCAGTTTTAAGACTGAGTTATGGAAGATCCAATCAGAGAACTGTTCTTTAAGGCTATTGTGTTTTATCTAGCTCAAACTCAAACCAAATATTTAGTTTTGATTAATGAAATTTGTGTCACCGAACCATTCAGCTTTTATATGATTTAATTGTATTCAATATTTATTGGCTATCAGTCCTGGAATTAAAAACAAAAAAAATATGAGGTTAAGAAAATAACAATGTTTGGGCTAATCAAACACTTTTTCAGATTGTATGTCGTACGTTCTACTTAATAAGTCAGCACTGTTTATTATGTTGAACTTGTGCTCATATTTTGAGACATCACCAACACATATTTTGGACTAGTTTGCTTAATCAATCATTAGCTGACGTGGATTTCTGATGAACTATGGTTGAATGTTGTAAATAATTCAAGATAATTAATATTCCCGGCAACTCTTCATTTACTACATTCTTTATTCGTAATCTTCGTATCAATGAAATAGTTTCTGATTTTCCTATCAACTTCACTCCTATCTTCCATCATAGTCATATCAGGTATTAATTAGAACGTATAAAAGTTTTCCCGATGACATAAATAGAAAATTAATGTAATTATTATGATGTTATTTCTTAGTGTTTATTACCTATTAGATTGGGTCCCGTTCCGTTCATACCGCATCATTCCTTCAGCAACTCTTGTCTAGTTAATGGCTCCATAAAAAATTCCCAGCAAGTTATTATAGAATCCTAAACATGCTCGAGTTATGGTTGTTTTATAACAAACGGCAATGAACTGGCATTTAGTGTTTCCTAGAGTTGCATATAAAGTATTACAAAGCCGTAAAATGTAAGAAATGATATTCTCTCGTCATTAAGCCGTATTTTCAGCGTAAAGACAGGTAAATTTGACGATATTTCTAGCACGTCATAATACGTATAGACTAATGGTACATTAGCAATAGCTGTTACAGATAGTGCTATTAAGGTTATTCATCAAAATTAATCATTTTAATTCAATGTCAATTATTCCGAACGTCTTATTATGGAGAGGTATGATATTCAGTTCATACTCTAGCTTGATCCAAGACATATGGAACAGGCATTTTTGTTTTCGTGGTTAATTACTTGAGTCGTTTTGATAAGCCATGTAATGAAAGACGTATATTTGAAGATCTATGAACGTAATTAAAATGGTATTATATGAAAAGAAATATGAACTAATTAAGTTGCACATTACATCAGATATTAAATGAAATACTAATCATACTTGTTTGATCGGGATTTGAAGTTAGTTGATCTCTTTGGTGTTTAAAGCATTTCAAAGTCATGAAATGGCTGGATACTTAAGAGTATGTTCCAATCTGTTGAGGGGAGCAATCGTTTCATTGATTCAAACTATTAAAACATCGATTATATAATACCATATATATTTATGATGTTATTCCTTAGGAAACTGGTGGTGTAGGTAAAGCAACAAAGATTGATAGTATGATCCCCACTAATGCTTATCTGTATTTTAACCCCTAGATTAAAAAATAAAATTCTAATTAAACGGACTCAGAAGAAAGCACATTTCCCAGGTACAACAGGATGATATAGAACAATTTACGACTTAGATATTAACAATTCTTCCGCACATGCAAATGAAACAATTATATATCTTACGTGATCATCTGGGTATATTACATTGTTTGTAAGAAGGATGTTGTATTTGATTTAGGCTTTAGCCAAATAGACTCAATCGTACCTAGGAAAACATCTGAGAGTCATGTTTATGACGTAGCACTTGTAACTTACATTCCCTTCAATACTGATGTTGGTCAGTCATCAATAAATGTCCGAACAAGTTTCAAGTGTGTCTGAAATCTGACTTCCAGGTGTGTGCTTCAGTGGTAGTTTACAAGTAACAATATGTGCACCATCAAATCGTTCATTTTTACTCATTTATAGTGATTATCTTTAGTGAAACATATCATTCGCCCAAGTGTCAACCAAAAGAAACGACAAGAAAAACGAGGTAAACAATGGTATAAAACTGATCAAAGATTGGCATGTTGAATTTAGAATCCTGCAATTAATTGGTATGCGGAATGTATTTTTCTTTTTCTATAGGAGTATAGAATGTTAACATTTTTTACTTAGATGGTTTGATTTACTTGCATAAACAAAGCAAGAGCACCAATGTTGCTTCATTTAATGTAGCAATCATGAGTAACCCAAACTAGCTACAGTGTTTCTTTTCAATTTTCTTTTCAAAATGAGCCTGGAAACAGGGGATATGCAATCATGATATGCTTCTACAAATTCCAAACCACGTGTTAGAACCTGAATGAACCGACTCCTGTTTAAAAACACGTGTCATAGGTAATTCAAATAGCCAGTAGATTTAGTTTTATGATAGTAATGGGCGTCATCAATCAATCATACTAATTCGGAACGATAACTAGTAATACACCTTTGTTTAATTCAACCATTCTTTGTCATTTTCACAACGACATATACATTTTGTATACACGTGATTAATACGCACGAGTTTCTTTACCGTCGCGCCATTTCCAATGTCCACTTCATAAAAAGTCTACGTTTTTGTAGTTTTTTTAATCTGTAGCGTTTATGTGTATTCGAGTATTACACTATCGACACCCAACCTTCAAACTTGGTTTATTGTAATATCAACCCAATTTACCCTGCTCTGTAAATTGGGAGTTGAGAAACAGTTACACATGATATTTTTGAGTCCAACGTTTCAAAGTTTATTCAAACATTATGTATTTGCAAACTCCTGTTAAGAACAGGCAAAACGTGTAACAATGACACATGTTTACTAAATGACTGCCAGAGTGACAGTGGGTAGCGAATGCTAATTTTGCCCTCATAATTAATTACTAGTAGAGTAGATTTCGTTTTTTAGTAATCCCTTTCTTGACATTGGACTCATGGTGTAGCTTGTCTACACGTGCTTTCCTTGCTCCAGAGGCACAGACAAACATATCCCCACTTGTGATAATGTTTATCATTTAATAGTGAACTGGATAACTTACTATCATAACAAGTTTTAAACACATATGTGCTTCAGGATATCTTGAAGGTGGGGTACAAAGGTAGATGTTGCAATCCACTTGTAATATAAGTGGCCAACAAAGGAATGGCATTCTTTCCTTTTGATATTTTTTCAAGTATCGTTATTCGAAATAACAATTATACCTAAGTAGGTTGCACTGTTTACTAGCGTCCTCCAGGAAAAAAGTCTATGTTAATTCATTAATTGTACCGTATTGTGTTTTATTTGATAAGTCCAAAACTTTCCAGAAGAAAAGAATGTAACATATTAAAGGTCGGACGACAAAACTATTCAATTTATTGATCAGATTCAAACTGAACCGACGGGTTGTGTTCAATTTATCATTTTTCATTACTGTTTTACTTCAATTTATGCAATAGTGTTGATTGCTTAGAGTCATCGGGGAGGGATATATATTATTCTCTCCTTCCATATCTTAAAGCGTATCGGTGGATGATAGTGGTTCTCACAAACCATATGCCTTTGGTGGGTCGTAAATGTCGTCATGGTACAACGAAAAAGTCAAGAAGCCAAAAACGTGTTAGGTTATCAAATGACCTTCCTGTGCATGATTATTTATCCACCCCATGCTCTGGTTACTACGGTTGGTTAATAAAAGTCATATTCCCCTTAACACCACCCCAAATATCAATTTAAAATTTAGTGCATACCATCAGATGTGAGGATTAAACGTTAAGGAACCTTTGAGCTTATGTGACTCGGTCGGTTTCTTGTTTCTAAAAAATCCGATTATTTCGCCTCTGTGTGGGTTCATTGCATGCGTTCCAAGTGCAACGTCATCTTAAAAATTAGGTTACACAGGAATAGAAGGTGATACAAATTGAGAAATTATGAAACTGTCTTCGTTGTAGCGTTCACGCTTTTCAAAGCAATTACTTTCTATAATGCCAAGTCTTCGATGTCGTCTTACGCAGCATGTCAGGATGTATTTGTTTTCAGATTTTGACCTGAAACATCAAGTCTGACGTTCTGTAGGAATCGGTGTTGGTAATTGTTATTTACTAACATAATACTACGACTCCGGAACGGAATTAACGGCTCATCTTCTTGCTCAGGAGGAAAAGCTCTCTGCAGAAAATTTCACTATAGGAAGAATGATCCAATCGCAATTTAACAAACCGTCAGACTGCAAAGCAAATTGTCAAAGTAACTACTCAAGTATGCTTTACTGAAAAAGTTATTTCCAATTCTGTTCTGTTTCTAGTCGATTAGACGGTAATAATACGCCAATAATGGCTGAATCAAACGTAAAACCTTATTTTAAAGTATTTAGTCGCAAGAATGTTCCTTTGTCATTATGCACTTTAGATAACATACATGTATTAACAGTTTAAAGAATGGTCATGTTGGAATTATAAAACAAAATCTGAATTCTTTATCATTGGTTCTGGTTTCCCTTCAAAAGTGGTTGGAGTAACAGGCGCTTGTCTTCTGTTTTTGGTTAGAATTGGTCAAAGTAAAGCTCTGTTTCAGTATTAGTAAACATGTATATATCATGTACATCGTGTAATATCCAATGGCCAATTTATTCTGCACTGACCAAAATGTCAAAAAGTCTTTTATCGTACGCATTTCCGTTTACAAGAGAAAATAAGCGATAACAAGTAACAATGTGATTCACTCATTTAAACCTTTTTATTCAAATTGTTTCGAATTGTTTTACATAAGATGAATGATAAAAAGTCATGCACACCTGCAGTAAGCCGAGATCAATTTATCACCTTAAATTACGATACGATTGGTGTATATTCTTATTATTAATGAGCTATTTGGTATGACATACACTTTTGTTTAATTAAATCATCAATTCTGGTAGCTAACACCTTTGAGTTTGATCCATATTATGACATTAGCTTCATCTTGAGGCAAAACATATCTCGATGGAATCTGTCTTTACAACTCAATTGGCTGTGCATCATACAGAAACATTAAAAAATCTAACGCATCTGTGGTTACTGACGTCACACCTGAAAAAAAAAAAAAAAAAAAAACAGAGAGGTAGGTTAAACATTCTTATGGCTTTTCTCAACTACAATATACCTTCAGTTTTGCGTGCATGTTCATGGTTGGCTAGCTGGTGTAAATTGTGTCAAAAAGATTCGTGCACTTTCGATACATGTATTTGACAATGTATGATAGAATGTAGATTGAATATGTCTGTTTCACAAAACGGAAAGTTGACGTTAAAAATGCTTTCTTTTTCTTCGTATGAACTCTGTATTATATCCAACATATGTTTTAACACTGGGTGCAGTTAATGAGTGTACACTTTGTAACTAGATTCAGGTCGTTTTGCATGTGGCTTTTGTTGACCGATAGGAAATGTAGACTTTAATGCAAATGACATTTCCTTTAAGTAATTTTACGTTTTTTAAAGAATAAGACTAATTTTTTTATTTCAATTTCAAAAGGAACATTAAATGTTCATAAAAGGCATGTGCTTTTTATTTTAGTTTGACTAAATGTCACAGGGATATTATATGGAGCAGTACTTTAACCACAGTACATAGGTACTTGTAGCACTTTTCGATTGTGTCCTATTGATGTTGTATCAATTTATATCCACTAGAAGTTGAGTGTTGTATAACAAGTTTTATTATGATGCTCTTGAAGTCTCCGATTTTATGGTATTTGTATTCTGTAGTACAAAGTAAAGGTTTTACATGGTATTTACATATAATACATTAAAGAAACATTATGAAACACTGAGAGCAAGCAGGTCTGAGCAAGCTATGTAGTCCAAACAATTAAAGTAGACGTAGTAAGTCATGAGCACCTGAGCAAGCTATGTAGTCAATGCAATTAAAGTAGACGTAGTAAGTCATGAGCACCTGAGCAAGCTATGTAGTCCATGCAATTAAAGTAGACGTAGTAAGTCAAGAGCACCTGAGCAAGCTATGTAGTCCAAACAATTAAAGTAGACGTAGTAAGTCATGAGCACCTGAGCAAGCTGTGTAGTCCAAACAATTAAAGTAGACGTAGTAAGTCAAGAGCACCTGAGCAAGCTATGTAGTCCAAACAATTAAAGTAGACGTAGTAAGTCATGAGCACCTGAGCAAGCTGTGTAGTCCAAACAATTAAAGTAGACGTAGTAAGTCATGATCACCTGAGCAAGCTATGTAGTCCATGCAATTAAAGTAGACGTAGTAAGTCATGAGCACCTGAGCAAGCTGTGTAGTCCAAACAATTAAAGTAGACGTAGTAAGTCATGAGCACCTGAGCAAGCTATGTAGTCCAAACAATTAAAGTAGACGTAGTAAGTCATGAGCACCTGAGCAAGCTGTGTAGTCCAAACAATTAAAGTAGACGTAGTAAGTCATGAACACCTGAGCAAGCTATGTAGTCCAAACAATTAAAGTAGACGTAGTAAGTCATGAGCACCTGAGCAAGCTATGTAGTCCAAACAATTAAAGTAGACGTAGTAAGTCAAGAGCACCTGAGCAAGCTGTGTAGTCCAAACAATTAAAGTAGACGTAGTAAGTCATGAGCACCTGAGCAAGCTGTGTAGTCCAAACAATTAAAGTAGACGTAGTAAGTCATGAGCACCTGAGCAAGCTGTGTAGTCCAAACAATTAAAGTAGACGTAGTAAGTCATGAGCACCTGAGCAAGCTGTGTAGTCCAAACAATTAAAGTAGACGTAGTAAGTCAAGAGCACCTGAGCAAGCTGTGTAGTCCGAACAATTAAAGTAGACGTAGTAAGTCATGAACACCTGAGCAAGCTGTGTAGTCCAAACAATTAAAGTAGACGTAGTAAGTCAAGAGCACCTGAGCAAGCTATGTAGTCTAAACAATTAAAGTAGACGTAGTAAGTCATGAGCACCTGAGCAAACTATGTAGTCCATGCAATTAAAGTAGACGTAGTAAGTCAAGAGCATCAAAACAAAAATCTTGTTGTAGCCTTAACGAAGAACGTAGTCTTAATAATTCGCATAGTCATAGCAAACAATAAAGTCTGAACAAGTCATGCAGTCATAACATGCAATATAGTCATAGCAAGCAATGTAGTATGAACAAGTAATTAGTCATAGCAAGCAATGTAGTTATTGCAAATAATGTAGTCATAGCCATACATTGTAGTCATAGCCAAGCAATGTAGTCATTGCAAGCAAATTTGTCATAGCCAAGCAATGTAGTAACAAAGACATTTTGTCTTAGAAAGCAGTGTAGTCTGCGCAAGCATTGTAACTTCTGCAAGCGATGTTGTCTGGTCAAGCACTAAATGCGAGAAGTATTATTTGGCATCGACTAAGACTTTGGCCGAGGTGCAAATTTGACTCGTCTCCCCTCTAGTCTGAATTGAACTAAAATGTCTACAAACGAGGCCACACAAATCAAAGATCTTTCAGTGAAACAGGTCAACGTCAAATGCTATAAATTGTTAAACAAGCATGACAAAAGGCGGTATACTAGGTTTATTAACAGAGAATAATGTTAACTTAAAGAAGATATAACCATGTCAGATAATGATACCTTTAATTATCCACGTGGTTTGCGTTATATGTCTTTGTTTCATAAGATTCGCATGGATGCTAGAATGAAACAAATACGTTTTCAAACTCTTTACTAAATCAGTTGATATACTTGTTTTGTTTTTTAACTCAGATAACACATGTTTGATGATTAAGCAAAAAATAGAAATGTGAATGTATTTGTATTATTTATCAATATACATTTTATATGATTAAAGCGCATTGATAAAAAATTAGTTCAAAAACATGATATTCTATAATGACTGATAGGGGCTTTTTGACTTACTCTCGTCAACCAGCACATGGTGCTTATATTTTATATAAATTAAAATATTTATCATACATAGAGGTTCACAGGCAGTCTGGTCGGAGTAATGAGTAGTCGACATTCTAATTTTGTTTGATCTCATTTTAATGAATTACCGTGTCTGTCGTCAGTGAAGAAATCGCGGAACTAATTTTAATAAACAATTAATTCCATAATCTATCGAAACTTGAGTTTGCAATATTTAATTACTTACATATGAAATATATACAGTAATAATTTTACGCGCTATATAAATAATTCCTTTTACTTAGGCGCAGTATAAGTTCAAAATTAAAAACTTATATTTTCGAAGACTAGTTTAACCGTGTTTGTATTTACATGTGTGTGTGTGCGTTATTTGTAAATGCCGTTACTTAGTCTGTAAGTAAAATTATTAGTAATAGCAATTTAATCATTTATAGAGCACGGTCTCTGTCCACTTCATTTATACAATAATGTTTACGTTATATGAATATATGTATAGATGGGGACCTCCATGGTCCAGTATTTTGGTTTTTTTGGGGGGTTTTTTGTTATAGTAATGGGTAGCCCCAGACCGATGTGTTTGAATCCTACCCAAGACCATAAACATTTCATATGAGTATGCTATCGTACTGGATACCGGAAGGTCAGTGATTGTACCAAAGGTTTCCTTCACCGAAAGTACACCAAAATTGACCCTTGTTGTTGGCGCGATGTTGAACCCCTAAGAAATGTATATGCACACATGATGTTACATGTCAGTAACATTGTATATACAAGTAATTAGCATTATAAACGAGAAACCTCAAACAAAAAGGCATACTTATATAATGGCGTTTTATAGTCGTACCACAGCTAAGATAACTCGAAACCAAGTTCGAAACCTAGCTCTTTGATTAGTTTAAAGATACTGAAAATAAACATTATTTCATTAACAATTCTTCTGCAAGACCATAATTTGTGTGTGTTTTTTCTTTTTTTTGGTGGGTTTAACATCGAAACAACGGTCATGATCATTTGGCGACTTTTCACATTCTAGCGTATGAGGAAGACCCTAGGCTTACACTTCGGTATAACCACTAGCCTGACAGCTTCCTCGCATGAGAATTTGTTCAAGCCTGGTTATGAATCAGAGCCTGGGACCATAAACAATCGACCACAGCGACACTCTCTTTTTAAGTTTGAATGGTGTCTACGCTAAGATATGTCAATTAAACGATAGTCAAGATGATAGGTTTGAAAATAAATTTTAAGATTAGGGGCGAATTAATTCATTGCTGCCTTTTTTAATGTAACGTATACGGAAAGTGGAGCTTTACAACCCCAAATTGAACTGAAACTGAGACACGCATGCGAACAAGTGAGCCGACATCATGAATTTGAGGTTGGATATTTTAAAATCCTCAGAATTCCGTATGTGCCAACTGAATATTGTTACCCAACCGGACTATGCATTCTACTTAAATTGGATAAATCGTGTCTGGCGATCCTACATTTTCACCGAACCGGACTACATATTCTACCGTTAAACGTTTGACCGTGTTTGTCAACTTTACATCGTCGCATATTCTACGTAAAATAATTATTGTTTTGCCATGTCTAACAACCCTACATTGTCATATATATTTTTCCGTAAAAACGCTATCTCGCATTTGACATATCTACATTGTCACAAAACTGGATTACATATTATGATACCGTACAACGTTCTGTCGTGTTAAAGTACCGAACTCTGTACTCTATCTCAAAACGTTTAGCCGTTTGTAAAATCATTTCATTGTTAACGAACAGAGCTGTGTATTGGTTCGACTAGTTTTATCCGTATGTAATATTATGTTGTTGGACAGCGAATTTGGCCAAACATGTTTAGCTACAGGGCGACAAAAAATAAATCGCTTCAAGGCGTATCCATTACATATCATTCACACCTAATGTCAGCATTATAATAAAATTCTAAGAAACATATGTTTTGTCAAAAATTAGAGATATCTAAACTAAATTTGTTTTCAACACTCTCAAAGTTTATATCAAATAGACAGCCAGTGTCCCATAAACAAATCTTTAGTTGACTGCGTTTCCAGTCGTGTAATAAAATTGTCAAATGATAATATCTTACGAATTCACAATTAGTCTTCACTCTGGGTATATAATGCTATGAATTTGTAATTTATATAAAACTGTGAATATTTCATACGACATATAAACATAAATACACATGAATCAGTAGCAGACGTGTTTTTCGAGTTTTCATCGAATTAATATCAACACATGTACGCGCCATACTAGTGCATTGTATTTTATTTTTACGGCAGATTTCGCTGCACTTGATTTCACATTTCGCCAAAAATTCTAGATGAAAATATGATAACGCATATCCCGCTTTGTCGAAAATAAAACAGAAGTCATGTTAAACACGTATCCTTTTTGCTCCTACACAGTGGTAAAAGTACCGCAATATTGAGCGCACACAATATCCTTTTAGTGAAATAAAGATTCTTCACTAGGACACATTTCAGTGCATCTTTAGCACACATGGCTTGAGCAATAAACCCAAAACAGTTTACTTTGATCATGACGCAGTCACTGCCCTTAAATGTGGCGAGAGACGATATCACGCCATCTATTCGCAAAATAACCTTTTATGATGAATTTCAGGTTCGTTTTTATGCTATCGAAAACACGGGCTACGAACAAAACATGTAAAACCTTTTTATTCAACGAGTTTAGCGTGCTAACGTGGTTAAATAAGATACGTGTTGTAAAGTTATTACTTGTCAAAATATAAGTACATACCGTCGTTAAGAAATCTGATATTTTAGATAAAGTTTTATCAATGACAGTACCGAATCGCGTGCTTTTGACATTATTTAGAACAAACACTTAGTGTCCACTGTAACGTACCTACATAAAATTATGGCCATGCTAAAACGTGTCGGTTTGTGGATGCGAGTCTCATTTAAATATGTCTGACCCAAATAATTCAAGCAATGTTGACATATTGTTTTCTTTGTTCCACTTTTCCGTTCTCAATACTAGAGTAAAGTGCTTACCATCCTAGCCACGGTTAAAAGTCTGGGTGGCCTAACCGCAAACTTACATGTTGCTATGGATAGTCTTTAACGGACAGGTTGCAACACCAGATATATGCTTTTTATGTGTTACTGCCTTGCAGGTGTAGAACATTGTATACACAGCCAGGACCTTTTTGACGATATATGGGTATCGAGCGGCCCTCTGTACAGCAACAACCTCTCCACAACAACACCTTCAAAGTCTGACCAAGCTGATATTTACGATAAAGTTAACCTCTGTAGAGCAACAACATCTTAACAACAGTCAATATTTGCAGCTCCCATAGGGTGTTGCTCTACAGAGGTTGTACTGTATTTTAATTTTACCAGTAGAGGAAGGCCCGAGGCCAACATCTGGGTAGAACTACCAGCCTTCCGTAAGCGTACTGGACAGTTTCCTCACGTGTGCAATTTGACAAGCCGGGGGAGGGGGATTCAAACTCACAGGGGTATGAGGATAGGGATTATATGTCAAAAACATAACCACTCGGTCAAGCTGTTGGCCCCTTCCAGTATTAAGTATATGTACTATTCATGGTGACGATAGTCTTAATACAGTGATCCTTTCTCTGGATGATTTACTAGAAATCTAGAATGCTATCACGTCTTATTGCCATTAGTCTTAGACGGTGATCGGGCTTATGTATGTTATTTTGTCAATAAGGTGGTTTTGAAAAGAAGTCCATTTATTGCTGCGTAGTTGCTAAGAAAGAATTCAAACATATAATACTACCCTCTTTTTAGAGGACTATACGAGAATGACACTAAACGTAAACTGAATTATATCAAGATGGGATTTATTCGTAGGTTTCAATATACAACAAGGGGTCACGCCATTTCCGTAACCCGGGAAAACGATTTTAACTAAGTCGTATAGACAAGGTTTACGAGACAAGCATTGTGATTCCACAGAAGAACATGTTTTGTCAAAAATGAAAATCTTTCCCTAGCTTCGGTATCATTTACATCCAAAATTGCTTATATTAAGCGCCGTGTCAGGCGTGTTTTAATCAGTTAGAATTTTATGTGTTCCCCTAATTTACTGCTTTAATAAAACCTCTTATCGGGGAATCACTAGCTCCGAAATTAATGTGGAAAATATAATTTGCATGTTTTAGAAATGTAGGTTGGCACAAATTTTTATTTGATAACATGTTCTGAAGGAAAGCAATACACGGAGGAATTTCTGAAATAAGACGTCAATATTCTGTATTCTAAACTCATTATATATGCATCATATTTACATAAACACGGAAAATAGGAGCTAGGGCTATTATTAATGTACACATCTAAGAAAACAGAGTGAAATCAACGAAACATTCTACAATTAAACGATGCATAAATATGTGTTTTACTAGCAGGATTATACAACTAACATTTCAGAGCTCCACGGAACTCCAATTCAAGATACAGAATTTAGTCTACAAATGCACTTAGAACGGTGTTCCAAATTTTGCAATTGTGCTCGCCGAGAGTTGACGACAAAATCAAGCATGTTAAACTTGAGATGTATAAAAATAAGTTCAATCAAATAGTATAAATGCGATGTGATCACGAATTAAAACACTAATGAGTTGCTGCGAACTGTATGTATTCCCGTATACAGTCGGGAACCATTTTTTTGTAAATAAAATGCACTTGTAATTCATATGAGAGACCTACGCGTGTGTTTAATGTGGTTTGGAACAATTGTACATTTAACATGAGGCCCAAGAGTCATTGTTGCTTATTCGTGTGTTATGTTGCAATGAAAATTCATAGGGATTAACAGCATTGATATCGCATTTCAGGACGTAATTTCCAGAAAATAAAATGAGACTTTGCGAAATTTCACTCGCACATATGTATATCAGTATAACATGTAAGACCGTTGTCGTAGTTTAAACTTGGTTATCTGTGTATGGAAATAATCGGGCACCCGCTGATGTGACATTTTGACCATTGTAGTTTAAAGGAACACAATTTGCACACAGCATGATTCTCGGTGTTTCATTTCTGGTTCATACAGAACTCGTATAAAAGCCTGACGAAAAGGTATATATAAGTCAAAGCTCCTGGGAATATTTGTTTATTTAACAGACAAGTATCTTCTGTCGACAGTATTATTTTCTTGTCATGTCCATTTATAAATGACGTGATCTATGAGTATACGAACAGTAAGCTGCCAACGTAAGCAGTGTTTATGGTCTATCCTTGCCACCATCTATCTAAAATATGTTGGTAACTGCTCACTGGAAATAATGCCACGGAAGCGCAAGACTAGTTTAGAATTGTCGAAGATGCTCTACGTACAGAAACTGGACTGAAGGTGACGAAGCTAGATATATATGTACCGTACCATTGGGTGCAACCGTAATATGGAAACTCGAATGTGTGATACAAGAACACCTTGCATAGCCTTAGTGTGATGAATACACGTAATAGCACATCGAGTATTGGGTGCAAACTCTCAGAAGCTGAGGATTCTTTCACATAATCATCGAGGAAAAGAATGCTTTTCCTGAGCAAGCATGCATAATCTGTAAAGAAAAATAGAATTAATGGAGCCGGTTATGTTTTAAATCAAAGTAACATCAGATGCATGCAGTCCCTCTCCGACACCTTGTATATTTTCAAAAAGCGTTCACTTATTCCGTGTCTAATTTAGCAAACTTTAACATAATTAAAAGATTACAGTGTAGTACAATTGAATTAAATTTTGATTTGGTTCGAGCATGAGCTCTCCCGTGGCTCTAGCGAGCCTTAAGGAATATGCGTATTGGCAAATAAATGACATTTATTTAGTTAAATGTCAAATAACAATGTTCCTGTCAGAAGTTTTATAGTTTCCCCGGAACTTGAATGTTTGGTTTATGAAGGGATTCTGTTTCCTTCGCATGCATTTACATGAAAACAGGCATTCTTTGACATGACCGTTCAATAATGGTCTCCTCCCAACTTTTCTAAAAAGCAAGGCGCATACACCTTTATTAAGAATCATCCTTGATCAGCAATTCTAATAAAACACTTATTTTGGCGATATGTTTTGAACTCGAATATTGTTTAATGAATCTTAACAATGTCAAATTACACCAAATTTCAAAAATACATGAACATGTTGTCATCCATGTCGCTTCATTGAGGTTTGTCCGATATGCTCATAGCTGAATATCATTATTTTATATGTATCACTGAATTAATACCTGATTATCAAGGTCTCTAATTAGAGACATTGCCTCGGTTTAATGATATATATATTAACCATTTGTAGGACTTCGAATTAGAAAATATAAGGCAAAGCAGCCAGTGTTCTATAGCTTGAAAAAAGGAGCCAATAACAATGTATAGAGTATAAAAGTTCATTTCATAAGTTTTAAATGTGCCAACGTTTATTATCATCGTAGATTTCAAATTATGATATTCCGGTTTATTTCGTTTTTTTTGCCATTAACGTTCATTCTTCGAGGTACGTCAATGGCTTTTTTGAAGTTCGTGAAAAAGGGTTCTAGTGAACACTCATAGATTCTGTATTGTCACGGCTGCATATTAATCTGTAAATTTATTCATCATTTGTATAGGAATTGCTTCATTTTAATATAAATGTTTAAACAGTATCACACCGTATGGTCTTCCATCAAACGTATCGTGTGTGTGAAAGTTGATTCAACGGTAGCCATTAATTACATCAACACACTTTGAAAATATTCATGAAAATGATAACTCATTACATCACTAACGTCGCTATTTGTATAATATTATATTCTCTCGAAGCTCATCTCACTTGTCGTTCATTTCACGTAAGTCTCGTAGTAACACATTTTATTTGTAATAAACAGAGATGCTAAGTACTCATAAAACACGTTTATTTGGCTATTTTTAACTAGCGCCTTGTTTTATTAGCCAGTCCACACCATAAAGAAGCCAGTCGATGGTTATTGTATGTTTACAGGCATTTTTTGGTGTAGTACGGGGGTTATATTTTGCCAATTTCTTGGGTCACTGAATATGTTTAAGATTGAGATATGGGTCGGTTTGTAGAATTTATTACTAGTTGAGTAGTTTATCTTAAGATAAAACAAAGAAAATGTCGGAAATACTATACAGTATGTTTCAATTGATTTCACCGTTGAACAAGGTCAGACTGTCTGAAATATTGGTTGTTTCATCATTTTGAATTTGGGTTAGACTTCTATTGACTGTACTTTTTTTAAAATCCTTATGCTCTTTTAAAACAATCTATAATTTATCTTTATACAACACCATTGGATAGTCAACAAGTGGCTGGAAATGTGTTTTGGTCTTTCTTAGTGCTTTTCTTGTAATGACTGTTCTTTCGAAGGGTGTGTATTATATATTGAGACTGTAGGTATTTGTCTGGCTTACCTTGTCCAATCAAATATTACACAGCCATTCAGTGCTTGTAATATTTCTTCATGAATAACCGAATTATAATACATTTAAATGAGTTTTGAATGGCATAATAGCAACATGTTGATTTCATTTAATGAGCACCTATATTATGTAAAGACAAGTTATTTCCGGGTTTGGTTTTCAATATGTTGTCTTTGATTAAACCTTAAAATAGAACCACTCATATATATATACTATGATCATTTATTCATACCTAAAGCCTTGTCAATACCGAGATTTGACGGTTTGTTAAACAGACAGTTTGTCAACACAATCACATGTTTCGTTTTAAGAGAAAAATGTAAATAAATATTTTTTTTACAATTGTGACTTATGTATATTTAAAATACAGACATGATAATAGTATACTTATATGTATGTATAAACATATTATATAGCACCCGGCCCAATAGACCTTTAAGTAACCAACAAAAAAGTAAACATTTGTAAACATGGACATGGACATGATATATGGTATAAATAGGGATGGAAACAGGACAAAATATGTCAAAAGCGGTCACTGTACAGTCTAGAGATTTTAATATCATCCTTACATTTATTGAATTGAAATCATAATTATGCTAGTAATTGTTTGCCCATAGTTTGTTTTGTGTTAATACTTTATTATCAAATCAATTGAATCATTTAAAACGTATTCAAGAAGACATGTTTTTTGTTGTAAAATCGCAAAATAAAATTGTAGCGTTCCATTTTTTTGGCAGATATATAATACTCTATACTTATATTGTTACATGTATTTTTTTGTATATTTGAATACAAAAGATAAAATAAAGATATCGCAACAAGTGTTTGTTCTTTCTTATTTATGTTTATGTTTTATAGTGAAATAGATATAGTATGTATAACTTCGATATACATTTGTGTTTGTACATATTCATAACAAAATATGTTTCTTTTGAAAGGATATTGTTTGAACATTATTTATGGGGTTGACATATTTTATCATACAAAGGAAAGTGGTCATGGCGAATTGTTTTTAGTCTGAAAATTACATACACACATGCTTATAGTAATACAGAAACAAACATCAGCCTGATACATTGTCTTTATCAATGAAGAAACCATTTATATATATTATCTATTATTTATTGATATCATGACTGTTTCGGTAATTTAAACACCTTTTTAACGATCTTTCATTTATATATGGCGGTGACATCATTAATAAATGTACAGCTGTATTATGGACAGGTATATTATATACACAATAAAAACATAAGACCACAAACTAATGCAATACAAACGCTGTTCTGCGAATTTCTGCATGTCCCTCTAAACAGCACTTGCTGTCACATCCACTAGCAGTTACCAAATTCAAATAAATAATCAAATCTGGGACGAATGAAGAATGGTCTGCAAACTATCACACAAAAATAATTACCATGGCTATTTATGACAAGAGAATATGATTTGACGGACAGAACCACCGACATTATACCATAAAATATTACGTGCTGTCAATTTCTGATTCCATTTTTGTCGAAAAGTTAATTTACTTACCGTCATAAGTTGTGCACGTCGCGTATTAAGGAAACGCATATTAACAAGCCTTTTGATGTACGCATGCGTGCCATTTCCGTCACTGATTGTACCGTATGAATGAATGAAAGACAAACGCTGATTGAGTCAACGAATGTCGTTTTAACTTACATAATTGTTATAATGTCATAAATGGCCGAGTCTTTTTTTTTCTTTTCTTCCTTATATGGTAATATGGTTAAAATATAAGAATGTCGAGTCTGGAACATGGACGGATAATTATTTTATTACATTAATTGCCTGTAATATAACGGATGATAATTACCCGGGCCCTTTTTATCATTTTCGTCAATGAAAGAGTGATGATTAGTGATTGAATTAGAGCGTATCTCGAAGTACAATCAAGATTAATTGCAGGTTTTGTAATCAAGGAAAAGTTAAAAGTGATTTTATCTTGAAAGAGAATCACGAGGTCCAACATCAAAGATCGCTTACTGTGATTATACGATAACAATTAAGCGACATATAAGGTTGGGTGCGAGCGTGTTTTACTTATTACCTACGACTAATAGATGTATTTGATAAATATAGGCCGCCGCATTTGTCCGTTGGAGCTAAAAGTAAGTGCTTGAGTTCAAACATTTCCCCACAAGGAATTGGTAAGTTAGTGCATAATTTGGCCTTCAATGTTCAATCCTAGATGGAATATTATGTAATGAATGCATACATTACTTAAACCCGTATATGAAACTTGCCCGTATACTCTATCATACATGAACTCGTCTCTCCAGTAAAATCATAGTTCAAGTCGTCCGTATGTAATGCGTAGGGATATTTAATTTGCCGGTTTGTTTACATTAGGAAAGTAGTGCACAAGAGTAGCTTCCCTTTATTTACTAACAGGATAGTCGGATGGGTTATTTGCCTTCGGTAATGTAAGATACACAAATAAAACGCCTAAACTACTCATTCTTACATTACCATCTCATGTGTCTTTCGCTACCCTCGCCACCATTACAGACGCAGGAGCGATATTATTTTGTACAGAAAAATGTGTTGAATTGCTGCAGAAAAACTCCGAATGATACCGAAAATCATTTCACATAAAACTAGTTTAACAGGCGCTCCGTCAGTCTGGTTCTTAGAATTCAATAACACTATTTTAGTTATAGGTTACATCGGCCTATTTTGCATAAGACAAATAAATACATGTCAAAGAAGTCATCTATGGAGAGATATAAAAATGGAAAATAGCATTATTTAAATCACAGAAGAATCTCAGACCAGGAATATACAAATTTATACCAGACAAGATTTTAGACAGACATGACCCACTCAGTATTTGATCAAAACTATCAAAACTTTCGCTTATAAAACGAAATGAAGGATTATGGCCAACCACACTAAAAAGTCATGTATTCGAACAGAAATATGGCCTTATACCAGACAAGATTTTAGACAGACATGACCCAGTCGGTATTTGAGCTATTGCTGCTATTCAAAACAATCGAAACTTTCGCTTATGAAACGAAATGAAGGATTATGGCCAACCACACTAAAAAGTCATGTATTCGAACAGAAATATGGCCTTATACCAGACAAGACTTTAGACAGACATGACCCAGTCGGTATTTGAGCTATTGCTGCTATTCAAAACAATCGAAACTTTCGCTTATGAAACGAAATGAAGGATTATGGCCAACCACACTAAAAGTCATGTATTCGAACAGAAATAAAGGAATAAGGCCAACATCACTAAAAGTCATATTCGAACAGAAATACAAAATTAAGCCAAGGTCACTAAAAGTCACATTCAAACTTAGACATAAGGGAATAGGCCAACAACACTAAAATCATATTCAAATAGAAATAAAAAGGCCAACAACACTAAAAGTCATATTCGAATAGAAATACAAAATAAATCCAACAAAACTAAAAGTCATATTCGAACGGAATGGAGTTTTTTTATCATTTAGTCGAGGTGGTATAGAGTAGTGAATTCGAGTATCGTAAAGACAGTATTTAGTTGATAAGTACTCACTGTCCCCGACAACACCCCTTGTCATGGTATATTAAGATATTGAAATAGTGAAGTTAATATTCGGGTGCAAGGGAATTCACTATTGCAGTGTTTTACTGTATTTCAAAATTTATAGCAGCAAACCTATTAGATATGTTTCATTATAGGGAAAGATCACAATTTACGCTCATCTTCCCACACGTTCATAAGGAAATACTTAATTAGAATATGGCATTATAAATGATACTGAATAGTTACGTCCGTCAACATCAAACAATACGTGTACCTTCATGAGCTACCACTCATTAGTGTATGAGGTAATTAATACTTAACATCGCTTTGAAACACAATTACAAATAGAACTACATATTCATTGTACATCATATAACTTCCGACTTATCAAGGAGTTTGAACTTGGTGTCGAATCGTACCATCTCGACAATTTACGTTCAAAGGGAAACAACTCTTACAGAAATAGTCAACAATATCAAGATTCCAAAAGATCTTGATTTCTGAAGATGTCCAGTACATAATTACTAGCATCCCAATATAAAGGACACTTTTGAGTGTCCGAATGTTGAGGTAGTCACTTCATTTATATAGATAAGAAAATAAATTTTAGAAAAATATACATACAAAAAAAATCACCTTCACCAAAAAACTACCTTTCCCCAAAAAGCTACCTATTTTAGACCCAACCAACGTGATTAAAGCAACATATAAAAAAATGAAGAACAAACCATAGTGTCCCGGTGGATACTGCCTTGGAATAGTCTGCAAAGCTTCAGAGGGGTGTAGGTCATTACTCAAACCCTCTCCCCGGAGAAACATAAACAAAAATACTTGTTATACAACGTATTTACCAACCTAGTTGTCGTTACGATAATGTCTTATGAGAATTAAAATGTCGACAAAGGAGGTCAACACTCAAGCTTTAAGAATTAGTTGTTTCTTGTCATCCCACCTACCATACTTTTTCTCCCATCGACCCTAGACTTTTTTATTAGGCCCTTGTAGCTATAGACTTTCTCATATTTTACTTTTCCACTTGCTTTCAAGAGCCACAAAGCCACGACATGCCTATCCAATTTTAATGAACATGTAACCAGAAAAAAACAATTGTATTTTAGGCCTTAGCATAAAGAGATCTTTACGAAATAGGGAATGCTGTAAAATGTACATTGAAGAATTTCAGCCGTTTTACGTGTTCACTACTTATATATCTTAGGGAGATCGGTGGTTGAGTGGTAACGCGCTTGACTAATAAACGAAAAGTCATGGGTTCGATTCTCAGCTCTGTCACTCAAATTTCTCAGGGATGCTCTTTCAGTGTCCCCATCCCAACTACCGAGCCAAGTACTGTGTCTAGAACATCACAGGAACATGGGCTAGGCGTGTATTGGTGTTTTACACCTGGCACGGTAAAGAACTAGGAAAAACTATTCGAAAAGAGTTACAGGAGTGCAAATTCACGGTTCTCCTTATCTCTTATCGTCCCACCTCTGGGGCGGCTCTAAAATGACCATAAACAACAGAAAGATAAAATCACTCACATAATCAAAGAAAAAGTAGCTTTATTGTGATCAGGAGTAAGTGATGGACGACAAGAGGAAAGACAAAAACTGCGGAATCAAGCAAAGAATTCAACTTACTATCATACTGACGTTATATTGCCTACCTCGAGATTATAAAAATTGAATACAGTCCCTGAGATCAAATTTCGATCTCATTCTCAAACATATATTGGAATCAAGCAATAATTTAATACCACTTTGACTTAATATTGATGGCACCGAGATTATAAAACTTGAGAACAGTCTCAGAGCTCAAATATCAATTCCATTCTCAAATTATTACGTTTAAGAAGATAGAGCTGAATAACGTTCACACACATATTCAAGTAAGATATAATGTCTGAAAAATGCATCAATAATACATTTTGTATCATTATTGTTTGATCATAATTAACATAGAAACATTAAAAGACAAGATATTTATCTTGAGACCGATCTCAAGTTGTATAGCTTCGAACCCTGATCTATATGAAAATCAAATAACAATATCAAACAATGATATTCAAACAGCATAGGACAAGAAGCATAATATTCCGACGGATTAATGTACCGGTGGAAGGGAGATAACTAGCCTTAGATATAGCGATAAACTGAACGAAGTTGTCCTTCTTTGGAAGCTGTAACGAAACAGGTACTACAGTCATGAATTGTAACTTCTTCATCTTCTGAAGCATTGTCGTGCATAGTTACATTAGTTTCTAAGGAGACATTTCCGAAAAGAGGCGCCTCGGACGATTCCATACTTCCATCTAATCTCGGCTCTACTTGGTAGCTTTATCATAATAATTTATGTACCACTATCTTCTTATTTGCCCTCTTAAATATGTACTATTGTATTTTGTTATTTGTTGTATGTATGCGTTTTTGTGATAATGTATGTTTTATATTATGACGATGAGCTTAACGCTTAAAAGTCAATTAAGAAATATTCTGTTCTGTTCTGTTTATAAGCTTGACAACAAAATCCTTAAAATGGCGTCTGTCGAATGTTGTTTACAAGAAGTAAAATAGTTTACTAACAACAGTGCATGGTATAAAAAAACTTGACAGGCGTTCCGTCATGGTGGCTGGATGGCTAGGCTGCCGTATTTGTCACTCAAACTTCCTGGTAATTCTTATGCCATAAAGTTTTCATTTTCTTACTAAATATTACTTTAAATAAAGCTCATATCGGATCACGATTATGGTGTTTAAAGCCCAATGTCATACATACTCGACACGTTCATTCTAAGGTCCGAAAAAATCTCTCTTTCGCAGTCTTTCGAAATATTGCAGTGATTTGTTTTACGTTTAATTGTTTGTAAACAAGATTTTCGGAAACGAGTACTTCGAATTCCTATCGATTTTTACCAACAGTTTGTTGATCGCCATTGAAGATTGACTGACGCAGTCCATCTGTCCTTATGTGACTATCATGCCTCAGCTGTGCCGGCTCAAGGTCAATGTCGCCCGTGACGTCAAAGGTCAAACGCGTAACATTTCGTGTCCCCTGCAAGTCTTATATCCAGTAAGGGATTTTCTTTAAACTTCAGATCATAGACACAATCTGCAGAATACATGCCTTAGCTGCACCTGCGCAATGTCAAGGTCAAGCTTGAACTTAGGTTCAAACATGTTCGAACGTTTCTCGGCTGATTTTTTGGTTTAGGGGAGGGGCATAATTATGTTTTTGGTCAAGAAAGAAATTATTGTTGTGGCTGTATCGTTCCTTACAGTTTGTCCTAATTTCTCGATCAATGAAATGTCCGCATTTCATTTGAAATTTGAAAAATATATCGCATAAAATGTGCCTTGAACCTGATATGGAGAAAATACGTCACTTATTACGCTGTCTGTACAGAAATTAAGACAAACTGTAAATCAGTTATCGTTCATATTTTGAATTTTATGCGACATATCACTGCGCTCCGCTCCGCGTCGCTTGTGATATATCCCATAAAATTCAAAATATGAACGATAACTAATACATATTTTCCCATTTTATCATGATTTTGTACCATTACGTTATAGCACCTTATGTTGACCAAAGCTAAAACCAATAACAGAAATCAAATAACTAAATATTGTGGATCTGTTAACTGCAAACGTAAAATGGCCTATTGTTACCGTGACTTACATTATTTCTTTGACATGCTTTTCAAGACAAAATCACGTTTAAGTATGTATTGGTCCCTCGCCTTGTCATTGAACCCAAACAAAAAATATTTATCTGCATAAACATTATTTTCTATGAGTTTTAGTTAATAATATACTTTCATGTGTTCTTAACTGTTAAGTTCTTTGTAAGGACCTACACATAGCCTAACGAAATGTGTACTTCAGCACAGATCCTCAATGGAGCGACATATGGCCCTTTTGCTAAACTTTTAATTTGTTTCTTCAATTTTCTTTATGTTCTATCACTGTTCTGCTTTTTGGTTCTGGTCAATAAAATATCAATATGTTTCTTGTTATGACAATCACTCTTCCATGAACTAGAACGCCATGATCAACAGCACTCACAGTTCTTCCCTTAAGTTAGTTGATCCTGGTACCTCACCCTTACCTTCACACACAACATCAGCAGACAAGCCTGACTTGATGCTGAGCTCTCTTAGTAGTGCTTCATCCCCTAATCCAGCCAACATCATCAGACGTAGCAGAAATACTAAAATAGTTTAATGTGCATTAATTTCCAGAGTGCAAAGAGTGATTTTCGAGCCTGTCACAGAGGTGAATGTACGAACCGGTGTGTAAGAGAGTGTAGCCGGGCAAGGCCAAAGCCCGGGGCCCGGTTTGCGGGTCCCGGACTTTGACTTCCCCGTATAATTACAGGATAATCATATTTTTATCATGTTTTTTGTATGAAATGTCCGTTGTTGTTACACAAGTAACGTTTTATTTACAAGCGGTGTCGTGAGAATAACACGCCGTTATATTTGCAAGCGGTGCCGTAAGAATAACACGCCGCTTTATTTACAAGCGGTGTCGTAAAAATAACACGTCATTTTATTTACAAAAAGTGTCGTGAGAATAACAGGTCGTTTTATTTACAAGCGGTTTCGTAAGAATAACACGTCGTTATTTTTACAAGCGGTGTTGTGAGAATAACACGTCGTTATATTTACAAAAAGTGTCGTGAGAATAACACGTCGTTATATTAACAAAAAGAGTCGTGAGAATAACACGTCGTTTTATTTACTAACGGTGTCGTGAGAATAACACATCGTTATATTTGCAAGCGGTGTCGTAAGAATAACACGCCATTTTATTTACAAGCGGTGTCGTAAGAATAACACGCCGTTTTATTTACAAGCGGTGTCGTGAGAATAACACGTCGTTATATTTACAAGCGGTGTCGTAAGAATAACACGCCGTTTTATTTACTAACGGTGTCATGAGAATAACACGTCGTTATATTTGCAAGCGGTGTCGTAAGAATAACACGTCGTTATATTTGCAATCGGTGTCGTAAGAATAACACGTCGTTATATTCACAAGCGGTGTCGTAATAATAACACGTCGTTTTATTTACTAACGGTGTCGTGAGAATAACACGTCGTTTTATTTACTAACGGTGTCGTGAGAATAACACGTCGTTTAATTTACTAACGGTGTCGTGAGAATAACACGTCGTTTTATTTACTAACGGTGTCGTGAGAATAACACGTCGTTTAATTTACTAACGGTGTCGTGAGAAAAACACGTCGTTATATTTGCAAGCGGTGTCGTAATAATAACACGCCGATTTATTTACTAACGGTGTCATGAGAATAACACGTCGTGATATTTACAAGCGGTGTCGTAAGAATAACACGCCGTTTTATTTACAAATGGTGTCGTGAGAATAACACGTCGTTTTATTTACTAACGGTGTCGTGAGAATAACACGTCGTTATATTCACAAGCGGTGTCGTAATAATAACACGTCGTTTTATTTACTAACGGTGTCGTGAGAATAACACGTCGTTTTATTTACTAACGGTGTCATGAGAATAACACGCCGTTTTATATACAAATGGTGTCGTAATAATAACACGCCGTTTTATTTACTAACGGTGTCGTGAGAATAACACGTCGTTTTATTTACTAACGGTGTCGTGAGAATAACACGCCATTTTATTTACTAACGGTGTCGTGAGAATAACACGTCGTTATATTTGCAAGCGGTGTAGTAAGAATAACACGTCGTTATATTTACAAGCGGTGTCGTAAGAATAACACGCCGTTTTATTTACAAGCGGTGTCGTGAGAATAACACGTCGTGATATTTACAAGCGGTGTCGTAAGAATAACACGCCGTTTTATTTACAAATGGTGTCGTGAGAATAACACGTCGTTATATTTACAAGCGGTGTCGTAAGAATAACACGCCGTTTTATTTACTAACGGTGTCATGAGAATAACACGTCGTTATATTTACAAATGGTGTCGTAAGAATAACACGCCGTTTTATTTACTAACGGTGTCATGAGAATAACACGTCGTTATATTTACAAATGGTGTCGTGAGAATAACACGTCGTTATATTCACAAGCGGTGTCGTAATAATAACACGTCGTTTTATTTACTAACGGTGTCGTGAGAATAACACGTCGTTTTATTTACTACCGGTGTCGTGAGAATAACACGTCGTTTTATTTACTAACGGTGTCGTGAGAATAACACGTCGTTATATTCACAATCGGTGTCGTAATAATAACACGCCGTTTTATTTACTAACGGTGTCATGAGAATAACACGTCGTTATATTTGCAAGCGGTGTCGTAAGAATAACACGTCGTTATATTTGCAATCGGTGTCGTAAGAATAACACGTCGTTATATTCACAAGCGGTGTCGTAATAATAACACGTCGTTTTATTTACTAACGGTGTCGTGAGAATAACACGTCGTTTTATTTACTAACGGTGTCGTGAGAATAACACGCCATTTTATTTACTAACGGTGTCGTGAGAATAACACGTCGTTATATTTGCAAGCGGTGTCGTAAGAATAACACGTCGTTATATTTACAAGCGGTGTAGTAAGAATAACACGTCGTTATATTTACAAGCGGTGTCGTAAGAATAACACGCCGTTTTATTTACAAGCGGTGTCGTGAGAATAACACGTCGTGATATTTACAAATGGTGTCGTGAGAATAACACGTCGTTTTATTTACTAACGGTGTCGTGAGAATAACACGTCGTTATATTCACAATCGGTGTCATAATAATAACACGCCGTTTTATTTACTAACGGTGTCGTGAGAATAACACGTCGTTTTATTTACTAACGGTGTCGTGAGAATAACACGTCGTTATATTTGCAAGCGGTGTTATGAGAATAACACGTCGTTTTATTTACAAGCGGTATCGTAAGAATAACACGTCGTTTTATTTACAAGCGGTGTCGTAAGAATAACACCCCGTTTTATTTGCATGCGGTGTCGTAATAATAACACGTCATTTTATTTACAAGCGGTGTCGTATGAATAACACGTAATTTTATTTACATTACGGTGCCGTAAGATTTGGCCGTCGTTTGATTTACAAACGGTGTCGTGAGAATAGCACAACACAAACTAAAAAAAGTGGTGTATGTGCGACTCTATCAAGAGAATCGCTATACACCAGATCATGAAATGATAACAATAACATAATCTTAACACCTTTTATACCACTGTGCTAATGCTTAAAAACAAGTTTTGAATATGTATATTTTATACTAAAGTTATGTCTAATAAATCTATTTTAGTATTTACTGTAATGTATTTTCATGGGCTGGTTGATGATAAATTATACTCAGTGCCTTTTTTATTTGAGTAACAAAATACTGAACAATTTAATAGATATATACCAAATATTTAAAACACGCTTTAATTTACGTCCATATTGTAATATCTGTGCCCCGGGGATTAACACAAACTATACAAAACCGTATAAGGTATAACTGTTTCACACCTTCCTATAACCAACATAACAAAAACGCTTTTGAACTTAAAGGGACAACTGTATGTGAATAAACTCAGGACATAAGATAATAATGATTTGTCTAAATGTTTCATGTTGTACAATTTGTCTGTTTATGTCACATCTGGTTTTTGTTGCATTTTTAAAAGAATTATTACTTTAAACAATACGTATTCAATTATCGAAGCACTTGCAATAACGAGAATATCGATATTTACTTACCTGTAGACAAATCAGTTTGGTTTATTTTATATATTCATTGTATACTTCACAAAAATGTATTCAGTGTACAGATATACCTATTTTATACACATTACAAGTTAAAAGAATTTAAAGGATATTCAAGACATTAAAACATTCTGCAATGTGTATGGAAGGATACCAACATTCATGCAGTCAGTATCATACAACATAATAACTTGAAGTAATAATCAATGAAGTAATATCTTCAATGTTGAGTTAAATTTCTTAAACATCAGAAAAAATTGAAAGTGCTAAAAAAGCCAATAAAAACTTCACACGAAGACATTAACACAATTATTATATATCAATACAACTATAGCAATGTCAAAGCATTGCTAATCTTATAAAAACAGAGCAGCTAGATGATAACATCTAAGCAGAAATGAAACTTAAAAAATATTCATGTGGATCAAGTATTTTACAACATATTTCTGAGCTTATACTCACGTCTGTACGTTTATATTTCTGACTGTGTGTTCATATTTATTAGTTGATACTTACGCCTTGGTGTTCATACTTAAGTCTGTATGTTCATATTTCTGAGTTAAATCTTTATCTTCATATTTCTGAGTCAATACTTTGTCTTTACCTTCGTATTTCTAAGTCACCCAGAGAGGACAAAGTGACAATGAATGTAACAAAATAATATAATGGTTAGTTTTACTGCAGGATTCAGGGCTGGAGGGGAAAATTGGCCAGGAGGGTAAAATTGCCAAGACTGTATGATTTAATTATATATGAAGACAAAGAGAAAAAGTGGCCAGGAGGGTAAAAACCGGCCGAGAATGTATGGTTTAATTATATCTGAAGACATTTTTAGGGGCAAAATTGCCAAGGGGGTAAAAATAACAGGCAAACATAATTTGAACTGGTTAATTTTACATAACAAATCTTATCTTATAAACAATTTACCAGAAAAGGATCAAACACTTTTTAAGTAAAATGAATCTGAACTAAGTAATCTATTTTTCCACAATATATTAATCCTATTAATCAAGTATATAAACTGTGCAGAAATGAACTGACACTGCACTATCATAATATATCACACAAATACGTTGGGCATACAGAAACGTACAGATACTTTATTAAGACCTAAGCATTACAGTCCATCGTCATAATAAACATACACTTACATGGATGAACTATAAGCAACATTTTACAAACATTGAAAATAACATAAAATGTAACAGAATAGAACAAAATCATCAATTTACCAATACAGTGCAGTTATCATCTAGCTTAATTTGTGAATGTGAGAATTGTGTTAATTAAGTAAAAATAATGGTCAGAAATCAAAACATCGTACATCGTATAGTTACATACATAGCAATGCAAATTCCTTTTTGTGTATGTCGTCAGCGTTTTCCTCTTTATCTATATGGTCAGTTGATTCATCAGTAGTTTAGTCAGTGCCGAAAGAAATTCTGACTGTTGACCGAAAGGATTATAAAATATCAAATACGTGTCCATTGAGGAAATTTACATGGCTATGATTCAAAATATTTTTTTCTAATAATATATTTATCATGGTCCTTGCCTCATGTGTCCGTGTTATTAAGAACAGTATAAAGACAATCGAAATGTTTTCGTTGTCTCGTATGAGTCGTATCCAAAAGAAATTTAGACTGTAGATCGAAAGGATTACAAAATATCAAATCCGAGTCCATTGACCAAACAAATCGTAAACACAAATAGCTCCGCGCCCACAGGCACGGAGCAATAAGTATGCATGGTAGCCTGTCGAAATAGTCACCAAACTAGGAGTAATTTCTCAAATATTCATTTTGTGAACCAAAAGTGGAACCATACTCAGCAAGTTTTTGGACTTGATTTTTATCAAAATCAAGTCCTTTGTAATCATTGACTTATATTTGTCGCTGGACTCCATAACAGCTTGGTTAAAAGAATGCCACATAAAGGAAATAGTGCGCAACTAAATGGTATGTTTATATAGAAGTATCTGGAATCTTTCCCCAATTAAGTGTGTCAGATCTAAATACATTTGAAATCATTCTATTGTAACTACATGGAAGGAGTCATGTATCTAAATAAGTGCTTGTCGGTAGATACATGAGATTTTCAAATGCGTAGAATTAAAACCGCGTATTCACTGTCCAATAAAATATCTTGCAATAAAAATAGTTCTACTTTCGGTCTTCGTACGATAGCTCAGAAAAATCTCCACGGACGTATTCATGCATTTGAAACAATCTACCATCGATGTGTGTGTTTTGTGCCTTTCTAACATTTCTTAATATTACAAAGCGAATGCTCATTTAATCGTATTCCGTGATATTCACACCAACTAGTGTTATTTTGATGACGGAATCGCTATTTATAGACTCACTCCCATAGCTGGGCCGATAACTGAAAGAATCTTTCACTTTATGATACAAGCACCAAATTTGACATGAATGTTCAGCAAGGCCAACTCTTTGAAAAAAGCACGTTAGCCACTTAAATTTTTCAAAATGGCCGCCATATTTTTCAAAATGGCCGCCATGGTTATTTCAATATTGCTTATTTCACTCGATGGTAATATTAATCATTAAACAAGGACTAGACCGTATTCATATATGTTTGAAATTGATAGAAATCTGTTAAAAAGCTGTGAACGGCTTAAAATTTCGAATTAAGTTGGAACCAAACGATTAAAATGACGTCGTTTACGGTCATTTTTACCGTATTTATAGTGCCTCTCTGAAAATACCTATCGCTCTATCAATTTATGTAGATATTTAATGAAATAAACATTTAAAAGCGGAAAATAAAATTACCTACACGTAGGTATAGTATAACTTTTATATTCATGACTTAATTATAAGTGCAAGTAAAACGATTTAAAATGTGAAGTTAAGTGTCTTTTTATCTCCTCTCTTCCAAATTCCTATCAAATATCCCTTTTCAGCTTTCTGTAGCTCTCCTGCCTTTTTATTGTGTTTCTATTATTTTCTATTTGCTTTTTTTATTGGTTTACTTATTATGAGATTGACACATGAAGGTATGTATCAAAACTGCTGTTTCATGTAGAAGTACATGTATAGGCCTTACCAAATCTACCACGACATCCACTTTTGCAATCACATTTTGTCAATTTTTACAGCTCTGTACATTGGGATGAAGTTCAGTTAAAATCAACAAAAGATACTCTTGTTTCTTCAACCCTCTGTCCCCTGGATATTTCCATCTGATAAATTGTAGCCTAACCCCAAGTACAGCATGCTAAATGAGCAGCGGTTTTATACGTTGAAGTAGAGGAGCACACGTTTTAGGAAGATTCGTGTGACATCTTTTTCACTAGCACATTGCACAAACAGAAGTGGTCAATTTCCTCCTATCATAGACAGACCTAGGTAGAAGTATTGACCTTCTATAATTAAGTTGGACAATTTCCTCACTTGTGATTATTTCTGGTCTCGGGTGAGACTTGAACACACAGGGATGAGAGGCAGATGATTACCGACCATAATCACTTAACCACGGTGGTCCTTTTGAATGATGTCAGTTTTTTCGGCAAACTAATCGAGTCATGCATGATAGATATTTGCTGTGTGACTATTCCTATCATACAAAATTATAACCAATATATCTAATACTCTGTTCATGATCATCTATATTCACCGGTTCCTAATCTAGCTTTACTAATACTGGAGTTTGGACACACTTTCAACGTCTGCTGAGACAATATCACAACCAGAAAATGAAATGAAATTCACTTTTCATTGCTTAGCTTACATAGAAATAAATGTCATGTTTCACACTTCATCTGCGATTTTGACCATGCACAAATCCTATCCAAAGTTTTTCTAGAGATTAGGCAGATCAGAGAAAACATTGTCGGCTGTCACAGGACGAACACAATCATTGACTTTTACCTTGATACTGGTGTAGCCATGTACGATGATGTATAAGTATTAGCGTCTTCATGGTTATATGACATATTAAGCCCCTAAAGACTGCCTGTTCGATTATGAATAGCAATAAACTTTCAAGTTGCTTAAGAGGTATTGGTTCGATACAGAGCAACATGTTTCTCAGTGAGAAATCAAAAAAGGTTATAATATGTGTTTACAAGTACACATGTGTTATCTTTGGTATTTTCTGAAACTAGACATGATATAATTATTTGCTTATCCTATGTAACCGTGAAATCCTGTTTATCCATCAAAATGTTATTTACATTATGGGGGAGTTTCAATGATGCCCAACACCACAAAACTGTCAGTAAGGTAACGGGGTCATTTCATAACACGCTGTTGCCCCCAGTATACAATGTTTTCTGTCTAATAACAGTCAAGCTCTTAGAATAGATAGAGAAACCAAACGGCTCCGGTTCTGACCTGATTACTCCCATTACATCGGAGAGTGACGTATCATCAGCAAGACCTTATTTTCCTCAAATACCTCCAAGATCTGATTCAAACTAAGACTACCAAGGAAACACATGGGTATCAACAGCTATGCATCATCTACCACATGTCAACGCAAGTTTGTACTGTCAACTGATGTATCCAGATTTTCGCATGAATTGATGGATGGAAGGTGTAAGGTATGGCGTCATCGAGATGAACATTACATAGAATGTATTCATCAAACAATAATATTTGATGTACATGTATTAGTATAGTCGGGCATATCATGGCAATACAAGCCACATTGGCTAGTAGCTGACAGTCTTACGACCTAGAGATACATTGTACCCTTTTTTCAAGACCACATTGCTAGATCACATCCAGTCAAAGTATCATCTGCTTTCCTGTGCCAACATGTTGTTTAAGTTCTGCTTTGGGGGCGTCTTCGACAGATCTGGGGCATATTGAACATCAATGTGATTAGCACAGATGTCTAGTGTACAGCTAACTCATCAACATCAAGGTGCGGGTAGTGAAGGCGTTTGTTGCCATCCTCTCAATTAAAGCATAGATGTCAATATATTGTAGTAGAGGCAAATGACAGCAGCAATCATCACTGAATGTTGTGAACTTTCACCTTCGAGTCACTTCATTTATAAGACATACACATTTAATTCCCCTGCTATATGAACACCATCCAGGTAATCCACGCCCGCACAGGTACATCCTGTCTATTTAGGGGTGGCTCCCTATTGATTACAGCGACGCATAATTAAAGTAATCATGTACTGTGCTAGCAGGATAGCATTAGAAATGCTTAAAACATGGACAATAAACGTTTAGCTAAAAATGGTTCCCATGCCAAGTATCACGACAATGATGAAATCAACGTGTTTTTGGATGTGACTTGCCATTGCCTTTTTTAATCTAAAAGCAGTAGAATTGGTTTGTTTAGGCTTCAGCATAACAAACAGTCAACTTAAAACGTATTGCGTGCAATTCCATTCAATTTGTATTAAACAAGAGGTGTATTTCAAACACATGAGCTTACTAAACGCCACCTGGATAGTAATTTCCGATTTTTAATCGGTCAAGAACTTGACCGTTGACCTTCCGATCTCGTAATCAATTAGGGTCATCTTGTAATGAACAACTCCCCTCCCCACCACAGGCAAAATTACTCTCTAGTTATTGGCAGATATAGTCTTCATGTTGTATGTCACTGTGACGAGGAACGTAGGTCAGATTTTTATGCTGTAGGTCAACGTGACCTCAAAGTGTGACCTACTGACCTCAAAACTAAAAGAAGTCACTTACATGTGATTACAAACCTCTCAACACTTCTTCGGAGTGTGAGAGATTAATGAATAAAATATTTTCAATGGTATTGCAGTAAAAAGAAACGAATTCCTACATGAAAATGGCCGCCATCTTGAAAAAGGCCGCCATTTTGAAAAATCAAATGGCTAACGTGCTTTTTTGGAAAAAGAGACATTGAACTACATCTGTGCCAATTTTGGTGCTTGTATCACCAACTGAAAGATTTTGAGATATTTTCTACCTAATCTGCCCAGCTAGTGTTAAAACTGCGGCTTAAGAATAATAATTCGAGTCGCTAAATACGAACGTAAATTACTGGATACGTGCTTTTAAAATTTACTGTTTAAGAGTTCCTTTTATGCCAGATTATTTAGAATTACATAATCAGGTCTGAATTTTATGCAACATCGGGTTAACTATAGGTCATATATGTCTTACTCTACTGTGTCAGGACCTTTTTGATTTGAGTGACCCTGAATGTGTTCAATGCGACGATGTTCTGTTGTGTTAAAACCAGAAGAATCAATGTTTGTATTTACTGTTACTGAAGTGTTGTTTACTAGTTTTGTACAATAAAGAGTTTTTAATGCAATTAAATTGTCCTCAATTAATGTGCTAATCATTAAACTTTCCAATATCAGGCTTTTTCATTTTAAAATTTTAGCAAAGGGACTATAGTAAAGCCCTAGCTTATGTCATTTACCTATATGCATATGACCTGCATTACAATATGAATGAAAAATCGGTCCGTAATTTTAAATGTTAAAATATTTGTATGGGCTCGAACGATGTGGGTACACATTTCTCTCTTTTGTCTCGTATGGTAAAAATCAAGTCCGACAGTACTTTCAGTACTTTGATTTTAAAGAGTTATCATGGTTATGGTGGTCAGTTTATTATCGTTAATGAACATCATGTATCTTTTGTTCAGCGAACTAATTACCAAACCGGTGTTCCTGGATTACATAATGACATTTATATATTCCTTCAATCTGAAAGCAGAAATTAAAGATGCAAAGCCAGTTTAACGTTTTTCATTTGACAATCATCAAACTCGCATTATGTCGTAGCACGACATAAGATATTACCGAATACCATTCATTCCATTGCAATGTGAATTATCCTCGTATAATATTGTTCTTTCGTCTGTTCATAGAATCTCAGCCAAACAGTATGTAAAGAAATAACGAACTTGACAGATGTTTCATTCATATAGACCGCCATATTTGTCTGCTTAACACCCATCCGGGAAATTTCAAGGAGTTCAAAGATATACTTTGTATGCACATCCGAGGTTAAACAGAGCCGACCGGGACTCAATATTTCACTGGCACGATATTTTATGTCAGATTTTTAAGTTTTAAGCTCGAAAAATATCTAAGGTTACCAAACCAAAATGATATGGTGGGTAGATCGCAACACGTTTTCTTTCCAATTGTTTTCTAAACATAATATTATCATTACAATCGTAACTACTCGTGCATTTCCGTGACTGAGAATTACGAAGAAATGGACACCTAGTTTCCATTGAAAGAGAAGCAGGTTGTGTTTCCATTGTTGGATTGCCATGGTTAGCCACGATGGAAAGTAGCCCGTGAACAACATCAACAAAATATATTAATAAAAATATAATACATATTCGCAATGTCGTTCTTCGCGCCTCGCAAACACATCTGTCAGCGTCTAAAACATAGTTCCAGACCATGTGACCGAGAGATACTACGACTATTCAGTTTCGAGGTGGACATATTCCAGGCATTTTTCTTTAGACGAACGCCGAGGAGTTCCGACTGATATCATTCGTACGATTATTTTCGTACGATGGATTTGAGCGTGGGCGCCAAATAATGACCGAGAACATGACTATTTGTTCTGGCCTAAAGTTTTCATAATCTCCCACAGTCAAAACTGCTTTAGTAACAGTCAGATTTGGCAGCCAGACTAATGACGTCATAAATAGACAACTTTCGGTATCCAAAGAAGAAAATGCATTTAAGCAACAATATAATTGACGGAACACAATTTTATTCCTATGCGATTGGTGTGCCAACGCTTTACCTAGATACCTTAGCCGTGTGAGACATGAACAATTGCTCTACTATGTTGGCAACGAATCGATGTTCTAAAAAATCTAATATTAAACACATTTATGAGATAATTATTAAATCAAATTTCCGACGTGGGTGTTCTCGGGCTAGAACTATGTTGTTTTACATATTTTTAAAGACACTACCCATTGTGTATTGCTATGCATGATTAATACGTACACAATAGAAACGTTTCAAATTTCGTAAGATCAGATCGGACAAACAACAAGGGAGATTATTTTGATAACCTTACTGAAAATTATAACAAGAGTTACTTCCCTTTCACTGATAGTTCACTATAAAAAAGTCATACCTTCAATTGAAAGCCATTTATCCGAACTCAGAATGATAGTTTGTTGCACAAACTTTTAAACATCAAAATAATAATTCCTTTTGGACACTCTACCATTTCTAGGCAACGATCTTTGTTCTTGTCACTTTTGTAAAGGGAAACAATTATTGAGTCATACAAATATTTACTGTTCGAGTTGCCTCCCGTCACCCGTTGACCGATTTGGAAATCGTGTGTTTCGCTTCTAATGCCTTCTTAAGTATTGTGAACAAACTAATCAGTCATTTACAAGTCATCAAGGGCAAACAACGCGCTGTACATGACATAAGGACAATAGAACGAATGACTGGCAAGTATGACTAATCAAAACTGGAAACTGTTCAAAATAATAATCAACAAGCAGAAAACCACACGATTAACTAAAGAACCCACCTTCAAATCACGGTACTTGAATAACGGTAATTTTAAATTGGTGACCACACTGAATTGGTGTACGTAACTCACCGGCAAATATTGAAAAGTATAAGTCACCGTAAGGAGATGCGATATGAACGCTGCTGTGTGTATATTGATGTGCGTTGGGCGAAGAAGATATAGTCGAATTAAGTACATATTGCACCAAATTTCACATTTTACTATTGCAAAAATTCAAAGGAGTTGACCTCTTTTGCGTATTTCTATTCAAATTCATGGTTATACCAAAGTGTTGTTTTTCTTGAACCTGCGACTCCTTGGGTTTTTTAGGGTTTAGTGTGTTCCCTAGCGTTTTTCCAACATTGTAATGCTCAAAGAACGAAGCCTTTCACGCGCTGCCCACTCCGTTCTTAGATGTGTGTATTGCACGTACATAACGTAATAAATGGACATTTTATGAAACTAATTTGTCATCAGAACTTGTTTATTTTGCGACAAATTAGTACAAGTTGCCTATACATCGTGGACGGATCAAACAGAAGCCAATGAAATCAAAATTTCAAAGAAACACGAAGGATCTTGAAAGGAAACTTTAAAGGCACGACCGGCATTTCAAGCAGGTATCGCGGTACGTGTAGCTTGATTATATCCGAAACAAGTTCTTTTGGCAGTATTTTTATTTAAGAATTAAGATTTCCATTTAGAGACAATTAATACAGAAGATTTATTGAATCTAGTCACAGAAAAATGTTCATAGTGGTTGATAATGTTCAATAACCAGAGTTCGAGATTATAAATTTTGATATTGACCTCGGATCTCAAATCTTATGACCATTCTGAACACTTATGGGACCATGCATCTATGTTTTCAGCAAGTAAAATGTCCATTAATTGACTTGCAAATAGAATACAGTTTTAACAAAAATATACAAAATGTATGTACATTACAACTTCTTCAGAGCAGCCCTCTCTTGAGCAACAGCCTCCCTAAACAACGATTTAACTATTGGTTCTAATTTAACCTCTCTAGAACAACCTCTGAACAACAACATAAGGTTGCACTATACATGTAACTACAAAATGTATATAATCAGATAATGATAGTAAAATAGGAAATAATAAAAAAATAAAGTAGAGATCTGTGCTCAGTCTTAAGATGTACGGTGGAAAAGTTATGCAGTCATCATAGGAATGGCACCAATATAATACATACACGTTTTTCAATGTGATGAATCAAACACAAATAGGTCGGATGTCACTTGTTTATCTGTTGTTTAACTGGCCATTCGACAGCTAAGGTCATTTCAGGTCATTTAAGAACCACCCGGAGTAGCAAGTCTATATCTGTTAAAACTTGGCATAACATTAAATCATTATTTCATATATTTCGTATAAATATTTCGTATAAATTGTGTATTAGTACATATCATGGCATTTGTTTCTTCTTTATAAAAATACGGACATCATCCCGAAGGAAGCATCCTATACAACTGTCGAAACCCACATGTCCATTTGATTATAATTCATAACTTACACAACCGACTCGTGCGCATACAAAATAATATTATGTTGATGCATTAGTCAGTCAGTTTTATTACCTAATACTAGTATTCATTAAACATCGATTTTATATTACGAAAATCAATCGAACGCGTTTTGGTTTTGAAATGCTTAAACAGTTGCGAGTTTGAAACCATCTCAACTCGAATAATTAAGGGTCTTACTGTTTCCCTTTATGATGCTAAATACCATAAGCACAACCTTCATTTGATATCAAACCTTGTCTGACCAAATTCGCTTCTAACTTAAATACCTTTTTTCGAAGTCCGTGGGCGTGGTACTTCGAGGGGTCAGAACGTGTGATTCGTAACACGGTAGTTCTGGGTTCGATTCCTGGAAGATCTGACAAAAAGTTGAAGTTGCCGGTTCCTTGTGGAAGTTATTAGTACTGATTAAAATATACTCCAGGAAAACTTGTTAGGCGAATCGGCCGTCGTTTATAACAGAAACAAATGTTGTAAAACCTTTTTCGGCATGAATTGTTGATGTTTAATATAGACGTGCTAATTTGGTGTTATTTGTCCAGTAGTATTACGATTACATTAACTTTGGTTGTTTGTGATTTCAGATAGAATAGAAACAAAGCTTCCTGGTTGGTAAAACATGAAACACACCGCTTTTGTACGAAATTCCATTTTTACACAATAAATACATTCAGTACTTTTTTTCTTATAAGATAACACAATAGTATTATATCAATTGACATGTACGTAAGATTTTTTATAGGAAAGAAATAGCAAAAACGTATTTAAAACATGAAGTTATCGTCTGCCAATAGTTCAAAGGGTTTTTTATCTCACAAACGCTTCCATAGATAGAATCAAAGGAGACCAAATGATCATTTCCTATAACCAAACAGCAATTATACTTTCACCTCAAGATATTAATAGAGAAAGTCTTCAGCTTAATATTGTTTGATAGAATTGTTAACGGGATATTATTAAAGAACAGATCGGTTTGATGGCGCGCCTGATCGGGCTTAAGGACTTTATCATAATTTATCTAGGATTTTGATGTTCGACAATTCAAATGTGGCTTTTTTAGTTTTATGCTTGATTCAAACATAACTAACGTATTTACCAGAAAATTCGCCATTTTTACCGCTATGGTGCAAAACAAATAACCATAAATCTGTCAAAAACCATCGAATATAGCATCCCGACTTAAATACTTCAAAGGGATCGTCCCATAATCCGACAAAAGGGGACACGACATGAAAGCGATGGGTAGTTATGATTTTCACTTGTGCGTTAACGGAAAATATAAAAATACAATTCATGTGTACAAAAAGTGGTTATTTATGGGTATGCAAAGAGGAAACCGAAGAGCGATTTGGTTCACGCGGGTAGTAAATCTTTCCCAAAGTTGTTTCTCTGGAAAGAGGAAGATTTGGAAGCAAATAGACTTAGTCTAATAATCGCATTTCTTTCACTAGTTATTTTACGGAATATTGACTTTGGTTCCAATGTAGCATCAACAGCGACAAGAACTTCATTTATATGACGTAGGTCACCCGCCTATTGCAGAGAATGTAAAACAAATTCGATCCGTTGTTTAGTTAAACCAATGTGTATGTATAAAGAAAGTAGTAGCTCCATGATCCACAGTTGGCTGTATCAGTGTTTGGTCCACAAAAAAAAAAAAAAAAAAATCCCGTGAAAAAAAAATCCCGTCACTGATCTTATACATACTATCAAGGTAAAAAGCCTACTATATGTCTATATGCCAAACAATGTGGAACATTGCATCTCGTTGTTTCAGCATAAAAGATGTGCGCTGAAAGAAAATTGCTACACATGTCATTCAAATAAACTATAAGATATTCATTCCTATCGAAAACCTCATTCAATTACATCTTATAACTGTGAAACGGTAAAATTGTGTTCCTTTCGTTATTTAACTTCGCTGCAAGCCATTTTGAGTCAAGCGCGAGTGATGTATCAAGCGATCTGATTGGTCGGCATGAAATGAACAGACCATTGTACACACATATCCGACCAATCAGATCGCTTGATGCATGTGTAGCTATTTTCCTTCAGCGCACGTATTTCATGCTGAACAACGAGTTGCGATGTTCCACATTGTTTGGCGTATAGACATATAGTAGGCTTTTCACCTTGATAGTAAAATAAGCTCAGTGACGGGATGTTTTTTTTTGTGAACACTGATACTTGTTTTCATCATTTGTGGACCAAACACTGATACTGCCACCTGTGCCATGATCAATACAAACGTAGTACTAGTACTACCTATCCGAGTTTAATTCATCGGGTTTAACGGCTGTTTTAAACGCATATATGTTTACTTAACGTTTGTTCCTTGATTCTATTTCAATCTAGTATTGTTCATCACAAGCATCAGTCTGCCAATGTTTCCATACGATTCCCTCAAATCAGTTTGTAAACGTAGAAAGGCTTAAGACATTGCATAAATTTAAAAATCAAAGAAAACTTCCTGCGCCAAAAGATCGATCTCAGAAGCCCCAGACTTGTAGGCATAACGTTCCCCATGTCGAGCTTAGCAGATGGTCGTACACGTTACCCATTCTGAATTTTAGATTTGAAACATTATTTCTTAAGATTGCAACAAAAAGATACAAGACCTTATTCACAGTTACACTCATTGAGATGAACGATAAGTATCTTCCGTCTTCCATCTTTCAGGTCCAAAGAGTGGTTCAAGGCCGTGTCAATAGTTTTATTGAGTATATATATATATGAGTTATACCGTTGTTTATCTCTATAATTGAGAGACAACACAGCGTGTTCCATATCGTATATAATTATAATGTAAGTCTGACAATCAGCATAAAGTACAGTACATCCTCTCTTAACCAAAAGCCTCCCTTAACCAAAAACCTCCCTTAACCAACAACCGCCCTTAACCAACAACCGCCCTTAAACAACAGCATGACTTCTTAACTTTACGATTGAACTATTAATTTAACTTCTCAAGATCAACAACCTCTCAAAATCAACACAATGTTGCAACTCCCAAAGGGTGTTGCTTTGGAGAGGTTGCGCTGTACATCCATTGTCGGGTTTTGACTGTGGTCTTCAGGGCAAACATTTATATACGTTAGATCCAATTTAGAGTCAAACAGATATTCAAAAATAAGATGAGCAATATTGACTTCTTTATCTGTGTTGCCCTGTTTAGGATTACAAGAGGGGATTTCTATGAACCGTACTTGCAAGATATGTGTCTTTTTCCCCGTATGAGTATTTTGAGATGTTTTTTATGTTGGTGGTCTAAGTCGTGATGAATCGTTTATAGCTACGTAGTAGTTACATGAAATTCCATTATCATATATTTGCTTATATCCCATATATGTAAATATGTTTGTGAACAAGTTTTGTTAGGGGCTTGGCTACTCTTGGCCATATATACTTGTCTTTGTTCTGCATGAAAAGGTGAATACAATGTAATTCTGTGATTTGACTTCTTGCCGGAGATCCGGGTTGACGTTGCAAACTATAAATGTTTTCTTGTAGTTATTTTATTCGCGGCAAAAATATGCATTTGCAAATTGTTATGCAAACAATGATACAAATTATATTTTAGAGTATAAAGCTCTGAGCGAATTTCATAACAGCGATAAATCTTTATTGTTCGTAATTTGCATATCTTTGTAGCCCGACTTTATAGTACATAGTTACACATTTATTTTCTTTTTGTGACAACCAAAGAATAACTGTTCAGTGTTAAGCAAAATGGTACCAGTCATGTCTCTTCATACTGACACAAGGTAAACAAACAAAAATGTAATTTCAAAATTCATAATTGATACACCTTAATTGATAACGTCTAAATATGATACCTTCATTACGTCATAACATCACGTGACGAACTGGTGTACATGTACGTGTTAAGCATGTTACATTCAGCTGAATGCCTGCTTTCTTACAAGGGTAAAGACGTACGTGGACTCTTCTATTAATACCACAAAGAAGACATCTCTAATTATCAGCCTGAACAATCACGTGAATCACAAATAGAACTATTGAGTAATGACATTGCTTTATCTGTACATATAGTAGCAAACGTTGCATCAGATCTTGATGCATTACTTATTACTACAGATCGTTTGTACATGGTACCTTTTTGTTGACCGTTTTTCAGTTTCGAGTTTCGAAGGTGGGTGTTTACATGTGTCTTTGTGGAAATCTTATTCGTATGCTTGGACAACTCAAAAACACCATAGGAACATAATGTATGTCTACTCTTCATTTTTCTCTGTTGAAACACTGCTTGTCCTTGTTTGTTTTAGTCTTTCTTTTTACATGGTGTATTCTTATAATGTGAGATTATTTTTGATAGTCCACAGGTTATTCTAAAATGTGCTTTATCTAATGGAAATGGAAATGTGATGTTTTTTTTTTTTTTTTTTTTTTTTTTGATACAGCATGTAAGTTTCATTTGGATGCTGGTTGATTTGGATGCCCTTTAATAGACATTTGAACTATCATTTCTTCTTTTTTTACTCTTATCAATTATAACGGACCTAATTAGATCATTGTTATTTTATAATTTATTTTATCATCGTAAGTTTTTTGCTAATGTCAATTTGTTTGAGTGTTTGCATGTACGCTGGTTGTTTTTGCTTTTAAATACCACGGATTTTAACAACTATTAATCTCCCGATTGGATACATTTCATGTACAACACAGTACGTGGTTGCATGCTCCTTCAGATATTGGAAGTATTGTTAAGCTTGGTGAATGAAAAAAAATGGCATTTTAGACAATGTGATATTTTGTATTATTATTCATTATTTTACGAAACTAGGTTAATTCTTCTCATTAATGTAGTGCAACAGAATGCATTTGAAAACTTTTTTTGTTATTTAGTGTGCATTGTAAAATTTCGATGTCTCTGTTATAGAAATATCTCAATAAAAATATCACCTGTTTCCATAGCTGATGCATATATTTCGTCCATATTCTTGCCAGATGATGTAGCTACCTCGAAAAAAATATGCTATTTATGAATTATGAAAATTTAATTTTGAATACATGAACAATTATACCAAATTCACATTCAACAAAATTATAAAATAAGCTCATTTGCTGTACCTCCGTTGTCCAGTAGTGATGGCCCCTGACTAGTAATCACTAGCCCCTCACCACTGTGGGTTTGAACCCCACCCGGGACTATACAAATTTCACACGTGAGGAACATTCCCATCTAGTTAAAAGACGATCGATGGTTCTACCTAGGTATACGTGACAAGGATCACCATCTACTGTTTAAGCTGGAAACGCTGCTGATAAATGACCCTGGCATTGGTGCGACGCTAAACCTCAGAGAAAAAGTCAACTCATTTCCTCATCAGTCAAAAAGTCACTTACATCAAAAAATGGTGGACGCTTCTTGGCGTGTTTACGACAGGGGTTAAGGCCTCAAACTGCATGATTTACTGTCGAGAAAATGATGTAAAATATTCGTTTTCCATGCAAATTGGTATCTTCAGTTAAGCATATCATTAATTTGAAATTCATAATTTTGTGGTATAGAGAGACAGGAAACATATGTATTGTGTTTAGATGTCTCCTTCATTACAACTATAAACATCACAAATGAACAACTTGCAGATCTAAGTCATCCTTCAAATATCATGTGTAATATTCGCTCGTAGGATTATTTTTGCGATACTGCGCTCCAAGATCATTCAAGATGGTGACGTACGTGTGTCTGTCAAAAAACACTTCGTATATCATCTTGATCACCTGTTAAAGAAGTGAAAACAAACCCATCTTATGACATCGCAAGTGAATTTAGATAAGAATTATTCTAATTTATTTTAAATGAACGTTTATGAAGGTGATACATCTTCAGTGTGTGTATCAATACAGTCTTCCGCTAACCTTAACCTGTTCGTTTGTTGTGTTCGTATGTTGGCTTCATGGTCTTGTCCGCTTCATTGTCTTATCCGAAAATGCTTCAAACGAAAATACTTTTTAGGTTTACCACGACTAATATTCCTCTATAATATTTACTTTGAGAATAAGTTGTGCAATATATTACAAAGCCATCAATATTGACAATGACCCTATACTCACAATGGAAGTTCTTTGAAGAGTCATATGTATATATTATTTTTCTACTCTTAGATATTACGTCCTGCTTGCAATATAAACAAGAAGGGAGTAACATCAATTTCCATCGCATAAAATACTCGGCTTTTCTAAAATTGCATTACATTGAAACTACGGCATGACACAATTGTAACAATACGCATAATTACTGTTCGAATATTTGAATCTGACATTAGAATCGTAAATAGAAAGAGAACCAAGACAACCTTCATTTTATCCAATAAACATCACATGTCATAGCTATTCAAAATGACACCCATATATTTGAATACATTGAGGAAATGGTGCATGTACAAGTGTTATAATTTCGTTTAGTATCCCACCTGTTGTTGCCCTTACAGATATAATTTAATACCGATACAGACTTGTTTGATAACTTCATGTGTGTTCTAATCATTAATGAAAAAAGACCTGTGAAGCAATTCGCCTTTACAGTAATGCTACAATCATTTATTAACCTCAGTCTACATTGGCAGTATGTAAACTGGGCAATTGTTCAATAAAGCGACCAATAATGCAAGTTTTTAGCTATACATGGTACGAACACTTTAAATGTGTGTACCTTTTTTGCATCAGCATTGGCACTGGCATGGTCAGATGTTTCCATCGTGGCTCTTGTAACAGATCGCTCTAATGCTATACTCCCTTGTACATCCACTTCGACAAGAAGTGATATTCTTTATATATATTAATAGACTCTTTCTGTGTTATGTTGAATGCAATCCTGGTCTCCCACATCGTTGAATTAATTCATTACTGTTGGTGCAGTGAAGATGGTGAACGGTTTGTTGAGTTTTTATCAAAATCATTAAAACCACGTTGTCATGGTATTTACATACAATACCATATTCTTATTTGTCTTTTGTTGGGTTTCAACAATTTTCAATATAATATTTTAATAATATGTTTGGAGTGTTAAAACAACATATTTGAGCACAGCTTCTTAGTAGTTCTGCGCTGATGCAAAACTGCTTATTTTATCAACAAAGCTCATTCGGTTTGGACACGTTATGTACAATTCCGCCGGGATGTTATATGTGATTCGTATTGTACAATGTACGTATATGGTGCTCCATCAACTTTAAGGATGTTAGTTGTCATGAAAATGTTGTATTTAAATGATGCATTTTGCTGGTGAACGTATTGTTCTATTTTCATTATACATTTAATATATTCTAGTTCCTGGCCGATGCGACCTGTTATATGACGAGGACTTCCATTTGTTACTTAACCCATACTATCCTATAGGTATCTTCCAATGAACAGAAATGCTTTGGGAATAGTTTACAGTTTCAGATTGGTTTCAACAAATTTCAGTTATATACGGCGGTCCACTCTTGAAATCAGTTTTCCTGGATTGTATTCTGTCTAGCACTAACTTACCTTTCTCATGGAGTCGACATCTTTTCCATATATGCAGGATTATCGACATGTTTATCAACACGGATCGCCGGGTAACGAGTCCATTGCACTAACCACTGGACCGCGACCGAGACATTTACAATGGATGAATTCGACCAAAAACAACCTTAATAAGTACCAATACCAATGGCAATGCTGAAGGAGCAGTATTACAAAGTCGCGCCGTATTGCGACTAATAAGTGATAACTATGCCTTCCTTTAAGATTGAGACATTATGCATATAAAAAAGGAAAAACGCACGAAAAGCTTGGTGTTTTGTATGATTAATGTAAAATGGTGTCTTTGGTCACTGAACGTTATAAACGTGTCATCATTATTCACCATATGAAAGAGTTTTGTATGATTTTAACAACCATAAATGACAATTTTATGCGAAACTCACACAAGTAATTATACGCGAGCAGCATTAAATGCTTAGCTGTAGTTTTTATATACAAATGAAATGTCACCATTTCGTAAGTACATTCGCTAGTAAGATTTGTTTGTATAACAGTTTAAGCAATCAGTGGCGTCTGATCATGTGTACATGAAAGGAGTGTTTTTTGTATTGTTACAAACATGTTGTTTCTGGATCATTTGTCTGTCAATTTTCCTCAAGTACATAGTACTAGGGGCCGCCGTGGTCGATTAGTAATGGTCTCTGACTAGTAATCACTAGTCCATTACCGCTGAAAGTTTGAGTCGCACCCTGGACCGCAACAAATTGATATGTGAGGAAGCTGTCCAGCTGACTTTAGAAGGTCGGCGATTCTACACACGTGTAAACCTGGAAATGTTGCAAAATATCCCAGACTCTGTTAGTGCGACGTTAAAACTGACTTGAGAGAAAACAACATAAAACAACATAATACTTACTTTGTTCATGGATTAAAATGTGCGCTTTAAAACATATTAATTAGATCAAGAGGAATGGACATTACGGTAAACAAGTTATCAATGCAAAATATTTTACGGTATGATTTATCGCATGCGCAGACCCTCCGTATAGCATAGCAAGGATAATAAATAGTCTTAAACCGGCATCTCCATTTGTTCAAATGCTTTATAAGTATAACACAGTGTCAACTTAGTATTTCGACCCCACTTGATTCGAAAATATAAATTATAAACATACATCAAGGTGGTCTAGATTTCAAGTTGATATACAGAACATCCTCTCCAGAGCGGCCCTTTCTTGAGCAACAGACTCCCTTCAATAATTGCATTTTTCCACTGCACAATTTAACTACTAATTCAAAACCTTTCTAGGCTAACAACCCCTCAACAGCAACATACTTAAGCTACTCCCAAAGGGTGTTGCGTTGGAGAAGTTACGTTGTACATCTAAACTTATGTTTACAGCTACCTCTGAATAGAGGCCTACAGTATCTGTGAATGAAAGTCATTCTTTGAAAAAACGTCAATGATTGTATGTACACACTGACTTCCTAATGAATACCATCGGTTATTGAAGGCTACATTTTGTCTTTTAAATGCGCTGCCTTTGTTTACAGGTTTGATTTTATTATATAGAGGATTTACTGAAAATTTGTCCAATAGTACAGTGTCGTTATAATATTAAGATGATTTTAATGTTTCAGTGATTGCTACGTAAGAGTTCCAAGTAGTTAAAAAGGTCCTTTTTCCAATCCCAATGACGTGTGCGAAGTTTCTTCAGAATGTGGCTTTCCCTGTTCCGTTCCGTGCTCTGAACGACAAACAGTAGTTGTCTGGTGCAAAGGTTTGGCCATGATCTATTGAGTAAAACTGGTCGCAGATTTGAGAAAATGTGAGTTAGACAGTGATCTTTTCCTGACGATATTTATACCATTTTATTAACTTCGATGAGTAAGATTGTGTACATGTAAGTCGGGATGTTTTGTCATTATATGCCAACATAACATAGCAATCAAGTTTGAAATTATGCATATATTGCACAAATCCAAGAGGCGGATGTGGTGTTGTGTATGAGTAGTTTGGTGCAAAATTATGGCCATGATCCATAAGAAACTGTGACTGTTTGGTGTAAACGTTTTGTCACTGTATAATTATGTGAGCAACTGTAGCAGTGGAAAGTGTTAGGTTTGGCCGGTCCAACTTGTCAAAACTTTCTATGGCTTCCCTGCAGACCGTTTAAAGGCGGCAACCCTCGGTGTGATTGAGTTGTGTCCGTATTTTGTTTTGTTTCCGTGTCATTTGTAGGTTCGGGATTGTGTTAGGCTGGACCTGATAGGATGTTAGGGAAGGTAGATTGTTTGTATGTGGTTGTTTCTGTGGATCCTTTCTTTATCTTTATTTAGTTGTATGTTCATATACGAGATTTGCAGAGTGTCCAAAAAACGAAAGATAGATACTTGCAACATTAAAATCAATCAACTGGGTAATCGTCCAAACGAAAGTATACATACGTATGTCTTGGAGTCATATGACATCGCCCCTGGCACTAGAGTTTCGGACAACGTTCAAGTTTTGTCATCCGCGGTCTCAGAAACTTGTTTCACATTCAGAGTTTGGCTGGCTCACTTTGCACTATACCTTCGGTGTTTTTTTTATACCAGGGTTTATACTGAATGAGGTTATTGTTTCAAAACAATGTTCGCTAATAGAAAATTCCCTATTGTATGTATGCGATTACGGAACGCAGGACGGACAGAATCGCCTATCTGTAGCGTTCGTGTCACCTGGGCCATTTATATAATGTTTTTATTGTTTCTTATGAAACGTTAAATATTAATTTACAGCTACTTTATGTATTCGTGCATAAAAATGTCATTTTCAAATATTTACGACAGCGGCGTATGAAAGCCGTCAGAACTGCATCCGAAACTCTCCATGAAGAATGGATTTTTCATCAAATTTGTATACTTAAAATACAGCATTGAGTTGATTATCATAGTTACACATTAAATTGACAGCTTTATTAAAATATAATTAAAACAAAGTGGTTGAATTTATGTTGAAATACTTCCCATTCATCATTTTCAGTTTGTCAAGCCCATCACAGTGAGACAAAGAGCCTTGCACGTATTTCCCCGATCCAATATTTTCTACTGACATTTATTAATACGCATCTCTTGAATTTCTTGTGCAGACGAAATAAGGAAATTATGTTCAAATTGATTCAAAGGCAAAAAACGACTTGATAACTTGCATAGAAAGCATTGTCAGTTAAATGGGAAATTTAATGTTGAGATTACAGTGAAGATAAACCAAGAAAAGAGAAACCAAATGTATTACACTCGGAATAAGCCATTGGTGTATCAGTCGTTAGGGAAATGCATTACGGTTATTGTCTTGAGCATGAAATCCGCGATGGGAGTACATTGTATTTTTTTCATCTTTATTTTCCGGCAAGGTGTACATAATATTAACAAATTATAGATCTTTCAATTTATAAGAAAAAACATTTTATTGGTACATGTGCGCATGTGTTATTTTCCCTGTTACGCTGTGTAACAAACAACATTTAATTAAGCCATATTTGGCAGTCTTGAGGCTCGACCAGTGGTGCTGCCGGATTATTATCGTAATACAACGAATGTAGTGATCAAACCCCGCTACCGATCAGATCTCTTTATTTGAGAAAATAGGCAGTTGCTTACGGAGGATGGGAGTCTAGTACTGGTTCTTCCCAGGAACGATGGTTAGATGAATTGTTCGCCTCCGCATATGACTCTGCCTGTTGAAAAGGGGCGTAAAACTTGATATAAACAAACAAAAACGAATATAGTGAAGTTTGATACGGTAAAGATTCGGGTACAGTGTTTGGATGTAGAATGTCACCTCTTCAAAGTTACACACCCAATGATGTTGTTGAGAGGTTGTTGCTCTATAGAGGTTAAATCAATAATTAATTCGTGCAGTGGGAAAATGATGATGTTGTATCACAAGACAGTGCTCCCCTGGAGAGGTTGTGATGTGTATACCTTTGAAGTACATTTGTATCTGTTTTACTGGGATCTTTAGTTCTTTGTTATTGATATAGTGAGATACGGATATAATGGAGGAACTGTTTTGGTCACTATAACTGTGTTTAACTGTAGAACATGTCCCTGATTATGTAAAATGCTACCAACTTCCATAATGAATGTTAATTCATAACAGTATTATGGCGTATAAGCCTATGTCTTGCCCCGAATCGGACCATTAACAACCCTACTTTTAACCGACAGGGCTTATCGGCCAATCTGAACCAAATGAATGCTGTTACTTTATAGACATTGTTATATAAGAAATTATAGCAGTACACGGCATGCCGTGCATGTGAGGTGAACACACGTTCATTTTCATATTGCGTGTTTTATGTGATAGATATTGACAACAGAGTATTGGAATCAATTTAGCTTTGTTCGTTAGAAGTCTTTGTAGAATGACACGGCTTGTAAATGAAATTTACCTGTAGTAGTTGAGAAGTATTACACTATAAGTTGTAGGCCTATGTACGACTTCTTACCGGCCCGATACGGTATGATATGCTGTCCGTAAATAAATATTGGCCGAAAGCTTTCTTTGTCTTACCGAGTATTATTCATAAATTCATTGACAAACCTTTATTGTTGTTGTTTTTTTTGGCGGGCTGTCTTAATATTGCTTTAATTTCACCTACATTTGTAACCAATGAAAAAGGTTGATACAAAATCTTCAGCTGAAGTAGGAGTTTTCTCATTGGTCAAAAGTGTTATTGTTAAATTTTTTTAGGGCAGAATAAGTAATTATCGATTTCAACTTCATTATTTCATGTTTTGAAATTGTGAAATCTTGAAGTTGAAATCTCATTACCAGTCTTTCATAAAAATATCTGTTGTAGACTATTCAGTGTCAAAGCATCGAACCGGGAACTAATATTGTTCAACCACACATATACATGTAGATAAAAATTATCCATTATGATTTATAGGTTTTTATACGTTTCAGTAGACGTCCTTTGATTCCCGGTGTTGTAAATAATGTCGTGGAAGCACGATGATGAAATATATGGAGCAAAACGAAGCATGAAAGTCGATAAAAAACAATTACTTTTGGTATAGTACAGTTTTCTCCGATTTACAAATACCCCGAGTGTTACACTAAGAAAATTGCGAACGCCCGCGGGAATTGTAATGGTCGTTTTCGCGTCTTATCTTGTCGAGAATGTAGATTTAATCATTTTTGTAAGATTTAAAATTATTTCCACAGGGACACTGAAGCAATTTCAGAATGCTTTTCCATATAATTCTTGTAATGGAAACATTGGAATTTTCTACTACGTGTTGCTAAGCAATATTCTGGAGCACGATGAGCGAAGTGCATTTTGTAGTAGTCACAGGGTGATGCATGTGCTGTAGATTGAGCAGAACTACGCACTGAAATGCATGTGTTGTAGATTGGGCAGAACTACGCACTGAAATGCATGTGTTGTAGATTGGGCAAAACTACGCACTGAAATACATGTGTTGTAGATTGGGCAAAACTACGCACTGAAATGCATGTGTTGTAGATATTATATTTTATATACTATAAACCACGGCAAAGTTTCACAAAACCATTAAGTGCACTGTCGTTAATTTAAAAAGAAACGTTGCTTGTGTTGTATATTGTCACATGACAATCAATGGTAAACCTGTTTATCAATGTAAATCTGTTTGTTCAACAAAAAAGTATGATACTAAAGCACTGCATTACTTTTCTTATCAAGCAAGTAGACTTAAAGACCCTTTATTAAGTAATCACATCCCCTAATTAGCTTAGATCATGTTTGTAACTCCTGAAGAAATTTCTAATGATGATTGCTGCTTATAGTAAGCATTGGTATATGTTGCCTTATTGCTAATAATTTTCCTATAAAAACTAAGATTCAGCAAGTAGCACTTGGTTTCTTTACGCTTGTGGCTTTAGGAAGCACTTCAGCAAAGAATGACATCCATTGTAAAGGGTTAAGAAAGCAGATCAGACTGAAAGAAGACTTTTAAGTGTATGTTTTTCGACTGTTTTTTTTCCAAAGAGACAATTTCCTGTTAATAACTTCATCATTAATGATTGTTTCTTGAAGGACTTTGGACAATTAATTTGTAATTGGAAAACGAACATTTATATTACAACTATAAATAGAAAGATAAACTTGCTGCTGTTTTCCCCTAAAATTACTACAAAGTGATATAAAGTGAACTATTGTACAGATATCTAATGGTTGAGATGTCAAAATTAGAAATTATCTAGCAAAGTAAAGTGATCTCCCATCCAAGAACTATTTCAGAGTCGATGGCGATTTAAGAGGTGACAAAGTATTTTTTTGATATTACCTCTTCCGTTTCGTTTTCAAACAATGAGATTACAGTATTTATTGCATACATACATGGTTGTCATAATCAACATTATACATTAAACTACTTTTTTGGTTCAATCAGAAATGTAATAATTATCGCTAGCTGTGTCTCTGTATTTGTATATGTATGATTGTTTGTAATTTTGTTTAAATGTTCACATACGCCTCAGTTCCTACAGATTCATAAATAAATCAGTTTTTCTTCTTCTTTTTTCGTGGGGTTCAGCAACATCGCACTAACAGACGAGGCCATTATTATATGGCTGACCAACTTTAGCGGACGAGGAAATCTCAAATTTCTTCTTCTCTTTTCATTAAAAAACGAACACAGTTTTGTTGTAAATCTATTTTATTATTCAGAACAGTGGTTTCATGTTTCGTCTATTCAATATAAACATTCAAACAATAGAAAAAACCGTCGCATACACATATAATAAAATCATATAATCATGTCACACAGCTCATGTCACACATATATATTACATAAATGAGGTAAACACGTAATAATGTCATCAAATAAAAAAATGAAGATATTTTGACATAAGTTTTCATTAATCAGAAGCAATGTCAAATAATGAAACTGTTTGATCCTATTAAAATGACCGAAAAGGTCGTTTCGAATACAGACGGAAAAAAAACAATTTTTTTGAATAGTTAGGACAATTTTAAATTGTTTATGGTTAAACAGTTAATGAATATATAAATTTCGGAAAATTAAAAAAAATGAATGCATTTCAATGAAAGATCCAGTCGTTTAATAGACGTGCATATTGGTATGCTGATACGAGTATAAATAAAATGCATTCAGTTGTTAATGACAGGAGTTAATTATTTTCATCATCCGACACTAGGCATACATTCAAATATCAATATTATTACTGTATTTCAATACGTATAAAATCATGAATTATCTAATTGCACAAGTGTAATGGGTGTCTTTAGTAAGTCATACACAATGTTTATTACACTAATTAACAAAATATAAACCAATAGGTGTTCATATATCACAATTTCACCTCGGTGTTCTCACAGAACGTATACGTCGTGCCAGTCAATGTCTGAATTGAATTTCAACATGATCATTCCAAATGTGCCGATTGTCATTTTAAGTGTGCAATTTTAACCACTAAAGACGCTTTATCCACTCGTCCAATGTGAAGGTGAATTTTATTATTATTGTACACATCAACGACGCTTTTTCATTTAGCACACTATTTGCACATTTTTCCATCCGTTATGTTTATGAAGACATTAAAGAATGTACATTTGATTCGTACTGACTTCGTGATTTTTTTCCTTGAACCCAAAAAACATTTGGTAGTCTTCATAACAAGCACGCTGTTTCGTGCAATTACCGCAGGCTTGTTTGACGATTTTGTTCAAGACGAGGCTCTAGAAGTTCTTGAAAACGAGGTTGTTGGTGCTTATCAAAACGAGGCCGAGTCTTTGATCAGAAACGTCAACATACGTTTTTATGACGCTCTATGTCGCTACCTACTGTTACCACGATGTATATTTTCTATGTCCCCGCCTTTCTCTCGTTACCATGGTATGGCTCTAAACAACGAATTAGTAATCAGGCCTAGTAAGAATGGATTCAAAACGAGACTGGAAATATCATGCAAAACACAAAAAAGAATGGCACTGGCGATATGAAGAATGAGGCAAAAAAATAGAATTTCAGAGACATCCAGAATAGGACATTTCCTCAACGCAACACACTAGCACTTGAACTCTCTCATTTAAATACTTCTACACGTTATACAATGACGACTATACACATAAAAAGTATGTACACAATATTTAAATAACGCATGGAATTTGAAATCACAACGTGTAAATTTATATGTTTATGTGTGGAACAACTCCCAAGACAATTATTCCAAAATGGGACATCGTGCTCTGGCATCTGAGCAAAATTCGACTAACGGTGATTCGCAAGAGATCGAAAGCAGCTGACTCTCTTAACATCAGACAAAATGAAGTTTTTTTAAAACCCCAAATGAAGTCTTAGGTTTTAAACATTATTAACTGCTCCGGTTTCGCAAGCACCATAGTTCTTTTACAATCAGTCACGTGCGAGTGCCACAATGACTGGACCAGGCTACCATACTGCTCAAAGCCATTTTTAGACAATTATAAAATTGTTTTGAGATAACCCCTAAGAATTTAAACTAGCCAATCATCAAGCTTGTAAGTGTTGCTGCGCAAGCGCAGAATGTGTGTGTGCGGCTAATGATGTGTGTTGCGGATGTTGACTGTGTGCTTGTTGTGGAAGTTGAGGAACGTCTTTAATATCTGTTTCTTCTCTTAGTCTATTTTTTGCTCTTTCATTTAATTTCTTTCTTTTCATTCGCCGATTTTGAAACCAAACTTTTACTTGACGCTCAGTGAGTTGTAATTTACATGATATTTCCCATCGTTTCTGTCGAGTAATACAAGAGCTGTTCAAAAATTCGTTCTCTAGTACCATAGTCTGGTAACGAGTATAGGGCTTTCGCTTTTTGCGGCCTTTCGTTTCTGAAAAAAAGAAAAACATTTTTTTTGTAAGCAAACAAAGACACGACTTAAAGTGTTTTAAAAAAACATTTTTCAACACACATTAACATAATTATGTTATAATATATTTAATATAACTACAGTCGGTTGCTGCCCGACTAAAATAATTCCGTGGCATTTTGTTGAACAACGTTTATAAAGGGCTTGAGAACTTGTGTGAATCGAACTCGATGGCGTGATTGTTTGCACTGCAGTTACTAATGCTAACAAAATAACAAAATAAAACTTCGAATTTATATGCTAGAACAAATATATTTTGTTTGGTCGTCTTAATAATGAAAACGGCTGCAAGGAAATACGACTTTATAGATCTATAACACTCGTTTCTTGAGTCGATCTAAGGTTCGTACAATAAAATGCATTAGATATGTGTATAAGCATATCACTTTTCTTTTTAAGAGAACATTTGCTTTGCACTCCATGTTTTCTAGTGTCTAGTGTCTGATAGGGTTATAAAACTGTCGCGAGTAAGTTATTGCTTTCTGGACATGAGTCTAATACGTTCCAAGAACATTATTAAAACCGGTGTTTCCGTCCTTTTAGTCTCCGGAATCGATTTCCAAGTTCTGTCTTGTGGCGTAGACTACATTTTCCTTTTTTCAATACCTAGTCGTTCTTCCTTTGTGTAGATGACACAGGCGAATTTCTTAGATTGACACGAATAGCAAATACATACTGGTACTCTGAATAAAACACCAGAATGATATTCGAATAGTTCGAATAAAGGGAAATATTATATTGCAATTGGTTTTTATATATTTCGTCTTCAAAATTATATACGCATACGACAAATATACTTGAAACTTTGAATTCGCACGTAGATATTTTATTTGTAAGCTATATTTATTCCATCCGTAATACCGTCGTATGATTTAGCATGCAACACAATGAATTGCATGTTACGTTTTCTTCGCCAGACATGTTGTGTCTGTTCATAGTCACTTCAAGCGTAGTCCTATCAGTCAATGTCCCGATATGATTGCAAAAATATTGCAACACCGTCGTTATAAAAATAATTACGTCACGTCCGCCAATCGAACATTAATCGATAAATGATTTAGATGTCGGTGCGTTTTGAAGGGTCGCGATTACTGGTGACTAATTGTAGGAACGGAGAGAATAGACAAGTGTATATTCACGGCAGCAACTGAACTGTCATTACGTTGAATAGCGATTGTGCAATCTTGTCAAATATGTAAGAATATTAATCAAGACTCACGTCAACATTTGTGTTTTCCCACATTTGTCATTTTGTGTGTATTAGTTTAAATGTAATATGATAATTATGTCACACAGATAAGACCGTTACATGCAACAAAGTAATAGTGTTATGAATAATTTTCTTTCAGATATGATCACATTTTTAGCATTTAAACGAATAATAAACCGTTATAGATCTTCCCAAAACGTTAAGAATAGTTTCATTTTTAAACTGAAACATCGGCAATACCTGTCTATATTCTTTATGCATTATATCTATCAATATTGTATTCTTACAATTAGTTTTATCATAGCATTACGCTTAAATACTAGTTTAATGACCTTTTTCTTCAATGAGAAACGTAAGAATATAATCGCAAAAAGGTGGCAAGCCTGCGTCGTATCTACAAACGCATTGTTTAACTTTAAATTTATCACCAAACTAATTCGAGTGTTCAGAAATATTTGTAAAAGTCAGAGCAATTTAGAGAAACACGGACCACACTCGATAATGTTTAACAAAAAAATGTAAACTCACGGTTAACGTCATAAATAAGCATGGAGGTTGCAGAAAACTCTATTCAGTCATGACAGTGCCTTTGATGTATTGTGAAAAAAGAGGGGGCTACGTATGTAGCAGCCGTGTCACACGGGGTCAAACCTTACACACAACGCTTAAATTTATGACTCTGTGCCCTCAATAATTCAAGAGAAAAGAATTTTCTTTATTCTCAAACACTGAGTCAGTTTTTTGTTTGTGATTTAGATACATCTGACCTACGTGAAATGTATAAGGTTAATGTTTACGTTGATGTGAAAATTGAATTTCACTTCAGTAAATTAGATACCTTTGACCGTTTAAAGAACGTTTAAAGGAATGAGGAAAATTTTGTTACAAAAATAGTGACAAAAAGGACTATAGAAAGTGTTTATGAAAGTAATGTTTGTGAGTTGTGGAGTTTTATAACAAAGGAGACACTTAGAGTGTCAATACTAAGTGGGCCGTTGCCACAAAATGATATCATAATGTAAATGGACTAAGGCAATTCATTATTGTGGGCTTAATTGAAATTTTGTATTGCCATCTTTTATTAGGTGGTCTACGTTGACCGTTCGTACAATCCCGGAACTAAATGCCCGGATGTATAGATTTACAATACTACAGTACACGACTATTGATTACAAGACACACCCAAAGAATAGATCAAATCATACAAAATTCCCTTACATGTTTATCTAAGACATCTACAACGAACATTTGTGTAAGAATCGTAAATTTTATGTAATTCTTAAAACCTACTAGCCATACTTATCAATCGACTTACAGAGCAAACATAAATACGTAAAGATTACTTACTTCTAGTCAATACATTTTACGATTTACGAATGAATTATAAATGATGCTGAGGCTATACGATTGTTGGTTTGATTATGAGCGTCTTACATACAGAGAAAAATATACTCCGGCATGAAATGTTTGTTTTGTCAAGTCCGGGGTTTTGTGGTAGCGTTATACAGCAGACCAATCAGTTTGTTTTAAGTGATACAGTGTAATGTATATTACTTTATTGAGGTGCTCAAAGATATGCATATAGCAAGGTTTCTTTACAGTAATGCTGACCGTACCTCATTACCCAAAAATAGTCTGCAGAAAAAAAGGTTAAGCCACAAACTAACCAACTATGACTGATGGTGAGTGCTTTGTTAAGAAGAAGAACCAGGGAGAAAAGGTTTGGAATCAACAATGTCAGTCCATAGACAGAATCTTTGCTCTGTAAATATTGGCCTTACAACCGGTCAGACAGTAGCTATAAAACGGAAAATGATTAGATAAATATCAATAAACCTATAGACGAGCCGAAACTTAATCATTATGATCTTAACGAAAAAGAACACAATCAAAATTGCCTCGCCGCCATTTTGTTCGTTTTAGTTGGGTTCACGAATATCCGACTTTGCGAATAAATGATTGCTAGCAGTAAGTCAAATTTTTACGACCGGAATGTCAGTTTCTATTCAATTTCTGGGCAACTCTTTTGCATATTAGCCTAATCAGGCGAGAGAAAATGTGGATATATATTGACAAGGTCGAGTATTATACTTTCTGGCCGTTCGCAATGTCACATTTTTCTGGACACTTCATCATGTGTACTTGACAGTATTCTGGAAAACAAGTAGCTAGTCTAACAAGACATTCCTTAGTTATTATTCTTAGTCTTGGCTCTCTCTAGTCTTTTCCTAGTCTATTGTACTAGTTTTTTGCGTATTTTGCAAACATTTATTATAATTCAATGGGTTTTTAGATCTCATCCGGATGTAAATAAGGGGGTTGTAATAAAATCTTGTAAATTGCAGTTTACTGTATTAAAATAGAGTTAAGTTTTAACATGTTATACTAGTATAACATATCTAATTAACTGTTGAATATGCGTTGATGATTAATATTGTGATCTTTGAATTCGATGTATTCTTTTATTTGACTATAAAGGTATCAATATTTCATTTGCCTTAAGCGATTACTAGTAAAGAGAAGCTTTTCTGTGTGACACTTATTGTTGCATAGTTTTTGTTTTAGGAGAAAACATCTCAATTATCATATATATTTAATTCATAATTTATGTTCCATTATTTCTTAAGACTTACTGGTATAATCTATGCATATCCTAAAATCAGTTTTATATTAAACCCAACGTATACTTGATAGAAATCTGTTTACTGTAGACGCGGGACTTTATCAACAATGAGCCGTCAAATATCGTCATGATATATGTTTATTTTCATTTGATAAAAACAAAACGTCAGTCAAAGATGATATTTACAAAATGTATGTACAAATTGTGATTGATACATGTTCATGAACTCCGGTAGATGTGTCTAGGTGTTTTACACGTAATTCGTAACAATAGATTTCAAATTAACGATATACCGAACACATCTATGTTATCTATGAGGAATGATTTCGCGTATATCAATGTAGTGGTTAAGTTATGATACAAATAATTGTAATTGTGAGATTATTTACGTCGATAATTAGCTATTGGCATATCACCATCGCACTTTTAAAGATGAAAGAAAACAAGGACGAAGTAAAACTTTGAATTTCTAAATATCTTCCTGCATTTTCCGATTTGCTTTTCGCGACGCAGCAAAAAGGGGGAGGGCACTTCCACAGTCACGTGGTAAAGCTCACCAATTTGATTTTTTTCAATGGTTATACTCTTTTAAGTAAACAATGGACGCCTATTATACGCATCATTAAAAGTATTGGAGCTATTAAGGGTGCCAAATTTCAAGACAAGTGCTGTGTCTGACAGTTAGGAAATAAGCAAACACAAAGATACGTCACGCATTTTTGAATTCCGACATAATATTTACGAGTGTTCAGTTTAGCAAGATCTGGTATGTCCATTTCTCGGCTGAAAAACTTCTTTGATATATCGGAAGAAGGAGATAAACTTTCTCCATTCCCGTAAGCAAGACATACAGACGGGGTTCCATGATGGTGCGATAGCGGAACTCTAATGAGATACGCACATTTCGCGTTGTCTTCCCGACTGTATGAAAAACCATTGTATATCTAACAAATAGTAGGGAACGAATAATGAAATTGCCGAAGTGGGTGGTATATTGAGCTATATATCGCATTCTAAAACTTTATGGCGTTGAGACGTAACTGAGTAAATGGTTGTATTCATCATTTTTCTAGATTACACCAAAGACTGTGGATATTTCAAGTGCTTTACAATGATGTTGTCGGGGTGATAAGACTTGCCGATCGAAGGCAACAGCTTTTGTTTAAACGCAACTGATAAACGCCCAACGTGCTGCTGTTTTGAACGTGCGCATGCGTCAGCCACAAAACACCTTTGGTGTTGTATTAATCTATGTTCAAACGCAAGCCACACTTTTGAATGAATTCTTGTAAACATCAGATTTACAAAGAAACAACCTCCATGCAAATATATTCAAAGTAAATCAAGCTCAAACAAAATACATTATCCAAATACCAGTATTAAGTTAGTTTCATTGTAATCGCAATGTACATTTTTTTCAAAGTTGACGTAATGCACACAACATGCTTTTGAGCAAGCAGACGCAATGCACACACTTAAAAATAATAACACTATCTAAAAAGTTGTCAAATAGTTTCGCGATCCTTAAGTACAGGAAATGTTAATCTGATAATAAGAAATGTCTGTTCAAATTGTACAATGCGAAAAAAATATGAAATGTAACGCTTCTTATCGAACGATTCACTACAAGGCAATTAACAATTAGACCCAGGCACATAAACACTACACATGCCACGACCTTGATTGTAAAAAGGGCATTAATAAACGGTAAACACAATAAGCCGAGAGAAATATATTACATACATTAAACAGGGGTTTTATACGCGATCATAATACACAGGAGTGAGTTAAGAGCATAAAAGGTGTCTTTAAATTCGCTGTTACGATCTATAATACAACAGATATATGACGACTCGTATTAAATCTACAATAAAATGCTACGGTCAATGTATAGACGAATGAAACTAAAGTTATGCCTTATTTATGGTCGCATTTTATCGTCCGTTTAGTATTTGTTTGGGCTAGAATTGTTGAATGATGATATACCAGCACATGCATATAACTACACGCATACACGAAATTATTAAGCAATCGTAAGATAAGAAGAGTTGTTCTTATATTTTTATGGTTCGAGTTAGGTATACGCTTTTAAATGCTTTACGGTCATAATTAATACATTTGTATTCAGATAAAACTGCATTTTAGTCGATTGCATACTTACATACTTAATAATATATTTGGAGGATGACAATCTCACTGCTTGACAATTTATTGTATGGATATTTAAATCACTGCTGGACAATTTATTGCAGTATGAGTATTTAAACCAAGTGTTTTTTTACCGAATATATAGTTATTGTTACAATCATCTGAAATAATAAAACATAATTTCGAAGTTCTAGTAAACACTGGCACATGCATTACTCGTTGCATGCGCATACCTTAGAAAATGGTTAGATACAAATACGATCATGTTAAACTACGGAATGACTCACCATTTACTAGAGAGGGCGAAAAATAGATATAATCTTTAAAAAAGCTTTATATATAAGTATAAACATTCGATTTTTGTTCTTCACAACTGCCTTACTTTGCAAGTACAATTCTAGTCTGTTCAAAACCAGCTTAAGATTTATATATAATTTTGATAAAAAGTCAAGACTATTTTCCATTATTTATGATATTTACAATAAAACAGATGCTGCTAATTTTGTGTGTGTAGCCCTTACTCGTGACCTGTCGCAGTAAGTTAAAGCCTGGGAAAATTAGAGTAATTCATTGAATTCGCACCTAGATTTCAGATATCTTTGATTAAGAATCGACTAGGTAAATATTTGTTTTACAGTCTATACAACAATGTTTATGATAATTCTGGCCATAAATTTGTCAAAGTGTTATAAATCGAAAATAGAACAATAAAAATAAAATACTCTTAAGATATTCAAGTTAACGTTTTACAACTAACATTATGGACAAGGGCCAATATTATCTATTATTCGTCGAGGACTGTATATATTTGCGCATGTTACTACCTATATAAACCTATTTTGTTTTGGGTATAAATTTCATTCATAATTACCAAAATTGTGATAATTATGTACTGTTACTCTTTGTTGATTAATTGTTTTTAAATGTATCTAATACAGTCGCAAAAAAAAATTGTTATTATTTTGGTGATTTTTTATATTTATGTCATTTGTATAATGTTTTTGTACTGTTAAGTGTTGCATAGGCAAGTATTTGCCGATCTGTAGATACAGTTTAAAGTGGTATACACAAATATTTTTTTTAAAATAGTTACTGATCACTAGAATCTATTGTTTCCTTTTTATTTGCGAATAATTTTCACTTATAAATTAATAAAACGTGTTGTAATTATGTGTTAATTATTTGTATCTTATTAACATTTCAGCTATGTTTTGTTATATTGATGGTTATAAATGATTAATTAGGCGATAACGGGCCTTAAAAACCACAAATAATCATTCTTGTAGGTTTTTTGTAGCTTTACGCGGTTAGATTAAACGCAAAATGCATTTAAAATTATTATAAACCTTTTGTCAAAATGTTGAAAATAAATTTCCGGACGTTCTTGTAACTGTGAGGTTTTTTTTTGTTGCAGTTTCTCAGTTTAAACTATTAATCACGTGTTGGTTATCTATTCGAAAGCCATAGTTGTGATATAATGTTTAAAACGATATGTCGCTTGCATAATTAATAACAAATCCGCAGTTTCTCGATTTCAATTTAACAAATAATTAATGGTTTTACGTGTCTACAATGATGATTTTTAAATCAGCGAACTGTTCATAATACGGTGGCTGGTACGTGGTTTGTGCAGATTTTTTATTAAGTGATATTGATACAGTTTCATTAAAACTGGCTAAATTACTCCAGAAGTGGTCGTGTTTCTGGGTGTAGATTGATAATTTTGACAGGATATTTCGAATTAATACTAGAATCGTATTTCAATCGGACGAGAAAATGATATCACAATTCGTTGAAGGTGAAACACAAATGGGTTTCGTCACAATGACTAAATCTATTTTCTTGTCCATTTCGGAATTTAATAAACTTGGTTTGAAATGTCGCATCACTTCAAAATTCTCATTAGTTTTCAGAAATCGCGTTTAAATGGCTACGGCGATGAGGTAAAATGTTAAATTCGTCAAAATATTGTTAGTACAATACCATGTTTGCGTCATGATTTTTTTTATTCTAACACTGAAGGGTAAATTCAAATGTAATATATGTTATATCATATAGCAATATTAATGAAATATAACAGTTCATAAAAACTCCCTCCGCATGAATTAAGGAAGTGTGAAATAATAGAAGGAGATGAGATTATAACATTATACCTATGTACATCTTTATAAACACTCGTTGACTTTGTTATAATTATGTTGAAAATTGTGATGAGGAACTATTTGTTGTCGTTTTTTAGTCGGGTATATTGTAGTAAGTTAACTTCGTTTACAGCAAGTCCTATATAGTTATATAATAATTGTTAAAAATATTTTTTTTTGGTTTCTGTCTATAAAAATCTAGAATCGCAATATCCAAGAAGGGACTGACTCGGGTTCTTACGAATATTTGTTTGTATTTTGGGATATTATATGATACATGAGTGAAACCAGGAAGTCATTGTCATTTGGTTGTGGTAGAAATATTTGTAAAGAATAAGTTATCATTTTTATCCAGAAAAAAACTAAGGCTGCAGCGACCATTGACTTATTATATAGGCTGTCAAAATAGTGACAAATATTTCTGATTTATCTTAATTTTGTGTATATTTACACGCAAGTATCTTGGAAGAAAACAATAATACTTTATGAATATTGACGACCAGTCATTTGCATAAGTATAAATCATTGTATGACATTTACGATTCGATATACGCACCCAAAATGATACCAACACACATGCCTTAAGACAAGCCTTTCCTATAAATTACAAATAGGTTACTCGACTGGCGAAAATATGGGACATGCTAAAGAAATGGTTGACTAAGGCAAGTATGCGCACTAATATCATTACGGTCAATTTCTGGTTAATTTTATGCGTTGTCCAAATACGTTGCGTATCGGACTCTTATAATATTGAAGTATTAAGAATCATGTTTGTTTGTTTGTTTGTCGACGGTAAATAATGCATCTCTGTTTGAGCTTGTAGCTATAAATGTTATGCCAGTCGATGCCTGCTGTAAACATTTAAATACAACACAAGCAAGTCAGTTAATCAAAAGACGGGGTGGCATGAAGCTGATATATAATTACATGGTTGGATGGAAACTTATTTGTCTGTATGGTTGAGGATTCTGTAAAAAGATCAAATTGGTAAAAGCAAGCGCAGATATTTTGACCAGAGTAATTCATTCGGAACATTTCGGTATTTTCCGTAAGTTTTCGTGAACGTTTTCAGCGGGAACAGGCGGAAAAGAACGAACTTCATCGAGTTACATATGCTGTCGGCACATAATGCTCAGTCAACGTTTGTTTAACCTCATAAATATTAATGTGTATATTTTCAACATTTGTCATATTCTAACGTCATTTTACCACTCACAGCGTTCTCGCCTTTACTCGACAAAGGTCCGACATACTTCAAAGATACCGCTAATATATACATGTATCAATTATCCATCTAGGTGTGAATACGTAAATTTAAGATGTCCAACACGACAATGTAGACAGTTATAAAATGAAAAATGAGTTCCGTGAACTCGATTTGTTTTCTCTAAAATTATGTACAATGTGATGTATGAGAATATCTTTTCCTTAACTTAAATATAATAGACGTTGATGTCTCGTGATTTTTTTTTCATTTTTGAACGCAACACATTTGAGATTGTTTATAGAATTTGATAATTTTTAATGCAATTCTATGCTAAATTTGCTTTTTAAATCGTTTAATTTATTCATAATTAATACCAAATGTAATTAATTAGCAGCAGTCAGTCGTGGTATTGTAATGATCGAGCATTATAGAACAATAACGATTCGTAAATGGCAAGACACAGGTGCAATGTTTAACGACGACAACGATAAAATAGTCATTCGTTAATGATTTATTCGCTCTCCGCGGTTAAGCGGTAAATCGCTTTCAAATTTCGCGTAAAACGCAAATTATTCGCAGAATTCTCTCTCCAACGGCATTGGTAGACAAAAAACGGGCTATACAGCAATAATTAATACTGTTTCAATAATGTTATTAATTGTTAACACATTTGAACCAGAGTTATCCAACATCAGGCCCTATTTAACGCAGAATTACATCTGTAACCAACGGTATGCATACAAACGCGCTTGCGAAATTCGGTTTAACACCGAACCAAAAAAGAACACTTTACGAATATTTCACCGTTGTTGAACAAATTAATTTAGACGGTTACATAAAACGATATTATGTGCAATTTCTACCTCAACCGAATACCAGGGTGTGAGGAAATCGAGCCCTTTTGTTAATCGTCTAAAGCACACATTATACGCGGTATAAATCAGTAACCTATACCCGCTATAATGGGTTTGTTCGTATAGTTTTTCATTCACAAAACCTGGTGACAAATCATTACTTGAATCTGATAAAATCTGTTACATACTTGGATGAAATAGATGATGATTGTACGCGTGTCAAGCGGGTTTGTACGAATGTGTAAGATATTGAGCAGTTTGCCTGTTTTCATGAAGCATTGACCATTCATGATTCCTAATTTCACAAACTTCACTTTTTTAAAATAATTTTATCAAAATTTTGACATAAATATCATTCACACATACTTTTAAAATAAGACAGTTTTGCTTATTAACAATTTTAGCTGCGCGCTCAAATGTTTTACATTGGCCTGCAGCTTCTATCGATTCTTATTTCTTAACAGTTTGCAAATGCAGAGTACTTCAAGATGGCCACAGAAAACTTATAAACCTTGCAACTTATTTCACATCAAACGTAAGCAAACCGCTTCGAGGAGGGAGAAAATCGGTCGTTTTGATACAAAAAATCCATCAAGGGACTAATGATTTTTCGCTAATAAACAAACTAGCCGCTTTCCACGTCGGAAATGGATAAATTATTGGACATTTCTGGAAGAAAACCCAATCAAAGAGCGGTCATTAGTATGCACACTTGATTGCATGTTTATTATCCCTGGAACATCAGTTCTAAACGATAGCACGTGTTCTGGTTAATTACACGGTCATTTAGAAACGTGTTCGATTAAAACACAACCCTTAAAATTGACCAGATGGCGAGGAATCGAGCGCAGCTATAAAAATCTTATTTTTGCCAAATCGCCCGCAAAAAATACCCGAAGTAGTATCATATTTTTGTAAAGGGGCATATATCCTCTGTCAATAAGATTAGTACGCATTTTAAAGGTAAATTTTATTTTTAACATCTGGGTATCTGTAATTTGAGGTTCAGTGGATGTTTGCACCGATTGAACTCGGTTAATAACTGGCTCTAATGTCACAAACTCGTCTACGCCTTCATTTGCTTCCGCGACATGTGACATAATCAAACTTGAAAATGTTGAAGTTAAAATACCTTCGGGTCAAAACGTCCCGTCCGTTTACGTTTGAATCGTAATGATAAGTTGTGTACTGGCTTATTTTGATAGTGTCTTAATTATAGATTTGAACAAATTAGACGTTTGTGTCAAAAGGAATGACAGAGTCAGCACATCTTTATAGTTAGTCCTTTTTCATCTAGCTTTCACTTGATAATTCTGAATTATTTGCTTTATTCTTTGGCGTAATGAGCGCTACGCAGAAATCGTAATCTACCAATAACTATTTGTATGAAACAATTGTATCTTATCAAGAATATTTGTCCATTTGTGTAAATGCTTTTTAAATAAGTTAGTTTGTATTGTCAAACAGCAAAAAAGTATTAACTGACACTATGAAGATGTAGCATTGTTTTGATGTTTGAGAATTAAGGCTAACATTATGACAAACAAACAAAATCATCGTCTCCCAAAGAGCCCTGTGTTGTGTTGATATTTCTTCAGTGGAATTGTACTAACAGTGGCTGTAAAGGAAAATGGAAATGGTTTATATTTGTGACATGTTTTCTTACCTCCTTCTGAAGATTCTGATGGTGGCTGACGGCAGTCTAAATCTCTACCACCAAACGGCGGTATGCCGGCTGTCATGTCGGGGTAAAACCCTCCATTGGGGTAACCCGTCGTGTGACCTTGATACATATCGCCGTATATTGATGGATAATTTCGCATGGGCATAGCGTTAAGAGGAGACATATGATTCACCATTTGTCTGCAATTTAAATAGTCTGTCGCAGAACTTCCTCCAAATGGAGAGTTATATGCAGCGGCTTTACTGTTCATTGAAAAGCTGGCCCCTAAGGGCAAGTTACCATATGATGCCATGGAGCAAGAGTTATGTGCCACGATTCCGTTATCACCCGTGTAACTTCCCCACGAATTATTGCCCGACAATCGGGAGGATGAAGATTCCTGTGTTGGGCTCGAACTCAAGAGACCTGGGACGGTTGTGCTAATTGGATTTGGGTACAATGATAGTCCTGAATGAGCGGCAGCTAGGATGTTGTTAGCGGGACTTTCCATAATTTACCATAACAACTGAAAAAAGAAAACACAAAAACACAACTTTAATGACCAACATGTTATACAGTCGGAAAACAAAAAGTTACTTGCGTAGATTTTTTTACCCGTGGAACATGTTGACAACATATTTGATTGCAGTAAACTATTGTTTGACAAGTTCTAACGCAATATTTGCATTCATGTTTTATGATGTGAATATTTTATTCTGGCGATCAAGTTCGGTCTAAAACATACGGCACGTAAGCCTTGTTGAATGCTACTAGCATTTAGCTTTGTAATACCGCATCAATAAACCGTTCTTGTTCTAAAAGCGTACTTTTAAGGGAACACATATCGCATTATAACATGTGTTCGAATGCAATCCATATATTCGTTAGGTTTATTTGGATACCATTTCAAAGTTTATGAGTTCGATCTTCTCCTAACGGAGAGAAATAATTAAATCGCTATTAAATATTCTTAATTATTCATTTGTTATGTTAATACTGTGATAGACGAGCTATTTGTCAATAGAACATGGACTCTGCAGTACCATAGGCGTGTGAAATGCAATACACCAAAGCTATTAACCGCGATAATACCCTTTACCCCGTCTACTACAAATTCATGCATCAGCCTAGTTTCTATAATTACAAACATGTTCTTTAATTGCATACAAGTATATGCACATACTAGATAATACTAACGTCAAGTCAATTACAAATTTATATAGCTAGATTCTATTTTAGGTGAAATATTATTTTTATGTATTTTCTCCTCAATTTACGTGTATGAAGACCATATTTAGTGTGGCTTCTCCTTTGCAATCCTTTTTATACCAATTTGAAATTTAATATACTTAGGTGGTGTACGAACAAAACTTGCACAAAAATTCGACAGCTCGCACAATGAAACATTAAAATATCTATCACGCCTATCATATTGTAGTGTTGAAATATATATACGAGTATACATAGGATTGTAAGTTGAACACTAGTATACTGCAACCGTTCTTAGTAAAAGAAATACATTACTTATGGACAATTAAATCACATTAGTGCGCATGGCTTCCGCTAACAATTCTTTCGCCAACTCCTCGAAAAGAAATTATTTTGTAAAACTTGAAGTATTTATTTTGAATGACAAAACACATTTCTATATAAAACAAACGCAAATACATTTAAAACTCGGGATGCTGTTAAAAACCGTTTTGAAACCGTACACATAAACAACGGTGGTGAAATGTTAGGTTGCGAATATCAAATTGAACCTAAATTACGTAAATTCGGGACGCATTATCGGCTAAAATTACACGCGAATAACACATAAATAAAGTGAAATGCACTTAATAGAAGAAATATTTCTCATTATTGTTGATATCGAGTTTAATTTAATGACATCACAGTTTCACACATTCGTCTGTGAGGGAACGATGAAGCAGAAGATGCGTGGGGTAGCCGTGTCTGGGTATCTATCATCCTTTTTTAGAATTAAGGATTGGAGTAAAAATAAGTAAAATTCCGGTAATTGCTACAGTTGGAGAAAATAATATCTTTTTTTATAGTATTAGAATTCAAGTTATAGACTATAGTATATAGGATAAAGCTATTTATTTGTAAGACATGTTGACTCATTGGACCTGTAACATGCATTTTTCTATAAGCAAACACGAAAAACAATCCTTTAACTGCAGAATGCTTATTTCTAATATGATATCAATCACTTGAAGTAGTTATGTTATAATTCATTTCAAGTTAAATATTATGAATTAAACTTATTTATACATGTAAGTGGCGTCGCTCTCAAAAATATCTCTACAGCTGACATGCGCATGCAGTACAAGACCTTGGTTTTTCAACCGTATATACGCTCACGTGCGGTTGGCTTTTTCTGAGTAAAAAACGGAGATATGTTCTTTCTTTATCGTAATGAAAACGAGATACATAAATAAAATAAAAAAAAGATTCGCAATTTCCATGAGGCTGAGATCCGTGCCTCCCACAAACGATGTTATATATTACAGACACAAACTAATAAATCTTCTATCACCACGATTTACCCCATTCATTCTGTAGTCTAAATGAAAATGAGTGTCTTACATAAATTTTGAATTCCTAGCTATAGCGGAGTTTTGCGGAGATCCAAACACGTTATTCGTGATATATATGTAGTCAAGAATGCAACACATGTTCGTTAAGAGAAAACGCACGATATATTGTGAGTAGAGCTAGATAGAGACAGCGAGAGAGAATTGTGAGTTCTACACGTGTGCTCGAGCTTGCATGTTAGCAAATTTGAGGCACGCTAAATAGAACGTCTGATTCATTCCAAATCAATACAACTCGTCGTAAAACCTACCTTTAATCACATGGACGAATACAACGGTTTTACTGGTACTTTAAAAGAAAATCATATTATTGTAATAACTAAACTTGACTTTCGTTTTCTATCCAGATTAATAAGTGGACCTCAGAGCACGTGTATTATTTTATTCTAATTTGTAGTATTAATTGCAAAATATTCTGCTAAGACAGAAGTGTTTTGAAAATGAGGGTACTATTGAAACAGAACGAATAAATGCAATACACATGCATTGGTTTTGATTGACCAAAGATTTATCATTCAAATTACACTGTTTATATGGTAGGGTTGCTTGTGGAGTAATTGTTCAATTACAGAACAGAACAAAAATATATATAATTTTTTTAATTTTGAACTAGGTTCGTCATCCAATAAGTAAATGCAAACAAGGGTAACATTTAAATTTTCAATTATAAATAATAATGCATGTGTATTTAATTGTACATGTATATATCGTTCATTTCAAGCAATTCAAACAACTTAAACAAAAATCACGAGATCAATTCGATGGTAATTTTGGCCTATTATGTAGCTCGTGCATTTGTTAAGTTGCAACGAATTTTAGTAACACTATGTGTACGAAAAGTTCAAGATTTTGTACAGAATAAATGTTCATCACAGTATACAAATATTATTTGGATAGGCTGCTTTGATAAAATAATCAAAATGGTTTAAATGTCGTAACACAATACGTTATATAAAGTTAATTTTATTTTCAAGAAATATTAAGTCATCTATATTAACTATATCAAATAATAACCATGTTTTAGTTTAATTTTTATTTAGCGTTTTATTTGAAAGTGTCTAGCTTTTGTATCAAATTAATATTTCTAGTGTCACGGGCGATTGCTTGCACCAATAGTTTCATTCATAGAACGCATTCATAATATTAGTAGTTTATGGCTAATTTATGGACGATATATGACCAACGTTATGATAGCTCTCGGGAACGAACTTTATTATCAAGTTGAAAATCTTTTTTTCGATTCATTTTAGCACCTTGTAGTTTTGCTGTAGTACGGATTATGGACAACCCTGGCTGTACACATGAGGGACTATGGCACTTATCAATACTTGATTTATTACCCTATATTCATAATAATTGCACAACGCAATTGATCAAAGCCTGCTTTACTTTGATTTGGTTTTATTGACCAATGAAAACACGTATCATCTGTCAGCCTTAGTTACATAAAAAACAGGGCCATGAAAATAAAATAAAACTACCATGAAATCAACTTTCCAACACCGATCCTATAAGCGTAAACATACATTTTTACAATAAAATATCACATAAAATCTATCATCAGTTTGTAGTATTTTTTTCAACCGATGGGAAATTTGGTGTAATTTGTGTACAGCTAAGGTTATCAATATTAATAGAAATTATTGCCAAATAAAATGGATATCAAAATAAATATTGCGGACATTTTATTAAACACGCAAGTAATTATTAAATAAAAAAACAGAGACGCAAGAAGGAAGCACAATGCCTTGTAAATACGCTTACAATTTTTATACATACACTTTTTCTGCGGTTGCAATGTGTTGTATTTATTAAATGAATTATATATAGTAAATTATAAATACATATGTCATACTCGCAAGGATTGTTGTACTTTTGTTTGATGGATAAATCGCAACACTCTATGACTGATAGTCATATATTGATAAATGACAATACGTAAATTAATTCACTAAGTATTCAACCTTTTCAATAATGACAAATGTTACATTTCTCCCAAGGACGTATTTTGGGTGAAACTGGCAGATTGATATTCCAAAACTTGTTTTTCTTTTGAATATGTTTGATAAATCAACCCGAATAATTTGCATTTTAAGGGGAAATATAATGTTCGAGGAAAAGTAAAATTTCACAAATTTTCTAAAATGCGTGGCTGATTTTAAATGTTCGAATTAACATACAAGGAAGAAAAATGAACTATGTATCGTTACCCTTATTAGAATTCAAGTTGTAAAAGTTCATACTTGAATTACGTGTATTCCAACGTGCAAGCATGTTTTACATAAAATTTCTAACTTTAGGTAACATAGTCAAAATGCCATTCATTGCAAGACTAAAAACAAATTAAATGATCTTCTTTGGTTACATAAATTACAATATACAACTATTTTGTTACAAATAAACAAATATAGTTTAACTACAAGAATATAATGCTAATTTCAATTTAAATTCACACATAATTATATGTTATCCTGTGTTAGTATTGTACATCGAATAAAATTAGGAACACATAGCTGCCCCCGAAACCTAATATCCTAAAAGGTTTCAAATAAATGACAAAATCGTACTAACTCCGATATAAACAATAAATAAACTGATCATTTAATAACACTACGATTGTTAATAAAATAAACAAAGTTGTGGCCCGAACGAATTGCCGTATAAGACTAAAGTAACCATTCGTAAGTAATAAAATGAACATTTCGGAGGCAAAATTCACCGTGGCTTGATTCATAAAACAAGACGATTAAGCCAGTTTAAAGCTATTTAATAGTCGCACAAGGCCATAATCGGACGAATTCAATCTTTCCATACAAAACATTCACCAACTGTAAAACGCTCATTAAATTTCTTTTATTTTCGTGATAATCAGTTTAATATCATATCTTTTGAATGTTATTCCTGCGAAAGCGCTTAAACCATCTGACATTATATTTTATAGTCATATGAATGCGTTTATAAGATATTAATACGACAGATAACGCGACGTATTGTTTTAAGTTTCATAGTAAAATTGTAAACATAAGTAAAATTACACTTACGTCTGATGGAAAAGACGATCGCCATTAATGTATATAAATCCAAAAGAGAGTTTTTTTCATTGGAGTTAAAACAGTCGAAGTATTCCTTTTGTAGTTTCGATTAAGAATATAGTTGTTGTATATTTTGATTCACACACAACGACGGCAGTAAAATGAATATGACCCACCAGCTCATAAAATCAGTGAATACCTAGGGGGCGCAACCATATTTCGTTAAGACGTCACGTGATTTCACCAGCCAATGAATAAAAAGATAAGAGAAGATCGTCTGCAAAGCTTTGATAAAATGATAAGACTTTATCAATTTCACAATCTTTACAACAGGGCTAAACCAAAAATGTATTTGCAAAGAAAAACTTACCCAAGTTAAGCTTTTAAAACTATATCCAAACGCTAGCTTACACATAAACATTACCTACGTTTTCATTGTTTACGTTTTGATCGCACTGTATTGGATTACACAACTGTGGGACTATTTTTATGCATATTCATGAGTTAACTCCGTCGGCCAATCACAGCGCGCTTGTAAACCCAATACAACAGAGAACGCTCGATTTCATTAGAGTCGAACGAAACTACGACACTTGTCTCTAACGGTGGTTAAACTGAATTGCACGAACCAACTTTTATGAATGGTATCTTACCAAAAATACAAGAGTATTTTTATTACAAGTCTAGTTTATATCATATAGATTTCAATAATGAATTTATCTTGAAAAAGATACATCAAGTTATATAAGAGATTTAAATTTTATACAAATATGTTGGTGGTCCGTGAAGTCGCTGATTCAGACCCAGCAGTGTTGTAGGTAGCACATGTCTGTGATTGATATTTTTTACAGTTTCTGACAAAATGTCTCTCCCCATTTTTTCGAAAATGAAGTAAATATATTATTACTCCAAAGTGTCGAATTTATTTAAAATGATCATGCTATAATGTAAAACATCCAAATTAGTTTGATAAAATAATAAATATACGGACGGCTATCAAGAGAGAATTTTATAACACGTATTTAAACGCGTTTTCGCATTAAAAAATAAGGGCAATTTTATATAAAATGGAATTCCCTATCCAAATATGAGCACAAAGTGGTTTATTTTATTTATTTATGATTTATGCTCTTTTTTCAATATTTTTTTCAGTTATATACGACTGTCGTTTCACCGAATCAGTTTCCATGAACTGTATTCTAACCAGTCCTAACTAACACTTCTACAAGGAACCGGCAACTTCTCAAAATGTGCAGAAAAATCAACATTTTCTTTTTTTAATCGTAGAAGGTTATGACCTGCTGCCACCGGAAATCGAGCCCAGGTCGCTTGGTTACAAACGCAGCACACTAACCATGGTCGCGGCTTATCAGCACAAAGTGGCAGAAGTGGTATGTCGAAATATTGCATGATATAATGTACACAGTATATTGCGCTTTTTACCAGACGTATAACACATTATCTATATACTATTATATGTAGATTTCACATTTCTTTGTTAATAATTTGTGGCATAACAGCAATGATTGCTGCAAATTGGACAGAAATTGAACAAGATAGACAATGCTCTATGATTGCCTATGGTATAAGACTACTATATTATTAGCAAAATGGTGTAAGAAAATTAGTCTGGCTAAAAAATAATTCATCATTTTGTATTGACAGTTCGAAACATTGAATAACCCGAGAAAGGAGCAAATGTATGCCCCATAGGCACGCAAACACTAAGATAATAAAGTCATCGATAGTACGTCAAAGTTCGATTTACATCTTAATAGGGATATAATTGCACTTAAGAGGCTCAGCAACAATTAGGGATTTTTTAGGGGACAGTTGAGAGTCACGCTCCCGTTAATAGCTAGAATGAGTATGGAAGGTTTTCACGCTCCATTACTTCTTACGTTATCACGTTGTCTAAGATTCATTTTCACAGTGATATATGTTCGATTTTGTACTAAGATAGCGAATTTAACAATGGCTCAATTTTGATAAGATTTGCAGCCAGATAAGATTTCATGTTGACTTGTTTTAATTTTATTGCTTTTTTACAACCTTTGCACAATAGATCTTGGAGCAATTAATTTTGCCATCGGCAGGTCTTGTCATGCAATGCTGTACAGATACCAAACAGCTTGTTACCGTGAATAGATACATGGTTTATAAAACTATTTGATCGCAAATTCTGATCTTATGCATTTACAACCTTGTTGAAAAAAATATATGCCCCTTTGAATAATTAAATGTAATTTACATAGATGTACCATTGTTTACTCCGACCATTAAATCTTGTCCACTGATTATACCGAGTTATAAATTGATTTTCCTGGGATAAAATATCTAATTGACACCATTTGTAAACCTGTAAACAACAGAATTAACTCCGTAATCAAGAAATTGTATCAAGATTTCTCCGAGAGCGCAGACTTATTTTTACGATCGTAAGCTAATTCGAGTGAAATTGAAATATAGCCTGTGCCAAGACGTCTAATAATTACATTTACAATAACAGAAAACGCATCTTGATCTCGTAATAAACGATACGTACACTCTTCGCTGTCTGAGTGAGTCTGAGTGTCGCACTCAAAGCCTTTAAGTGCACTCAAATGTTTAATCATGCACATAAGAAGGAGAATCTAACCCCGGTGAACGTTTTTTACAAACAAATTACGTAAAATTCCATATCCAAATTGTAGCTTATAAAAACCACAGCTAAACTCGCGGACTATGACCATGGAATTGAGAACAAAACAGAACATATACTTACTACAGGACTTGAGCCAAGGCTCATCATCGTTTACATAATACAAATATATATATAATTTACATGCGAAATGAGAGTAAACATAAATAAGTAAGAAAGAAAGCAATTCCTGTATGTACATTGCCTTGTGTGCAGAGGTTAATTCGGTCGTTGTATTAGTAAAAGATGGCAACAGTGTAACCTATTGCGTGGCTTATTACATTGTGTATTTGTTTACATATGCAACTTAATACGTACTTTATATATAAATAAAATAAATAGTTTGTTCAATTCTGTTCATGGTGTCTGTTAACTCAAGTTTATCTATACAGCAAGCAGAGATCCGAGATTTCTTTTAAAACAATTCTTTTTTATTATTTTACCTTGCAATGCCGAGATACTTTAAGAAGTATTTTATACCGTCGTGGGTATCAACAATTCACCACAAACATTAATATTGCACGTCTTTGAAGTGTGACTATTGCTTTTGTCGCTCACTATTGTATATATCATCATTAAATGAGCATGCAGTTTTAATATTATCAATACATTTCATGGCGAACAGAATGGTGTATAGATATTGTGTAGTTTACGACATGATATTAACAAGGTATAATTTTATATGCTTGGAAATCTTTTTTTTTTCACAAACTCACCGTTCTGCAAAAATAATTCATACAAACGTATTCAAGTGGCTAGTGTCATTGAAAACACGCAAAAGATGAAGAATTTATCCCTAAAGCAGCTTGACTGAGCTCATATAGTTTTATTTTACGTTCAACTTTTGTGAGACACAGCTCAGTTATATAGAAAAGAAGTTAAAATGAATTGTTTGTGATTCACATAATTTATTTACAATCCATGGCGGCTTCTTTATTGATGTTTAACAACGTTTCCATCCGTCTTATGTGTGCTAATATGGCAATTAAATTGCAATTAATTAATTGACATAATTCTAATTGAATCTATTATACGCTCTATTGTGCTTATCAACATTATAAACCGAAGAAAACATCAGTTAAAATTTAAGGTGTTTTATTCTTCAATTTTATGCGTTTTTGCCAATGAGTCAAATAACTGAGATGTCGTCTGAATCATATTACTGTGATATTATGCAGTATTTAATTCAAACTGACATGAAAGGTTGAAAAACAACACAAACTGTACCCAGTGCTCCGGAAATGACCCCGGTCACCTTGACGTTACACTACATTACATGTTCGTCAATGTTCGACAACCATCGGCAATGTTCGACAACACACAACAGTCTTGTCAAACAAGCCTTGCCGTTGATGGCACGTTAGGTCGCTTCCGTATTAGGACCGAATGTTTTGAGAAATCGGCCACGACGCGACAACTTTAAAGATGTTCCCCGTACGTGCCCGTATGTGAAGTCTTCAAAGATAAATTAACACGGGGATTCGTTGTATCATTTTATCGTTTTTCTCATTTTGATATCAAACGATACACGGAGGGTCAACATTCGTTACGATGTAAATAATCGTGTATCCACAAACACTTACATTGTAATGATTAGTCACTCCTCTTCAATGCTTGCAGACAACAAGTTATGATCGGGCATTTTCTTGTACGCCGAAGACCGCACAAGTGAGCCATACTGTTTAAACAACTTTTCTGTTAACATCTATTTGATAATAAGCCCTGCTTTGAGTTCAAACAAGCTGTCCATCGGTTGACAACTTCTTCTTTGTATAGTCATGCAAAAGGAAACGCAGTTTTCTTTCAATCTTTTGTTTTTATTTTGCGCGACTCCGTGAATACCTTACACAGCCCAATGGGTTTTAACTGACCACCCTAATGCTTAATCTTGTTTCTTCAAAGTTTCACTCGCAGGTCCTTTATTGTACTTCACTTCATAAGAATGGTACATGTGCTTTTATTTCGTAGGCATGGTACAAGAGCCTTTATGTTAAAGCCTGTCACAAATGCCGTTATTTCCAAGACATGGTACACGTGCCTTTATTTCATAGGAATGATACAATTGCATTTGTAAACCAATAACTTTGTATAACAAAAACGCTACAAATGCCTGTATTTTCTTGACATGTTACAACGCCTTTATTTCAAAATAAGAGTCCAAGTGCCTTTATTTCGCAGACATGGTACAAGTGCCTTATGTCAATGCAATTTCGGTAAACAAACTGTAATTGTTTGTTTCATATGGAATAAAAATGTATGAAAATCCACTTAAAACAATATTAAGGACAAACTACGACAATCAATGCACAACTCTGACTTATAAATCAGTCGCCTTAAAATACGAGACTTGGTCAAACTAGAGCAACTATGTCAAAATCTAAGCCATGAAACTATCAGCGGTTCTACTTAAATAAGACAAACATTATTACAAGTTACCATAGCAATGCGCAAATTAGCAATCAAACAGCAATACGCTGTCATGCGCTGTCATACAAAAGATTTGAATACACAATACTAAATACGTTTGTAAATCGTTCGTGATTGATGAACTTAGAGCGACAGTTTCATTTCAAATTATATCAATTATGAAGGATATTATAATCAATAATATTTTGTAGCAGACGACATATGCCTGAAAGAAACCAGAAGATGGCGAGCATTTCGTCTATGTTAGAAATTCTTTGGCGGGAGCTACCAGTCGGAATGGCTTCGGTATTCCTTTGACAATGTCGAAGGAATGCGAATAGACTCGACGCTTGTTTGATATATGGGCTACGAAAATATTATTTATCGACAATTCGCTGTAACCATTACGTTTTTATGAGTCCTTTTGCGAGATGGGTTCGAACGTTGTCACGTGAGTAGACGTGAAGAACGCTTGTCATACGAGGACGACTCAACAAGATTGATCTATAGTCTGTGAAATAAGAAAGCATACATCATGGTCAGTCGGGGCTTTGATGTGGCGAATATGACAAGCAAATATGTACATAACATTATGAGTGGTCATTGTCATGCGAAAAACAATAGAAATATGCCCGAACAAATTAGCGCTTTCCTTTTTTATACTAATTGTAATTATCATTATAGAGGTAAATGTATGAAAATAGTTTGAAGCCACCAGACGACGGAATAAACATAGTTAACGTCTGATTAATACGAAATCACTATTATTCATATCCAACACATACTATCTTGACATGCTTTGAATTGATTTTGCACAGAATGAACTATCTTTTGCCATACATCAAATTTAGACAATTCTATTTCAATTAACAGAGAAAAATATGGGGACAGAAAGAAAACCAGGTCATATAATGTCGGCAACAACTGAATAAAGACGAGTGTTACAGCTTGGTTTTATGAGATACCAAAATGGCTTAACTCTTAAAAGATCTGTAGATTATATACCAAAAAAATTATCCTTAGCAACGGTGATCGCAGAAAAGTCTACTTCTAAATTGTAATGTTGTATAGCCTGTGGAACAGAAGAATCTTCAACACAGACTTGCTTATCGTTAATACACACCAGTACTTATATGCACACATTACTCGTGCATGATTCTATTATATAGGCGCGACAATCGTATGGCGATCGAACATACTCATGCCACCAGGAAAATGTTCACAGTCTTAGGTAAATGACTCCATACCAGAACGTGCAGACATTCATCAAGAATGATTACAGAAAAGTGTGTTTTATTACAAATTAAAATTTGAAAACAAGACTGATACTTGTAGTAAATGTGTTAGTCACATCTGCATGTTGAAATGAAAACTCAAGAAGTAACAACACTAATATAGCTGATGTATGGTCATCTACGAAATGTGGCATAATTGAATCATCGACTCAAATTTGTCTGGAGGACGTTTTTCAAATTGAACATCACTTGTCAAGTCTTGTAAAAACATTTTTTTTTCTGAAAACAAAGTTAGAAAATTAGCTGCTAATTGGTTGTAACGACAGCAATGTGCTCTAGGCGGCATCTATATATACAATAGTGATGGACTATTTTTTTATTGTATGAATACATCTAGTTAACGACTATCTATATGTAGGAATGCATTGTTTTCTCTATCATTACGACGCATATTGGCCGCTAACGGTCCCAAACGATGTCCTATCAATTTTCTTGCAGCAATACTCCTTGTTCAATTGTATTATCTAATCCTGAATTGTCTAATCTTAAAATGAATAACCAGCCACTATACTCACTCTTAAGTTCACTGTGGAACTAAGATAGGTATTAAATAAATAGTTGATTCTTCTTAAGTAGGAGTAATCCAGTTGCTTACGTCAATGAATTCGATGGAAATATGTTCTGTTCAAAATACCGTGGAACCAGAATCTATTTGAAGTTCAGTTCAAGAAATGAAACCATAAATTTCAAATTCAGTTTATAATCTTCAACGGCTCATTTGCTTCTTGCACGCATTTCGACAGTAACGAACGAGGTACGTTCCCATCCGTTGTGACTTATTCATTTTCCAAATCTATAGACCTTGTAAACGGCATTTTCCAATTCTACATAGAATTGCCCGTATCCGATTTTTATAATTCTTTGAAGACGTTTATGCGACACCCCATCTGTCAACGATAACATATTTTATCATATGGTTTGTGATCCTAATTACGGGTATCACAAACTAAATTAGCCACAATTGGTAATTTACTAGTTGCATTTACAATGCCTTATAAGGCTTTAGTAATTGCAACAATGCGGAAAATTGAATGCCTTTCCATGAGTTGAAAAACAGCGATTGCTTTCTTCAAGCGTGATGTATGACAGGTCACTAAGGACAAACAACCCTTTTCAAATAGTTTCGACTAACACTCCTGATTTTAATAGTTTAATAGTATTTGATACAGTTGTAGGCCGTCATGTACAAAGTGTGTTACTTTTTGAAGAGACGGAAACAGGCAATTTTGGAAGAAGTCAAGCGTCAAAATTGCAATTAGCAACAGGTATCATCTTAAGTACAAATTGGACCCATTAAACAGACGAGTTGAAAGCCGTACGGCACAGCCTTGTTTAATTTACTGTCGTTGTTAAAATGACCGCTGATAATACAAGAGAATATTCTAACAAGTTATTGTTACCGTTTGATGGAGTTGGTTGCTATCATATCTATGACAATGCAATAATAAAGATCAAACCTCCGATGGAATGTCATCACCGGGGCCATAATGCAATTAGGGACATTGTTTACACAAGGGGCGAAAATTGGTATTTCCGAAGAAAGAACATTTGATTGTGATAGAATTTATTTATGACGGTTACATTCAAGATAAAAAAATTATAAACCTCTGGTTTAATTCATCGATTTTATTCCAAACTTATAGAATCATGCGTGTGCCTCATCAATGGACTTTTAGACGCTGCTTAGAAAAAAATTATAAAGTAGAAGACGCAATCCGGAAAGTCGATGAAAAAATGACATTTTATTTCCAGTCTGTGATTATGTCTCTAGTTTTATGTCCACGGAAGAAGATTCCCTATTAATTAAGGTATTATATCGTAAAGTCTAGCTTATGTTTCAAAAAATAGTGCATCCAGGAAAAGTAGTCAGTAGTTATTGTCATCAAATTCATTAGCAGTGGCACGATTGTTTTCTCGACCACATTCGACAACATTCGGTTCATGTCAGTCATCGTATTGAAGGACACTGTCATCTTCATTTCGCACAAAATGTCGCTTAAACGTATTTAGATTAAATGTCTTAATATCATCACATTTATTATCATAACTTTGTTGTTTATTTTAAGAAATACATGTTCCAATTTCTTCACCGAAACGCGAAAACTAGTGTCATTATGTATTGAAGAGGTAAACAATGACTCACTTTCGTACAATAGGACAACATGTTAAATAGCAATTTGTAAAACTTTAGAGAAGAAATGTTAGCATCTTGAATAGAATGCGTGGTGAAAGGTTTTATAAATGAAGTGATGTAATAAAATTATCTATAAACCTCGATTTATTAGTATTACCAAGATGTTGTCAAATTATTAGCGCGTGTTGTTAAATTATCTATGCATTGGTGTTAAAATGTTATATACAATAATAATAGGTACAGAATTATGGTGTGTATACGCTTTGTTATATCTATGTAACTGGTGCTTACGACATTATACGCTACATAATGGATATCCGTAAAATATATAGCCAAGGGTAACTTAACAAAAAAATCGAGCATTAACGGGTCTTAATAAAAAATGTCCGAACTACCTTCTTTTTTCTGTCCGATAATAGTATCATTTAAACACATCGGCGAACATAAACCCCTAATGAGGCATAATTGTACGTATTACGACCGACATTATTGTTTTCTTATGGCAGTTTTATTGGGGTTATATAAAAACTTTTTTTGAATAAAATGGAAATAAGTTCGCGGTTTCAATTCAGTGATTAGCCCCGAGTTGTAAATTGAAACTAATAACAAATTGTTCGGACACAACTACATATGCTTAATTGGCTTTCAACGGCAATAAAACAATTTCTCGGTGAAAAAGGAAATTAGACAGGGGTCGCTTCTGTCGCAAGATTAGTTTATGGCTCTTAAAGAATCGTATGAACGGATTTAAATTAAGAACGCTGTATAATAATTGATTTACCAAGTACATGTAATAAAAAAGCACAAGAGTTACTGATTTGTTTGCCGTTTGGTTATATAGTTTATTTAAGCAAATTAATGAATTGTTCAAGTCAAGTCTCGAGCCACGTGTTTAATAAGTACATTTTATATATTCTGTCCGGCTCTGTTGATTTTGGAATATGTATTATCTTACTCAAATTGTCTGGTATTTTAACGATTAATATCTCTATATTAGAAAATGACAAATATATGTAATGAATTTATCAGACTTGTTTATTACCTATCATTGAAGTTGTAAACATCTTTATTTTATTTATTTTTGAATTCACCGATTCACGTTAAACTTTGTCAAGATTTTAGCGACGTGTACCCCATTTAATATAAACTGTTAGTATCTGTTTAAGTAGGTCTTGTTTATCAATGGCAATATTTCTTACGCTATATTCTGCTTTGATTGGACACCCACAGATATGGGAAGATTTTGAAAGAAATAACTACATAGTATGAGAAAGAGGGATTTGTTTTCTTCATGTATGAGCAAAGTTTGATATATCAATCTAGAAACAAGAGGACATCTACATATTGTAGAATAAATCATAAGACGAACAGGGAATAGATATATCTAGTAGCGGTCATATTTGACAGTTGTGGTCACGAATGTAACGCTAAGACAATAGATGAAACAATACGACTGTCACTTTCGTGTATAATTTCTCTTACAAGCAATTGTTCACAGCAGGGAGGATATTTGATAGAAGACATTTTTTTAAACATTTTATCCATAAATTTTATAGGAACTCCATTTTGTTTGACATCCCTTTGAGTTGATCTACGTACATACTGTTTCATGCTAATAGAGTCAGACCTGTGAACGTAGACCACCCTTGGGAAAGACAATATCTGGCCTTTATTGACAGGTGGTCTTTATTCAGAGATTATTTTGTATTAGATAACCAATAACCGTTTTAAAAGATTGATCTTTATTCACAATGTTTCCTTTATTCGGATGTGGTCGCTTACGAAGGTTTGACAGTAAATATATGATTTAAAAAAACAACGTCTAAATGATATATTTATTGTCAAACAAAAAATACTGACCCCTTAACTTTCTTAGAAAGTAATAACATTATCTTCATAATTCAATAGGAAATTGATAATGTAAAATGTCTATTGTCAAATAAAAACGTGCGACACTTTAAAAATTCTCAGAAATGAATTACAACATTATCAAAATAGCTCGATATGAAGATAATACAGTAAAACGCAGTCAATATTAAGTTGCATTGATTGTAAGCCTGGTAAACGTTGCCTAAATATATTATATCATTCAGATTATATATTGTCATATTTCCAGAAATGTTTTACACCATAAAATGGAGTCCTCGGTTGTGACATAACTCAGTTTCCTTTCGACTGTATTTACTTATTAAACTTGTGGTCAAAAGCCGCTATTGGGAAAATGTGGCTTATATAGACAGGTAACCTTAATTCGGAGGTCAGTGTGATCCGAAAAATCAATGATGGGTTTTTAAAGAATGGCCTTTATTAACCAGGTAGGATTTATTTGGAAGTGACTGCAAACACAGGTATGACTGTCCTTATTTATAGATTTTTCTTAGTCTTGGTAACTAGTCAGTACCAAAATTGATAAATTCTCAAACCGTTCATTTTTTACGGAAATGAACTTGTGGGAAAGAGATGTAGTAGCCCCAGCTTGTTACAAAGTGTGTGTCCACTTTTAAGTCATTGGTAGACACTAAATATTGAGGATGCACCCATCTTCAAAGAGAAGGGGAGCACATCAAACTACCATGAAATTGCTGGGCGGTTCCGGTTTTTATGTCTTAAATCTAAAAGACTTCCGCGCAATGTAGCTAATTGCAACGCTGTACGTCCATTACAAACAGTAAAATTTGAACTTTTATTGAAAATAGCGCATTTGCGAAAAGACGGCCTTCTCTTTGAACGCAACATTTGTTTTGCGAAGAAGTGAATTTTACATGTTGTCTATGTTAGAAAAATAATTTATACTGCAGATGTGGAAAAGATAAAAGGAAGATTATACGCCTAACATTTAAATTTTGAATGTTTCAAGCAATGTTTTAGTTGTATTCTCTCTGTTTTTGTTAACGTTAAGTACACGAATTCAAAGTTGAAAATACATTATTTTGCGAAATGGCTTAACCAAAATTTATGTATAGCGGCGCATGCGCCTGCAATCAGTATGAAATTTCGTAACAAACACTTTCATAAATAAAATTATTTTTTAATCATTTGTAAACTCACTTAATGGAAATAATTGTTATTATGTGCTCAAAATCAACTCATTAACTAGCTCAATGAATAGACATCTAGTTAAAAATTTTATCGGACATGTTTCAAAAAGTACCCTATATGTCAATTGATAACTAGACCATAATGATATAAGGACTAATCTAGTCGCTCAAAATGATTCTAAATATCTAGGTTTAACTTCAATTTACAAAATTACAAACTATGTTTTTGTTTGTGTTTAATGCTGTTTTCAGCAATTCGGCGGCCGATTCACCTAACCAGTTTTCCGGGGCTGTTTTCTAACCAGTACTAACTTACACTTCCACAAGGAACCAACAATTTCTCCACATGTGGAGGTAAATCGAGATTATTGTCAAATTTTCACGGAAGGGTATGACCTGCTGTGACCGGGAGTCAAACCTGAATCGCCGGGTTACAAATCTAACGCACCAACCACTGGACCCCAGCTTTGTCTAATTACTGATCAACAGAAGGCATTGAGTCACTAGGATTTCGTACAAACGCACGAGAATTACCGAGCACTAGACTGGTAAACCGTAGCAAACATCACTGTCTTGTTACAGTATTTATGCAGGTATATCTCGCGTAGTCAATCATTCAATTAATCATTCACTCAATTGATTTGTTAAACGATACATTTATTTTATTTCTCACCCGTATTACTTGATTAAAATACGTGTCAAATAAATTGCCATTTTATAGTCATTAAATAATACTAAAACAATAATAAATTCCCCATCATACAATTTGTTATTGTTTTACGAAGTCCACGATGCTACTGAATAATATCAAATGATTTTCATTGCCCCATTTACATCTATGATAGTTAGTGTTTCAAGGCAAGTCATACGGCGATCGTTTAAGTGACAGTATATTACCAAACAAGCGTATAAAAGTGATTCTCTCGTGTTTATACACGCTAAAGTTTGATATTTATAACTATTGTACGACCATTTTACAGTTTGGGTTTCGAGAAGTCGAGAAATAAAATTACTGGCGATCGGTGTGAACACAAACAACAGGAAAGAAGAAACTGCTTTGTAAGTGGGTGAAGCAAGATATATAGAGGCTTCGGTAAAGTTATATGGTAATGTTCTTTGATAAAACTTAGATACAGGCAGGTAGAATTTTTATCGATATTAGCATTCCATGTTAATTGCCGAAATACTCAAATTTATTCCAATGTTTATAACATACAGTACAACCTCTCCAGAGCGGCCTCCTCTCTTAAACAACAACCTCTCGGCAACAACAGCATGATTTTATCTTATCGCATCTCTGTAGAGCAACAACCTCTCTACGACAACATAATTTTGCTACTCCAAAAGGGGTGTTGCTTTGGAGAGGTTGCACTGTTCATTAACCTATTCTACGCACGGTATTATGAAGATTGCTTATGCATGGATGTACGTATACATAGCTTATTTGAATTCTATAACATACATGTAATATAACACCTCTATGAAAACTACTGACGACAATGGCTGGACAATGATGACAAATCAGAATACAGGAATGCGTTTTCGCTGAAGAATAGATACGACACATCGACAACACGTCTATCATTTTGCGTGACAAATACATACCAGAACGAAGCATTTCTTATAAAAATGTCACTTTTTGCCTTCAGAAGATTTCACATAGTTATTAGTTCATCATATAGCTTGCTCAAACTGACAACCACAACGAAATAAAACCGTCATTTTCTAGTGGTCATAGGTACAGAGGGCCTTAAAACCTGTCTAGTTTCCCACCCGTCAATGGAGTACACACAGGTGTCCCAAATCATTATAATGACCCAACGTTTGTCCAAAAGTGTTCAGAAATCTGCAGGTATGTGCATCGTAAAATTGTGCACAGGGGTATTTCAGCAGCCAGTCAGTACAACGTCCATGGTATCTATTGATTGCCGCTGGGGTCCCCATCAATAAATACGATGCAAAGGTCGTAAAAACATTTTTGCATTGACAACACCGACAATAAAACTTGTGTCTAATTATTAATAGGTTAATGAAGCGTGTGCAAGCTCAGAAACAAACGACTATCTCAAATTAAACCTACGCACGGAATCTTCATGCGAAAAGTAAATCCCTCTTTTATGTTCATAGCTGCGATAAAATTCGCTGTATTATTCCGTTTTTAATCTAGACCAAAATGTGAGTAATTTTCTCATTCGGTATCTTATAAACACCATTCATATAGTTCTGCTGTTTTATATAAACTAAGTTAATCTAACACAGGATTGTCATATTTAGATTCACCAAACCAAAATATCTAGGGTAGACAGTTTATTTATTTATTTTCGAATACTTTTTATGAACACTTTTTGTGAGAATATGAGGTACGATTCCTTCCCGAAATATTTCCATACGTAGGATTGTGTCGCTAGAATTAAAGACCGACGCTAAAAAGGGTCCGTTGGGCGACAGGAAACAGGACTACGTGTAGTTTTTCTATCAATTTTAGACTTATCCGGGGTTTTGTTTTATCCTTAAGTTTGCTACATGTATCTTGGATTTCTACAACTGTTTTCGGCATCACACAACTTTGCCCGTGTTCCTGGATTCTGTACCATTACTAACCATGTTCACGACAAGTCAATGCCTCTTTCTCCATACAAATCACACGAAACAGCGATGGAGGACGATCAGTCATAGACATAATGTTCTCAACCATGCCATCATAATGAACAATAGAGGGATCGAGCGCACGATCTCGAAGTCTGTGAACCCTTTACGCATGCGCTTAGTGCATGTGAAGACTTATAAATAAAGTTATTCAATAATAAAATAGTAAAATGTAAAAATAAAAATTAAATAAATAAACATTGACTGCATGGGGATCATTGAGCCAGATTCAAGAACAAACATCTCTAACACTACTTTGGGGAAAATGCAAGCATACAATTTTTTAAAAAATCTAAAATGAATTCAAAGCGATCCATGAACTTTCAAAACAAAAATAGAGCATGTAAACATTCAAGTGTGCTTAGCTTAATTGCAAGTACAACTAGAACAAAAAATGAAATACAACTAACTGTGTAAAATACTATTTACATTCGTAAAACACCACATGTCGAGATTTTGTAGCTAATAATAACTATAAATATAATTAATTAATGTGTTTAGTAGTGTAAGACCGCTTCATTATGAGAATTAAAACCATTTTCTGATAGGAAAACGCCTAATCCATGTACAAGCACTTGTAGAAATGTTTATGTTGTAAAATCATACAACCTATACGCAGATATATACACGGTAAACAATTTTGGTTCTTATTTATAATACACACGTATCATTTACAAACCCTAGAATGTTTTATTAATTCCTCTGACTCTTATTGTTTGATAAATAGCTTAATTACGGACAAAGTGCACATTAACGATTTGAGGTGATATGTTTATTTTAGAAAACTATATAAAATAGTGTCTATCTGCTTGTAAAGACACACATTCCGGTCGTAATATAACCATAAAGGCAACATCTTTCTGACGTTTCATTTCAACATGACCCTCAGAAGTTATATGAAAATTTCATTTAATGACCCCTTTGTTTATTTTCAAATGATGGAAATATAGACATTTTATTACTAAACGCACAAGCCTTAGGCTGAATATACCCTTGTAGCCATCGTTACTTTTATGAGCGTGGAAGTACTGATTTAGTATAATTTTATTTCACGTTATCTGAAACATTTATCTTTACCTAACGTAGGTGGCCGTGACCATATTTGGCACAGTGGCTATTGAAAATCGTTTGACCGATGTATACACAGATCTTTGAGAATCATAAAGTGGGCTTAAATCTTTCCCTGGACACAGAACACGGCAAACATCAAAGCTCACGGTTATTACTATAAATGGTCATCAATTATCCCAACTTTGGTCAATTCGTAATACTTGCAACTCCTAGCGGGACTATAAACTAAGTTGGGTTGTATACACGATCCGAAGGTGGTATATTACAGTTAGACTGGTGAAATAGAATTCTGCATAGGGTGGTCCAAATAAGATGCAATGAAATATGTTGTCATTCAAATCTGTATAAGACACAATGACCAACAAACACCATGAAATATGATACAGTAGGGATACACAAAACGAAGTCCGGTACACTGAAAGTCCTATTTCAACTAAGCTTGTAGCCAGGTGCGACTTGGTTTGATACATGATGCCTTTAAAGATATTGCTGAAGAAATGCAGTCGAAACACTTAGTCATTTTTATCTTGCCTTTCTTATGGGGAGCATACACTACTCCAAATTATCGGGTGTATATTGCATGGGAAAATCTCCATTCATGATAATACAAAAAACGGAGTTAGATACCACAAGGTATATGAAATGATACAAGCTTAATTGTAAACATGAGCGTTTCATATTTAGCACGTGTTTCGATTGGCGGAAGTTTTGATAAGAATTAATATTTCATCTTAAGAGATGCTATAATTACTTGTTTTTATTTTGAGAAACAGGTAGATTTAAAAAAATCAAACTTTGGCATACGTCTTTCAAATCATTGTAACAGATTTTAAACAACCAATTATGTTTCGCATTACTACTAAATGGTATACATTATACAGTAAGACTTCGATATCAAGACCGGAAATCATATAATAATTGAAGAGGTCACGTGATAAAGTTGAAATATAAATGAACAATCGAAGACCAGCCCATAAACGAAAAAAATGTTCTTATAAGAATTGCCTTCGAGTACGGTTGTACTGTAGCTATATATTATTAATAAAAACGCTACGATCATATGAGGATCACCACCTTAGAACTAAAAGGGTCTAATATATCTGACAGATATGAAAAGTGCAGATAGGTCCTTTTAATTCTAAGGTGATGATATATATATTTATATATTCATGTATGCTATACATGTATTTCTATGTAAATTAAAATAATTAGATAATTTTTCCGCGAACTTTTTTATCACCCCTTGCTCTTTTGAAACCAATGTCAGAACCCAGTCGATGTATATCGTTAGATATATTTGAATACAGGCAAATAACTAAAGCAAATAATTGCATGTATTTTTATACGTTATTGAGTGTTACCTGTTTATCTCCCTTGTATTTTGGACAGAAACGTGATTGGTAGACACATTTATTTCGTTACAATATGCATCCTAATTATTGCCTATACAACACAGTACAAATTATCGATACAGTTGTAATAAATATGTCCTTCTCCAAGCGTTTTTAATTGCATGGCCATAAAAGATGGTACAAAGAGTGTCACACAGTTATATAGCCCTTCATTTGCATTGTGATCCTTAATTAATATATAATATACATATATATATGTACCCTTGTGTATTGGAGTATCCTACGGGTAGACCTTAGCAGTTCGCTTTTTCGGTCATTAATTTTATTACATGAAAAGCAAAATGATTTGAAGCGTGTATGAAAGCTTGGGTAATGGTTGGGCTAGTGGTTATGGACTGGACTATAAAAGAAAGGTCGTGGGCTCGGATGTCAGCTTCGTCTTTCAGGGACGTTTTTCAGGGTCTCCATTCCAACTACCGAGCCAAGTACTGTGTCTAGAAAATCTCAGAAACGGATAAGGAGTGTATCGGTGCTTTATATCATCAGGTATGAGAAGAAAACGAGGAAAAACTGTTTGGAAATAATAAAAAAAAAATCCTGGTTCTCTTGTGGCGGCTCTGAAGTGCCCACAGTCGTCAACGAGGTCGTTAAAAAAACAGATATATTGATAAACAATTTTTAATATATGGCAAGACATGTATTGAATAATTCACAACAAACATTTTTCTTCCTCTTTAATTGATCATATTTCATTTAGATGATTATTTCAAATTGTCTATGATCTTCAGAAATGTAGCAAGTACACTGCGGAAATATTAGTCGTTGAGAGAAGTACATTTGATTAAATTAGGGTGAACGCGCTTAAATTAGTCATGCCGTGAAACCACGTAAATTTAAGAATTTTTAAAACTTAAATCAAACCGCAAAAGTGAACTATTTTCACGCATTGATTTCCGTTTTAAATCACGGTTATTAGTCTACAATCGAAAAGCAAACAAGCTGGCTCTATCTATGAATAATATCAATGGCACAGCCGCCCGTGCTCAATAGGACGTTGGCCGTCACGAGGTCTAGCGCCATGACAAAACGATTGCCTAGCGCCACTTTTATACATTGCGATTTGGGTAATTTGTCATAAATCATATTTCGTCTGAATACTAGCGACCGGTATGATGCTCTTCAAACGAAATATAACAATATTCAAGATGATTTACTATACTGGTTGCAACTATGGAGGTGCAACTTTAAATGTAAGCCCGTTTGATGTCAAAGAGCCGGACACGATTATAAGCAAAACATTTTGTGTCCCACATTTAAAACTTTTTTGTAAAGATTGTTAAATGTATTCTTTTCAGCGCATGTTATAATTATAATACGTTGTTGAATTTCATGACCATTTGATAAACATATAGTAACATTATAGATATTTGCTTTGATGTCGCCGCATTCTTGTAAACGTACATTCTTGTTACCGCAGTGCGGTATAATGCTTCATTTACAAAATAGAGTCAGTGGTATGTTAATCTAGGATGTTGGCGGGATTTCTGAATATAACCTACCATCCCAGTCAAGTCTGAAATATCTACAAAATCAGATCATCATTTACTAGTATTTCAAGTTTCGCAAACACTCGAAACAAAACGGAAACATCTTACACACTTTTTCATAAAATCGTGGCATAATTAAACTTAAGAGAAAAAACTACCCCATAGATGCCTTTAAATAAACACCTTATAATAAATTTAACATTTCTAAGCAGACCAGAATGCTCTTAACCCAACAAAAAACAGAACCTTGAATGAAGCACAACATTAAAAAACAGAACGACACAAAAACGCTTTAGTTAGGAATGAAAACTGGTGCGAAACATTTCCTCTCCGAGATAAAAAATGAAAATCTTTCATTAGCGTCAAGTTCGTTTCTTACAGGAGTCATCCGCTATTACTATTGCAAAGATGTTTACTGTATAATGTCTCATAGCAAGCATAGGAAACTGATTTAAGCAAACTGTATACAGCCAACAGCGTGTTCTCAATACCTCCAACATATCCGCTTAATTAGGATACAATTAGCCATATTGATTTGATTATATTTAGTGCAACGTTGAATTACAAGCATGGAATTAGGCAGAGGCAGTAGACTGCAAAGCATTAAACACTGAAATTCCTAAAGACATACCATTTCCACAATAATATAATCCTTACCGTCAACCACCCGGCTAGATTAGCGTATAATGGCAATATATCACATATCATATTAGCACATTCGCCCAGTAAACATTTTATTGTAACCGAATGTTTTCACATAAAATGCGTATTAAACCTGCACATGTGTATGTGAAGTGTAGACGATTATAGTTTGGAGGTATGATTACTTCCCCTGAAACTGTTTTAAACAAGCCTGATGTCTGCTAAGAAAGCATATACCAGTTCGCAAAATAAAACGTTCATTTTTTAGTAACGTGAATTAAACAAATATCAATGATTTGAATTGCATGAAATTCGTTTACATAAAAAGCTATGAAGTCATACGGCATGTATGATAGCGATTAACTAATATCTGGAACGAATATAAAAAAAACTATAGCATTGCAATTAAACGTGCCACAATGTGAAGAGGACCCCAACCTTGCGAGCTGAGTGAAAGTAAATACACGGTTGAAAAAAAACATATCACCAGAAAACTTTCAAAAATTCAAGAATCAACACAATTCTGTTGTTTCCTCTGCGCATATTTAATTCAAGATATTATTCTGGAGCGATTCCCACCACGATCTAACCAATCAAATAGCCCGTTATATTCTAAAAAAATGGTCATGAGAGAAAAGAAACTTGTAAACAGATACTGCACCCATTTTGTATGCACCGTCTGTATTTTTACAATGATTAGCAGTTGCAGTGATAAGACTAGTGCAATCTACTTTCATTGGATTAAATATAATCATGTTACATGCATACGATTTCTGCAAGAGGAGCGAGAAGCATATATTATGCAAGAACTATTTTATACTGTTGAAGGTGAAGTCCACAACGGAACGACCTTATGAAAAAGCGAGCAAATTAACTAAGTCTCAAATGTGTGTGCACGATGCTTTGCCTAACATGGACTCTAGACGATTCGGGGTTTTCAACTTGTTTGGCTATTGTTAGACATTCACAGCACAGCTGATTCAGAGCTGATGTTAGTATACGTGTTAGGAATTGAGGTACCTTGTGTAAAAAGTTTTCAAAACTATGATTTATACAAAGATAGACTTTATTATTGACATGGATGAAACAAAGGAATATTCAAAAACATCTATACAACTTGTAGCACGCTATTCAGATTTTGAGGCGCTAAACATTTCTATTTGTGCGTGTATTATTTATTTCTTATAATACAAACATATAAAGTATGTATAAATTTCAAATTGATTTTGATTTCATGACAATGGAATTTTGAAAACAAACAAAATGCTCTTTCAAGTTAAAACTAGAAAAATAGGTTTGTTTATAGTCACCCGACCGTGCTCAGACATTTGTGATTCGTACCTCCAAAGCACGAAAGGTATGTTTTAAAAATCAATATAGGGAAAGAAAGAGATTCGCGACCATCCTACTCTATTTTGTCTGGTCAAACTGTCATAAACATGCCCATTGTTCTAGAGTTAAGGTTAATCACCACTGGCCAAACACCATCATTATTTGATACGTTTTTCGAACTACTAAGAAATACGAGTACTACGTTGCCCTATTTCTGTATTTTACACAATTTGTTCAAAATGTCAAACCCGTTGATGGGTCGTGTTAAGTTTTATGCCGCTAATAAACCAGGGTGATATTTATTGTATTCTTTCAAGATATGTTCAATCTTGAATGCATAATCCTTACTTGAACGTTGAAAGTGCTATCATATACCACGAGGCATGATAAAAATATGTGGAAGTTCAGACTTACACAGTAAGTATGCTTGTGTGTTTCATTACTAAACAAAGAAAATGTTGCCCAACGTTATTTCATTGATTATGCTCATGTCCATGACAATTTGTCTGTCTTACTGACTTTGATATTTTATGAAGTGGCCAAACGTTTACAAGTAGTGACTAGCGACAGACAGTGCCACACCAATCCACATGGGAAACATCAATGTGTTGCATAATTATGCGTAGCCCAAGACTTAATCAAATATTCAAAAGCAAGTTGTGGTGAGTAGCATTTTGGAGTTTGCTCTACATCGTTGAAGATATTAATACTAAGTAAAGGATGAGCTGTCTTTTTCAATTCATTTATGTGATATGAAATGAACATTTTACTGTTAATCAATTCATTCATTCGTTAGACATATCGTTCGTTTATCTAACCGCTTTTTCACTTTTTGGCATTTGTATATGATTGTTTGGTTCGGATATGGCCTGCTAGATAATGAACGTCCGTTTCCGGTAAGTAAATATACATTCTGATCTACAAGGAATTAAACTTTGAATCTGAAGATATTAGAAATAAAACATGCAGGAAATGAATTCCAAAAAATGATATCTGAACCATTAAACTTAATATGAATCAATGACAACGTATTATGTACTATATGGAATTCGTCTTCAATAACCGGTGTGTCACAGAGTGGCAATTAAATAAAAATGCAATGAGGTTGTTCTTGATAAACTGGGGATAAATTCGAAAGCTCCGACTTAGAGGGGCTAACTGACATAATCTGGATGAGTACTTTGCTTTATCAAACATTCATAATCAATCACATTGTACCACTTATTTAAACAGATGTCTATAGCAACCATAAAGAACCATGTTATGCCTTTCTTGAAAAAAAAGAAAATTCAAGACTTTCCTTCTAGAATCATCAATCAATTTTAAAGGACAAACTATAATTGGTGCTGACTGTACTCTTATTTGAAGATAATCCAAGACCTCGAACTTACTATAAATAACACTGTTATATGCAAACAAACGTATCAAAACGTGTAACACAGATAATAACAAATTAAGAGTATTGCCAGCATCTGCATTTAACTTAAATAGTTTTATCCAAAACTAAATGGTGCCTACTATGTAATATGGACTCGGGACAAGCAAACCTACTGAAAATGAATTATGGAGCATCCAACTCATTATGTTACCAGTAGAGGAATGTTATCGAAATGGATTTCACTCACGAAAGTCGCCGACTGAAGATTGATAGGCAACTACCACCTGGAATGACATCAATCGTTTATACACTCTTTAATTTTCATTCTTAACTTTTCCACCCGTTTAAGGCAGACCCCTTAAAACCCTATATTGACTGCTTGAAATCACAACCCTAGCAAAACAAACCATTTAATAGACAATTGAAAATTAAGTTGAAATTTTCATTCGTATTGTAGCTGTTTAATCATCCGAGTTGAGTACCTTATGGTAAAGTCTCGACCCAATGGGTGAAAGGTAATGATCACCTTGTAAGGCAAATAGGCGTAAACACGACTCATAACATTAGAATTAAATCCAGTTCGGGTGATCTGTAAGAATAAGGAGTGGGTGATTATCAATTTTGGGGGCTTTAGAAAGTCAAAGGAGAGTGAAATGACGGCCGCTTGTTGTACTATAGAAAAGTGTTATGTTTTTGGTACCATTGGGCCAAACCTTTCAGAACTGACAGCTTGTCGAGAAAGAAAGACAGCCGGCTTTTACGCATAAACAACGATTTTCAAAATAACTGCGATAATTTACTCATTTTTTCAAACATCGCGGTTCTCTACAATATGTCGTGAAATGTTCTATTCAATGCGTTGAGATGTTGTAATGCAAAAATGGACACTCTTCGCTCTGTTCTTTTTTGTAGTTTTATAGCATGTACGTTGCATGTTTACAGTGATATGCACATCCTTTACGTGATGGAAATACGCATTTTAAGGCTTTTACGTTCTGAAGATACGACAGAGGATAGTTATGTTGTCTTTCGCTAAAATGCATTATTCTACAGGGGGACATATATTATTGAATCCCAAAACTTAAATCCTCCATAAAATCATAAAATTGCAGTGTCAACATTTCTCTTAATACATAAATACGAGCAATATTTTCAAACACTGAAAGCCTCACGCATGAATTGCCACTGTTAAGTATCAATTTAGCTATCTTGGTTTCAGCTGAAACTGAAAAAAAAAGATTGAGATTTTGTGTGGTATTCGTTTTATGATATCCTAGGGCTTTACGTATGATTTATTGAAAATTTGCAAGGCAATAGATGGGTTTTGTGTGTGGTGTAGAAATTATCGAGTTAATCTCAATAGCTAAGCAGCGATGAAGTATATAGGTACTAGATCGTCAGGGGACCGTCTGACGAGGTACTTATTGAAATGTGTTGTGCATTTTTCTAAGCATGCTCCCGTGTTCCTAGGACACACATTGAAGAACTTTGTGTGGGAATTGTTCCGCGGTTGTATTATCCGAGATGTTTTATTGTTTCTTAGATTTCTTCGTGCTTGTCATAATGAGATTATATGTGTATGAGATTATTCAAGCTAAAACAGATAATGTGCTTCTTAGGGTTTCGGGGATGTTTCATTGTATAACGTATATTGTAAACAGACTTTTGTTAAAATTTCTTTGTAGTGTGCGCCGCATACTATTCTATTGTATTCTTGTAACTCGAAATATGACCCACTTAAAAGATGCACGGTATGTTTATATAAATATCACTGTAAGTTTAACCGAGTAATTTGTATAAATGAGCATAAAACACATGTCAATAAAACGGAAATTATAACAATATAAGGAAGTGTCATACAATATAGATCACATGGTGAGTGTACATCATTTCATCAACTTCAAAAACATCAGAGTTTCATCATTTTATAATTTGTTTAAAAACAATATTTATGTCTGAAGAAAAGTTCATTTTCTGTAGGACACTAAATTACTCTAAACCATAAACAACGATTTACCAAAACCATGCAAACGTTAGACTAACAACAATGCATTTTGGATCATAATTACGCGTATGACCCAACATAAATGCCTCGGATGTATAGATAAATGGGATAAAGGGTGACATCTTTGAATTATGCTTTTCGTTAAATGTAAGTAAGATAGCACGCTGAACTATCTTTGTACAAAATCCATGACTTTCAACTCTTTCATATAAGCCTAATTGCATTGCAGACAGATATTTTGCTTTTGAAAGTTTAAACAAACTGTTTTTATATCATTTAAAAAATCGCATTCATTATTTCATCAAGACAAAGTATATCTTTTATTTGTTTGTTCATTTCTACAACTCTCAGACTCATTCTATTTTTTCATATACAGTTTACATATAACATCGTATCTTACAATTTCAAGAGAAGCCATGCAGTAGCACACCGCATGCATGGCTGTCTTCTCCAAACATCATCACTCATTAAAATTGAAGTAAAGCAACTATAAATATTATGCTTAATGTTCAACTGAGAAAAAAATCGTACAACGAAATAATTGTACTTACCCAAACGAATGATGTTTTGTCTTAACAACTATGATGTTTTTATTATCAATTACTATAGTATATTTCAGCAATTTTATTATCTAAAATAGTAAAAGTTATGTCACTGTCGGTCGTATTTATATATAATAGCATGATTAATGCGACAGGTTATTATGTCTACATCTTTAAACAGATGAACCGGTAATTTTTAAAACTTCATTAATTTACGTTACCTTCAGGTCTACTTCAACGTAACGTAGGTGCTGAGGGTAATACGATTAAACAAGTGAGTCTATTTATGTGTACATCAAAGTGAAAGTATGAATTATGAAATATTGATTTAATTCGAATAAGGTATAAAATACTTTTCGTGTTTAAGTATATGTTGCCGAACAAAATGTGTGTTCTTTGTTTTTTTCCCGAGGTAGATCGATAAAACAACCAATAAACATTTAAACAAAGACGGTAACATTTATTTCTTTGAACAACTTTCTTGCTTATGGATTATGTAATTTATAGAAAGCACATCAGTTGGCATATTTTATTAATTTTAGAATTCAGTAGTTCGGGCAACCAAACCATACTAAAACATCACTGAGGTTTAATAAGAAGAAAATATTAAAGTCTTAGTTGTTCTCCCCCAACCTAGATCTCCTGTATTTACCCATGATGCAATTATTCTTACATATATGTGCGGCCTTCGACAAGCTAACAACAAACTGGTCAGAGGAATCAAGAGCCCAGTCAAATAAGGCACCAACTTTAACAAACATCAGTGGGCATTTTTGTCGTCAAGTATAATTATTTCATTGTTTTAAAAATTGGTTTTGTATAAAAAAATGTAACCCTTTTTAAGTCCGTAACAACGTTCGATGTTCTAAACAATTAATGGTTATATACAATATGTCAATAGACCCCACTGGAAATAGATGTAAAGTAAAATTAAAGAGTTATTGAATCTTAAATTGTTTTAATAGTTTATACAGTTTGTGACAGTTTATGCCTCAATTTTGTCGAAAATAAATAATATCAGCTACAAATGTTACATAAATACAAGTAAGTTTGAAATTGGATTAGGAAATAATGTAGGAACATTTTGTAAACAAGAACAAAAGTGATGGTGGAAATAAACAGACATGTAATTTTGTCTGTTATGCTCTATTGTTGAACTGGGTGCATTCTTTGCCTGGGCTATTGGACCCTTCTTAGGAGTTTTTTCTACCAGATGAGTTCTTTGGAAGGCTTTGTAACGCGTCAATCCCCTACTTCTTGCCAAACCATTATACTTATTACACAATAATATCTCTGATTATATAATATAAATCTGTTATTCTGTGATTTCCAAACCATTTCTTATATAAACATGTTTGTATACCGTCAATAAGTCAAATAAATGAAGCCAAAATATACACTTCGCTCAATGTGGCACATAATGTTAAAGGTTTTATGTATTACCAATTTATGTATAAATGGATATGTTTCCTGTATGTATGCAAAGACAACTGTATATGTTCATATCAACATTTTAAATAGTTTTAAAACTTTCACTATGTGTTAGAACAAAGTTCCATAAATGTAAACAGCATAAATTTGCTGCAGATTTACAGGAAATTATTTGATAGTGGGGGGGGGGGGGGGTTCATTCAAAATGATATTTTTCTAAAGTTATTAATTCATTCTTAATAATCACATACATGTATACATCGTTATTTTTTCTTCAGAAAATGGTCAAGGCATGTCTGAATAAATTTAAGGACCAATATCTACTGCAAGTGTTTATTTGATAAATTAATTTGTTTTTAATCCGGAAACTTAGATTTATTTTTAACTAAACAATAAAAAATACAATCGTACATCTTTCTTAGTATTAATGTAGATACATTGTAAAATTTATATTATTTATATAATCGTCTATGGCTCGGCTGTATATTAATATATATATTTTCTTTTAATATTTACTAAAGCAAACTAGTTAATTGCTATTCACTTAGTACAAGTACATCTTTTCTGAATCTATGAAATGTGTATACTAGGTCTTGTGATTTTCATTTCTGAAGATGCAGACTGGAAAGGATATTTAACTATGTTCAAAATAGTTTAACTTCAGACAATAAAATATATATAGATGCAGGGTTAACATTACATTTAGCAGTGTTGGATAACAATAAAAAAAACATTGCAAATACTTGTGCATGAATTGTGTAATTATTTATAGTTATTTTCATTTATCCAATATTTCCATATGTTCTTATACATATAAAGATTTCACTACGTAAACCCGATATGTAGTTATGTATCAAAATCAATTGAAATAACAAATTACTACAAAAAAGGAAAGATTGTGTATACATATTAAATTTGATTCATAAAAACGTCTGTTCGATGTAATGATGCAATAATTGTTCGTGGTGTCACATTATCGAAAAATATTATCCCCATCCTTTTAAAACTGGTGTTCATAAATCAGAAACAAATTCAACAGAATGTGAAGTGAATACTGTTTGATAAAACAGCCATGTTTAGAAGACTTTAACTGGTTATAAATTATCATTTAAACGCTATCAGTGTCGTTCAACGTTTTGACACTTTTACAGAGATATTGTCAGTGCGTTTTGAAAACGGATACTATTTTAATCGCTACGGACTTTTCTGTAGTGTAACTAAATTGATTATTCGATACATTTTAGAATTATGTATTATTTACTATTTCATTTTTTTGTCATAATAATACGCTTGATGAAATGTGTTATATAGATTTAAATGTTGCTAAAAGCTATTAAGCGTCTGCAATCAAAATTTGATTTAATATAATAGTTTTTGTAAATATGTTTTATTTACAATAATGATTATGCACAAAACTAAAATTAAAATGACCCCTTTCAGCTAATGGGTAAATTATTTGTTTTTAAAAAAAATAATTAATCAAGCATTTGAACATTAAAAATATTGGGAAAAGTGGAATTAAATTGGTTGAGCTATAATGTGGCTAAATTGGATATTTATATTTTCACTTAAAATTAGATAAATGTATTTGTGACAGAATTTAAATTATTAACTTACCATATATTTGTTTTAGGTGCGGGTAAAAATTATTATTTATAGCTTATTACAATTCTATGCGAACATAAACACGTAATAAACATATTTCTCTTAGATAGCTAGTGAATACCATCTTAATATTCTTTAAAAAAGGACTATGGAACGAAATTACAAATAGTTCATTAACACGAAGCATTGCTTTTAATAATAAGGGGCAATCAATGCGTAACGTATCTAACAATAGTATACACATTTTTGTTCTTCAAAAGCATATAAATGTTTCATTAATATTTTATAATAACACAAAGTTTCCCATAAATTTAGAAATAATGTAGACACTTTAAACTGTTTAGCATATGAACCTGAGTCTGTGCTAGTTTTCTTAACTTAATAATTATAATGCATTCAGTTTACAAATCAGTCGCTAAAAATTCTGAAACATTCTTTTTGTTAATATCGAAGCATAAAATGTTATCTCACGACTGGATTTATTTTTTGTCAGCTTTCTTGGTTCATTATGTCAAACATACACAACGATACGAAAAAAAATCATAATTTATATTGCAATGTTTATGGTATGCACAACTATACGATAACAACTTCGCCTTTTTAGTATCGATAGAAAAAAAATATATATTAGAATATGTATCAAAATACAAGCCTTGATGAGGAAAAGATTTGATTATGTAACATGCTTGTAGAAAATTTATGCGAGCTAGTAAGAAATTCAATACGATTGCGATGTTACCTTTTATCCGTTTTGACATTTTGTCATAAAATTTTATTTTCAGTTCTAGGAAGCTAAAACATCGTATCAACTTACTGCCTAAATGATATTGTATAATAGGAAGAAAAGAGCAATAAATTTCTCGAAATATACTAGAATACGAATAACTTTTACCATTTCACATAAATCTCCATATTTGTGCTGGTCGAACGTAAATCCTATTTTATGTAGAACCGGAGATACTTTATAGGCAGAATCAAATGTCCTTAGAAAAACAATTATGCTGACACTAAAAGCAAATTCAAGCTATGCATTAGACACAACCGTATGAACCAAACTGACTTCCGTCCATTGTGTTATTTTCAAAACGTCCACGTTAGATTTTCCAGACCGCTGTAATTTCCAAAATTAAATTCAAAATGGCTTCTTCCAAAATCTCCAGCGTGTTTTGTCTTTTACTGCTTAGGTTATTTCCGTTTTACGATTGACTGTATCAGTCATATTGAAGTTATAGGATAAAATTAAACATTAAAACGCCATTACAGTGCGCCATAAATAAAGAAAGAACTAGAATAAAGTATCATGATATGCACACTCGATATTATACAAAGTGTCAAATGTATCTTTGTTTTCAATGCCTTCTAACTCCTCCTGATCGCAAATTAGTCCTAAACTCTGTATCATTTACCTAAAATCTCAGAAAACACGATATTATACCGTCATTAAACGAACCTATATGTCAATATCATTCGTCGTAATACACTCTATTTATGTGAAATGCAATACAATTTTATTGACGTAATAAAAGTTTAAAGGTTGTAGCAAATACGCTTAAAATGTGAATCTATGGAAATTATGGGCCGCAAAACAATAATTTTGCCCATCATATGAAATTATTGCAAGACAGAGCCCCAAGCTCTTTTAAGCGGCCATTAAATATACAGTGGACCGCCTCCATTACGTTTAATTGCTATCAGACAGTCTCTGTATTGTTTGGATGGATTTAACAACATGTTTACATCATTTTTATAACTTCGGAGAAAGAAATATCAATATAAAAGCAGTTACCTTTAACAATCCGTTTTTCTGGAGTACCTATAGTTGCCAAATACCATAACTTTCAGTTTTAGACCTCCACACACAGCTCCGGCGCAGGAAGAATTGTCAGGGATACTATTGGAACCTAACTACCAAAAACAATATCCGTAAAACGGTTTGACTATGATTCTCTATCCAGAGTGCCTGTGAGGTTAATTCGTACCGTTTTCTATTATAAAGCTACTTAAAACATAGAAATTCAATACACGCAACGATTTTGTTATAGTCCTCTCGCTATTTCTTCTGCGCTATATCACATTGAATCACTCATGTGAAAATCTTCATATTAGATATATACCTGCGCGTAAAAATATAGTTCCTCGGTAAATCTTTTCTAGCCCGCGTATAAATTTAGAATATGGTTCATTGGTTCGAGCAACACTAGCCTTGAAGCACATTAGTTTAAGTTTGTTTACATACGAAACGTGTACAGAACTCATTAGCTATGCATTTTTTGCATCGAGGTTTGTTTTCGTATCAATGCTTAAATTTTATATATACGAGGCATAATTAAACCACTTTTACTTAGGTAACAAGGGCGTCTGGCTATAGGATGAGTGTACGTTACGCTGAGGCAAAAATCGCACTCTGTTGACCCGACAATGTATTCATGAAAATTATGGTTAAAGTGGCAAAACTTTCGGTTCGACTTTGATCGTGTGGGTAGCCTTGTAATTAAGTAAGAAATTCCGGCTTGGTCAAAGAATGATTCAGAATTTGAACACGGAGGTATTAGCTGCTACGGTATTACAGTATATAAACCTAGAAATATTCATGGAATGTTAATGAATATTTACGAGGTGCAAAGTTTAATTTAAGATTGTAAGGACAATTGCTTCATTACATTGCTACGCTTTAACCACATATAATGTTATAAAATATCTTATAAAACCACAGCCCAGTAATTTATGGCATTTAAACATAAACTTGAAGTTTGTTTACATAAACATTATTGTTTTGACATAGAACTTGTACGTAAACATGTAACTGTCAGCTGGAGTGGACGTCCACTGTTTGTGTAATGTCTTACAACATGCAACGATTTACCCACCTGTCTAAATGTATCTACCGCTTTGTGACAACACCCGGGTTGTTTACCTGATACTAATATCCGCATCTTAGAACATGAATATATTTTTTTAAAAAACATGCCGAACCCAGAAAAATATCCGGTTTTCAGAGATATACATAATTGCGATATAATTCCCGTCTAATGGTATGCAGAGGACCAAGAACAGTGCGAAGTGGTGCGAAAACAACTAATATATCCAATACAGAAAGGACGGACAGAGAGTACTGTATTTTTTGTAGCATTTAATTATTTTATTCAAATTTCCGTCATGACGAAATCTTATCTTTTTATTTCCCTTTCTGAAGCACGCATTAAACGACATTGCCAATCGCGTTGATGCCACAAATGCAGACATTGAACCAATGCGTGATTCTTTATTTTCGCTAAGTGAAAATGCGAATTCAGAATCTTACACTCTGGCTTGGGTGCTATTCGGAAATGATTGCAGAAATTCAAGTAGAGCTTTAAAAGGCTTTGATAGATTGGTTTTATAGGATAGAGTTGAGCTCTGGAGAAAAGGTAATAAAATGTCCATTTGGCCATTGTCTCTGAATATTCTTACCGACTATATCCCTATCGTTGTCCGTCACGAAACGCTCGCTGTATCATTTCACCCCGATGGAAAATAAAAATGGAATTAATTTTCCCAAGTTTTCACTTCATTCAATTATTTTAGTATGCAATTCCAGAACTTGGTCTGTATTTAAAGCATAATGCCCATAGTTTTAGATTGCAGGAGACAGTGTTATAGGGGTGAAACGTTACATCTAAACTTTCATACATTGGCCTTGCTTTAATCCCTGGCACAGACGGTATGCCAGCCTGCTGACCACAAACGTTTCTGCATTTTATGAATCACATTATTAAATAAAAGCTTTGTATTCCATATTCAGTTTCATAGAATAATACCGGTACTATTTAAATTCGAAACTGATATGGGTTGGCATGAAGTGAATTTAAAACTATTGGTATAATATGGTTTTAAGTATGCCCATGCCGGTGCTAAAATATAAAATATCCATAAAAGAAAAAACACTTGTTATGACAATAGAACCAACATTGCTCTCAGTGTTGCATGGATATTAATCCACTGTCATGGAAAAACGATGAATTGTATAATAATACGGTGAAAAATTAAAACCAACATAAAATGATATAAACAATGATGAGCAATGAATGTTTTATCATTGGTAAAACAACGGAAAGGGTGGTAAACTTGCTAGGAGAGAATTGCAATACTATAAACCCATAATTTGTACCCTGATTCTATTTTTCAATGGGTTTCACGCCGTTTTTCGACGTTATTTCAGTTGTATACGTCGACCGGTTAGCCAAACCAATTTTCCTAGATTGCATTATAACTAGTACTTTTTATCATTTCCTCTAGGAGCCGGCAACTTCTCAATATTTGGAGGAAAATTGGTATTTCTGAAAATTTGCATGCAAAATAATTGTAGAACTAAGTGTGAATTAAATGCATGGTGGTTTAAAGGCATATGCAATTCTTATAAAAATACAAGCCTTGTCATAGAATCCTCCAAAAAATATACGGATTTGTTTTCTTTCTCCTTTAAACAGTGTTTGATTTGTTGTATCTATTTTGAATGGAAGAAAATAATATAAAAAAAATATGACTTTTCATGCATGTTTTTTCTTTTCGTGGTTTTTCTGTCGGTTTGTCTTCTCCCCGTTATTATCTTCTAACAGATTACTTCTACAAACTACCATACAGCAGTTTAGTTTATACTTGGTTGGAAATATTTCTTTTAAACGTATTGGTAACTCATATTCTTCTACACCTAACCCACATTACAATGTACGTTTTGCAGATTATGTTTTGTTGCCTTAATTTCGTGTTCAATGATTAGATTGTACATAGTACATTTAATACAGGCCATAACCGTGTTATCTAGGACATATCTTTAAAATTATATACACACTCCATTTATTGACAAGCCTGTGTCATATTTATATAACATTATATGTTTGGCCCAATCATCTATGTCTTCTTTCTTTCGAGTGTTTACGAATCATGAAATATACAGTCCTACCCAGGTGTTCAATAATTGACAATCGACTGGTGTAAAATGGTTCTAACACTTCAGTCAATTGAATTGTATAAAGATCAAGTGAGTTTTCAGTAATTTAATACTTGAGTTCTGGCAAACATTTGGAATTCCAGACGTTTCAATCTTAATAAGAAATCTTCGATTGTGTGTGGCTGTCTATATTACACGCGTGCTAATCTTTTTCACTAAGATACCTACCATTTCTGTTGTTAGTTATATTTTTTCTGTTTATAAAATTGGTGAAATATGATACAACGGTATAGATAGTTGTTGGATTGACATGAGGGGTGGCTACTAGCAAACTCATATGTCTCTCAAAGACATTTTTTTCTTTTTCAAACAGTTATTGACATTAACTATACACTGATAATTCAAGCACGGTCCAAAATTGTCTGAATATCTTACGGGAGTGAAATCAAACTTACTAGGTAGGAAACAAAATTCCCGAGAGCCGAATGAAGGTACCACATGCCTAATATTGCTAACATATTTGCCCAACGCTACATGAATAATATTAATATAACGAACAAGTATTGCCCAATTATCATTATTTTCTTTGATAATTACCTCAGATGCTTCAACTTATTTAATGACGCATTTTTTAAAATTTTGTTAGAGTTGTTCCCATTCTTGAAAAATAGAAAACTATTAATTTCTGTAAAATATATTCATGTATTTGACCCTTATTTTTCTACATGTATATCAAATTAGAATGATAATGTGTTACGGTAACTTTTTACTATGCCTTTTCGTTAAAATGCTTGTTCTTTTTCCTTTAATCTTTGAAAATTGGGTAACTCCCATGGACCTAAATGCAAATTAAAAGTGAAAATAAATCAAAGGAATGTCATTGTTTTGAAAAATGTCATGGTAAACAGTTTCTATCATGGAAAGCTATAAAAATATAAATATTTTCAAAATGTGTCCCCCCCCCCCCATTTCGAGAAAATAATTCTTGAAGTTTAGAATCCTAATACCTTAACCCATGATTGAACATCTAAATAGATTAGCCATCAGGACGCCTACCTTTTAATATATTTGCATATTTTGGTCAAGAATATTATAAGAAGTTGTTGTGTAAATTATCGGCTCAATATGAAGAATAAAACTGCAATAAGTATTGTTTTAACTTTACAATTAGTTTAAATTGTGTTAAATATTGGGGTTTGTATGCTTAATGCATAATGAGAAAAGCAGACTTCCAGCTGACGGTGGAAAAGATGTTTGTAAATGAAATTGATCAAATAATTGATTTATTTAAGATTTGAACGAGCAAAGCTATGCCAACAGCTTATATATATATTTGCTTGGTAAGATCATTACCAGTTTATTAGTTGTATCGTATAGATTTATTGGTGTTTCAGTAATTTGTTACATTAACGATTCATCAACATTATAATCATTAATATCTGCAAAGACTTTGAGTGTGCCAACGGAATCGTACAATAATGTGCATTTCATTGATAGTTAGCAAATTAAATGCATTTTTATTGTAAATAAGTTCTTTTTATTGCTTTTTTATTGCCTATTTACAATATAAAACCAATAGCAATGATTTATAAACTCCCTTTCGTCCGTGGTTTTTGCTTTTTAATTATCTAGATCATGTGCTTTGTAGAGCTTACATTTTATACCAATTCCTTTACGTTTATTGCATATGAATTCCTCACATTTTCTATTTAATTAATAATTAACCCGATGACGTATATATTAATTATATGTGTATCGTAAGGTTGTGTCATTCGATTCATTCATTTAATGACACAATTGGTGTAAATTCTGTAATACATGTATACGTCTAACTAACTTTGTATCTTCAAAGAAATTTGAAATTTAAAATAAAATGTTTCTGAAATTACCAAATTTTTGTAAAGCTACATCTCTCTAAAAGATCTATAAGCACATGTACGTAATCGATGACGAAAAAATAGTTGTATAGGATCTAAACTTGCAGACCAGACAAAAATAAAATCATCAGACTGATTATCTAACTGTCGTTACGTAAATAATGCCAATAGTAAACTTTGTCTAATAACTATAAGCCGCCCGTATATTCAGAAGCATATGGTCGGTTTTGGTATTGTACCGATGGATTTGTTTAGATGCCGTGCAAAACCAACTGGTACAAGCATTGTTCAAATTTTTATTTAAAGGAAAACACCTCACAGACCATCATGAACTATGGTTGAAAATATATTTTAATATAGCATTCGTGGTCGAATATATCATTATAAGTTGATGCAGATTTTTTCTGAATTTCGATAGCCTTATAGTTTACTTCTTTGATTGAGTTTCAAACATTTCTGTTTGTGGTGTACATTTTGGTGAGAAATGTAACATGTAAACGGAAGTGTGGTGGGCATTAGTATATCTGACACATTATCCTCCTGCACATGTGAGACTTCCTTTCAAATATTGAAATAGATGTGCACGTGTGATATAAAGTCTTTTTTAGCAATTTCAAACTTTCTCACCCCCTTTCTTAGTTATACCGTATTATGTTAACTTTATTGCCCCTAATGCTGTTTCAACTACAGTTTTCAGAAAACTACCGTTTGGAATTTAAGATTATTCGAAATATAATGTCCGGTTATGATGCTCGTAAACACTCGTAAATGTTGTCCGCATTCTTTTATGAATTTTATTTGATGATGGAAATACTCATAAAAATCACATGCAAGGTCTGAGATTAAAGAATATTAATATCCTCGGATTTACACACGCGAGAAAACCAGATGCAGTTCGCCTGTGTTCTCCCAATGAACCACTGGTCAAGTTTTTGGTCAGTTAACTTTATAGAATTGTTTATTGCTTTTAGAAGCTGAAATTCAGGTGTAAATGAGCTTCACACACGATGGATACAATCTCATTCCTTATTCATCCAGATTCCAAGTGAATTGAAATTGTACCACATCATCATAGTTAAGGCGTCAATGAATTATTAGCTTTTCACATTTTAAATTCCGAATTAAGACCAACATAATGTTTGATTCACAAAACAAAAGACATAATAAATAGCAGGATACAATTAGACACACTTAGATAATCGGCCATGAAAAATGAAATATTGGCTACGGCTATAGTTGCTGAAATTTTTATCTTTTTCATTAGTTTATAGGAATCTCTTAAAGAGCATATATTTCTTGCTTCGTATGTTATGCACTTGTCGACGCCTAAAATTCCTTTGAAACATTACAAGAACATGGTAAGGAATGCACATGTAATTTTAGCATTTAGCATTGGCAACGATACAATTGTTACAAGGACATTTAAGACTCAAACATAAGGATTTGAAGCAGCTTAATCGACGTGGGTTGAACGTAAGGCAACTACGCATGTAAGTCTCATTACATTCTCTTTGATTGGTGGTCTTTGTTGGAAGTGGGGTTTTGTATTCACAGACAGTTACAAATATGGGTTGTATCAAGCATTTTTCTTGCTAAGTGTATGATGTGTAGTGTTGTCAAAATATTGTAGTATACTGCTCGAAATCTAAGGTGAAACATAAGAAAGAAGTTTTCAACTTAATGGTACTTAATCTTCTCAAATTTCTTTTATTTTCGAACACAGTCATTTATTTCAGCAAAATCTTTAGGCGAAGCAATGACGAGAATACGTTTTATGTTAATTACCTTTACACCACTATCCAAGAGGTAACAACAATAAATTAAGAAATGTATCACCTATACTTCATACTAATTCTCGTGTTGCAACATGATACACCAAATGTTTATATTTAGGGACTTCATTTTTTTATCATTTAGTATCTATTTGTTATATCGTAACTTACGTAAAATATCTACTGGTCGTAATGGACCAGTGAAAAGATTGCAGCTGATATGTCAAAAACAAACGAGTACATATTTTTTCAAACTATTTTCCACACAATATATTTATCACTACAAGAACTCTTTAAAAGCAACATAGATGCGTTGATTGTCTAAGACTGTATGGGATGTATACTATTCCTGCGTGTATTTTCAACAATTTTTTTTTTAATATAGTTTTACGCTTAAGTGCTTAACTTATGAATAAAATCCATTTTTCTTCTGCCCAATGAGACTTTCCTCGTTGACATCCCTCAAGCAAGAACACCAACTGAAACCATGATATGAGGTTATAAAACCTCAGAACGGTATCAAGCTCAAACTTTCAAAAGTCGCAAGTAAATAGCAAGAAGTCAATGTTACTAATCCGATAAAATTCTTTATACAGTGAATATTTTTACTAACACAGTCAAACTGCATACAAAACGCATAATACAGATATGGGTTGAGAATGAAGTTATGATTTGAACTCTGATATCGACTTCAAGTTTTATAACCCTGGACTCATAACGCTTGTAATATCCACTTACGGTTTAGTGGAGTATCTTATTCGTCTGTGTTATTTATCTGAACATATATGATGTGTATTCTCTTAATACGCTCATTTGTTGTTTATCCTCGCCATTTTTATGATTCACAATTACACAATTTATATATTTCACTTTCTGTGAACTACGTCCTAATTTCATTTATTTTTCATTTCCCATTTTTGCTTACTCTTTCCCCTGTTTTGTCATGTTGTGTGTTTTGACAAATGTAAAAAATGTTCATTTTTTGACAAGTGTTAAAATTTTCCGATTTTTTGGTTTCATTTATTTTCCCCACATCTCTGTTGCGTATTTTGGACCAGATTAATTTGCCTTATATTTTTGGCCCATATTAATTTGCTTTTATATTATTAAATGCTTCCATATTCTCGTTGTTTAATGTACTGTCATTTTCTCCTGGTATTCTCATATTTTTACCACTTATTGTTTATTCTAAACCATGTGCTGTGATAAAGAGAATATATCAAATTAACTACTCACAAATGTATGGCAATAAAATATGTATTCTAAGATATCTCTTATGCCTTGCCACCAATATTTCAAAATATTCAAAAAAAAATGACAAAAAGGTCAAAAACATTATCAGCCAATGTACTTCCGGTCTTATTATTATTTTTGTATTTTCCAATTAAGTATATATATATGTGTGTTTTGTTTTTCTTTTGTTTCCCTGGACGTATATGTGAGATAAGGCCCACACAACTAGTTTAACCACCCTGTAGCTTTGCAATTTGACTATTGGTTCTAGGGCGGTACCTCCCGGGAAACTGTAATTTGTTGGTTGAATTTTGAGATGATGGTTTTGGTAGGAAGTTTTTGGGGGATGGTGGGTGGGGTTGAGTGTGGTTTTTTTTTTCAATGAATCATTTACTTATCAATACTTACAGTAAATGCTTCGAACCTTTTTACGTTTTTAAACTTTATTGCATGGGTGTGTCTTGGTCATTGTGTGTCTTTTCACCGGATGTACACCCACATTTTGTTGTGTTTTTGTCGTTTAATGCTTATTGCAATTCTCTGTTTTCTATGACATGTTCTCCAGCACTACTTATATCCCTATATATACATTATATATTATATATATATATATATTTTATCGTTGTAGGGGCGAAGATATACAGTCTCACGGATTAGAGGTGTGACCGCATTTAATGTTGGTGTTATTTTAGCAGATTAAAATATGTTTAATTTGATATATTATTGACAATCAAAAGTTTATCAAATGTATTGCCTCGGTCCCGATTTTCTTGATAGCAGTTAAGTTCCTTAAAATATATATTTGTTACCTAGGGAACCCTCTGATGTCAAATTTTATCGACATTCTGACGTTTCCTCACATTAATAATGTGTAATGCAAACAGAATTATGTATTTATAAAACACCATGTTCCTTTTTCCATTTTGCATCAGTAAGCCTTTTTTCTTACCTAAATATTTTATGCTATCTAATTTATTTTCTTGAAGATATCTAAACGGTACCACGATAAGAATCGGAAAACTGACTCAAATCAAGATAAATATTAAACGGTTTTACTTATAAATTGATTATATTTGCAAATCATCGCTTCTTACATTTGATCTAGCCGAGACAAGTGTTATTATTGCAGCCAATTCAGTGGCTTTTTATTCAGTTGCCGCGGGTGCCTATTAGAAGTAGAATACTACCGCACATTGAGGTTTCCCGGCCACCCATACGGACCCATATATCACCGTAACATGTCACGGGAGCACTCAGAAACAGTGGTAAACTATATTTATGGGCTATACTAGATAGGTAAGGCAAACTAAACGGTGTTAGCTCACACGCGGATCGCTTGAATGAAGAAAAACTAGCTTCAGAGATGAGAATATGTGATAGTTTAATGTTTTATTAATTTAAGGAGATCGCAGTGTATATATTTTACCTAAAATACTATTATACTGTGCCTTTTGAAAAGACATGCATACAGAGCTTTTGAATGGTATTTTATAAATCACATATGATTGACCTTTCAGTAATATGTCAACACATTTCACGAGGAAATAGGCTAGAGAGACATTTGTAATGTAGGATATCAAACATCAGAAACTAGGAGTTGTTTTGTGTATAATTAAAGTAAATCAAAATGCTGCAAAAGCTTAGGAATATATTACGTTTACTTTTATGCGTTATGTTGTTCACAGACAAGTTATATTATCCACACAAGATACAGGATACGAACTTGAATTTAAAATTGGCCCAATAGTTAATTACTGACAATATAATGCGAATATGAAAATGCATAGACAGTATTCTTTTAAGCCACGAAAATCTAAAATATTTAAATATTTCATCTCACAGAATGAATTGTAGAAAACACTCAAACCAGAACACTGGGTCAGTTAATTTTCATCAATATTCGCAAATGCGTTATATCCCTAGCGTATCGCATTAATGGTCGCACCGGTCATGTTTGCCCCGCAGATTTGTCAGGGGGAGTCCGCGTTAGTGAAATATGCGTTTTTCTGGTTGCTTAAACTAAACATAATGATTGTAATGTCCCATAATGGGAATCACTTGATTAAGTACGGGGATATAGTTCATGTTTAAGCGAAAGTTCTGACACTGAACACGATGCCACTGTTTAGTGTTGAGAAATTGACTTACAAAAAAGAAAAATGTGTTTTCTCTCCCTTGAGTGAACAACAGTAACATTAAGGAGATCATGTTTACATGCTTCTGAAGTATCGTGTAGTGTAGTGAGAGAGCCCAAATTTATGCATTTTTCATCTTGGAGTTTCAAGGAACTAACAGTTTATGTATTAATGGCGTTAAATTGTGTTTAAGTCCAAGCCCAATGAAGCTTGAATCGATATGAATGACATAAACGTGTTATCCTAAATGTTTCGATAAAGTTGAGTTGAGTGTTTTTTTAAAGGACAAAACATTATAGTTAGAAAAAAAATGTTTGATTGTGTACACATTTTTCGTACAAAAGTTGAAGTGAGTTCATTTGAACCAGATAAGTTTCACGAAAATATCCATATGATTTTATCTAGTAACGTAGAAGCCGATTTCAAAAGCAATCTTGTGGAATTCCTTCTTTAAAGTGACGTTTATAGTTTTTTTGATTGACAGCTCAGTATGAAATTGTATTTTTTATATGATTTTAACTACACAAGTTAGAACCCAAATATGGGTAGTTGGAGATAAGATGGTAATATGCATGTTACGAAATTAAGGATGCATAACATTACGAGCCGGTCCCCTTTGTAAAGTGACTTTAATGATGTTCGGGGATTATTATGATTCTTCTTTAACTATCTTGTTTGAATTCCATCGAATGACTTGAAATATAATTCATATGAAGGTCTCCATTTTTGTACATGAAGTTAAGGGTAGAACGCGGTTCTTTTCTGTCTCAATTTATAATATCAAACCATTCAATGCTCGAATCAACGGTGTCAATACATTTGCTATACAAATCAGTCCAACTACTCCTATAGCAGGAAGATTATTTGTATTCATAAAACTTACAGAATCGGGTTCCAACGAAAGCGACACAAAAAAGCACACTTTTCCAAACAGTTCATGTCAACAATCAAACCATTATTCAAACAAGAAGATACTGACAAAACAAAAGAACACATACAACATTACACATATCGAACATGCGTGTATGTATTTCATTTAACTACATTTCGAATGTCACTGTTTTAATCAATATATATATATATATGCAAATATTGTAATTTAAACAATTGGTTTGGTAGTAATGCGGGCGTATTTTTTCCATTTGAAAATTCCGATTGATGTAATGATAGATATGTGTACATTCTACTTTTGACAATATTGGTTTCGTTTTCTTGTTGTAGAATCACAATCATTTTAAATTATAAGCGTGTAAATAGTATGTATTCGGAACAGAATTTCGAATAGAACCATTTCTCATCCTATGTACTGCAAAATGACTCGCTGTTATCGGTGTCTGCTCATATTGCTCGGTGCATGAATTGCTAAATCATGATAACGCATACCATAACGGAGGAAGCACTCAAATACGTACCATATCGATGCATGCACTCAATTAATATGATGTCATGATCTGATATCAATAAACTGCATGGAAGATAAAAAAAACATCGCATCCGTGCATGCTTGTGTGGGAATTTGTTTTTTAGAAAGTCTGCCAATCAGTTCAGATGTTATGGAACACCATAGCCTAGAAGGAACCAAGAGGTCATGTCGCTGAAATTCCGGAAACCATATGACCGGACTATCAAGTTATAAACTGGGAGTTAATCTCATCCGACGAGGCTTCTTTGTCTCTGAGAAATGTCACATTTACATGTTAAAAGGGAAGATTAGCCCGTAAAACATCAAAGCTGAAGCCGGTACCATAGAGTGACTTTAACTTTTGAATAAAACATCTTCGCTCTGGATGATAATAAAATTCGTTCAGTTAGGACCGAATATATATGCAAATTCGAATTAAGACCTAACAATAAAAGAAAAGGAATAAAAATGCGTTGCGAACGTAGTCTTTGCCTCGGCAGACTTTTCTCAAATAAGGAGCAACATTTTATTGTGGTCGTAAAATTCTAGAGTGTTATATTCGATTTCATATCACATTGCCCGGGTTTAATTTCGAATGGTGTCGACGCTAGAATTAAAAGAACCTTTTATGACCAACTTTATTTCGGCTTTAAGGCCTTGTAATTATAATGTAGACAATAAAATCTTCGCTACGATTATTTCCCTTGCCTTCAGTTGATTGGAAACAATGACATTAGCATTAGAGCTAGGCATATGACTTCGTCCAAGTTGCTAAGCTCGTCACAATACCGGCTGCCATTCTTCCTTCAGTTTTACAGTCTAGTTATTCCCTTTTAATGCTCCATTTCAGTCTAGAAACTTGAATTCACCATCAGCAACGAATAAAGTCGAAAATAAAACATGAAATTAGATTTAAACACGAGGTAGACGTACTATTCGTTTCCTGTTACATATTTAAGAGACAAAAGAACAAGGCCTCTAATTGAAATATTGATAGATGAAATGCGTATTCACGGAAATTACCCGGCTTAGCTTTTGACACGTTTTTACTTTTGTTACAGTGTTTTCTTCGTTTTTGTGAAGATACATGTCTTAAGCACGAGCATTGCTAAAGGGAAAACATTTTGCGTCGATGACCATTGTCTTGTTCGGTATTCTGAACGTGTTACGTACGCGTGTTTGTGTTTTAGAAGTGTACTTTCATTTGGTATCACTATTCTACATGATCAGGGACAATATTATGTTAATTTTATCTTATTCTTAAACGTAACAGCCACTTTGCCAGCTAGATATTATAGAATTATGTTCTTATTACAGTTCTGCCTTTATGTCAAGCGTAAATGATAGATGGAATTTTAAAAGAAATGACATCAAACAAAAATAAAAACATTGGAGTGTGTTTCCATGGACAAAGGGTATATCCAGCTATCTGTGATAATTTCTTTCGCGTGCGTCTGATAAATTGACTTTACTGTGGCAAAATCGACTTTTAGAAAGTGTGACATGTTCCGAACGACATTTAGCTTCAGTTTCATACAAGAATGCATTGTTTCTACTGGTATTAATGATTGTAATTTGAACTAAACAGGGGATAAATGACTACATACTTAAATTATTCTCATTTTCACAAGATGAATCACAGTAGAAATTGTTGCAAAAAGCGAAATCAAAGGCGACATTCATACTTCCGGAGTAAATCACATGTACCGTCGATTTGTATGCAAATAAGACAAATTTGAAATCAATTAATCGCCAATCTGATGAAACAAACCTATTATCACTTCCTTAATGGACCCGTGTAGAAGAAATGAACGGAATTCAGAAACCAAATATTTCACTCAAACAAATGTGTTTTCAGTTGCCATGTCACATAAATTTTCCAAGAGGTCTTCTCGCATTTCAACATTTCTTAGCGTTAAGGGATTTCATTTAGCGTAAGTGCATTCTCCGCTGAGATACTTGTTAATTTGTAAAATGGATAAAAAGTGTCCCCAAGTCTAGGATGTCCATTTAAAATGGATACATTTGTATACTGACTGTATTTGTATTGTAATGGATCGGAGAAAAGTCAATTGTTTTGCACCCGTCTGTGTGGTCTCTTTGTAGGAAGCCATTGGAAAGGGTCCATATTTGATACACATACTGTTTTTCAAGATTTGAAAACATTTTAACACAATATGAGCCGTGGAAGGTTGGGAAAACTGACTGTTGTAAGTCATCAACTTGTGATATACGGCATTTATTTGCATTGTAAAGACATTTGTCACTTCGTGGTGAACATTTGATAAATATACCAAACTTAACTTTGTGAAATCGGTAACGCCGTATTGAAAGGATGAAAAAAGTCATGATTTTTTTGTCACTATCAAATTCTTAAATAGACTGTTTTCATTATAATTGTTTCAGCATCTTAATAATAACGAAGTAGCACAATTTTGTTGTAAAATATAATATTTCCATATTTGAATTTTTAAATATTTTATATGAAAATTATTTATATTCAGTTTGTGGTTTAACTCATTTTATTTGAACGCCTACTTGACTACAAAGCGGATAGATATATATTCTTTTACAAATAATAATGTTATAAACAGTATAATTTATTTATTTATTCATCAATAAGTCTAATTATGCATACGTACATTTTACAACAGCCACAAGCATATCTAATTCATTATTTAGAAGTATCTATAATTAATATTGAACAATGCCTTTTGTATATTTCTTTCTGAGTTTAAATCTTATATCATTTGTTAATGCATGTAAATAGGATGACCGTTTCTATCAAAAGACAACACAAATGTACACAAAGCTGTATCGAGCACCAGCAATGAAAATAGATATTTTGTTATATCACCCAAAATGTTCATCAGAGTGGAAAGTAATTATTTTGAAAAATTGCTGCAAGTACGTGCTGTTAACGTAACAGAAGTCTGCGAACGTAATGGTATTTTCTAAACACACGAGATGAGGTCAATAAGTCTGACATGTTCTCTGATGCCAAATTGGTTTGAATTCCAATTTTAGCAGAGAGATATTTACACCTTTAGGAAAAGCTAGGCAGTTCCTATCTTGGAGATTAATTGTTTATGTATATCTAAAATGTTTACCAAAATACTAGAAATATCGGTTATAGTTCACCGTTCCTGCCATTTTCTTTTAACTGATAAATTATGAAATCACTTGTAAAATTAAAAATTAATCAAAGTGGTCAGTCATTTCTGTAATCAATTGCAAATTAATGTTTTTAAAAAAATAGTTTTTAATTAGTAACATTGTTTTATTTCATCCCAGATGTAGCAAACTAAATCAATGCACGCATGGTTTATTTGGAATTTCCAGTATTGTTTGTGCAACAAAAGAAGTAGTTCAAATTCAAAATATTTAATCGATGTATTACAATCAGATAGGAGTTGAAATTTCAATTTGGCCGGCTTTACATTCGGCTTTGATAGCAACAAATGAATATAGGCAGTCGATTGCATGTGTGGTCTCTGACTGAGCGGGTGTCCAAACCGTATATCAAACGTAATGTCGGTTCATACAATTGGCATAACGGGAAGAGTTCGCTAGACATGTAAAACCCTACCTCAGTACAAGTAGCCTCGCATTTCCCATTTAGAATGTTTTAACTTTTATTGCGCGATTGTCACTTCAGAATGATGTACGATTTAATTGAAAAACACACATCAGTAATTTCGAAGCTTGTAAGACTTTTTTATCCTCCATTTTGATCTACATCTATCTTAAGGCCCCTCGTCAATAAGGTGTTAATTAGATTCGCAACGTATATTATTCATACCAATATATATAGTTAGTTTTTTTATCATGCATTTGTTTGGAATTAGATGTACATTTTTAAACAAACCAAGTAATATAGTTCTAGCATTGTCATGAACACTATAAAGAAATATTTTTTTTAAAAGCGATAAACATATTAAATCATTGACATTAATTTTCAAATATAAACATGTTTGAATCTAAAAGATGGACTATTTCATTGAAACGAATGAGAATATCTAGGAGCGAGGCACCGACATATTTAAACAAAGATAGCTAGTTTGTGTCTTTTTTTATTAAATGAAATAAATACGTTCTTAAACAAGTTGCTAGATTTTATTCAGAAGTATTCACAATACAACACTTCGCTGAAACTTTTAATCGACCAACAAAGAAGCCTGTAACAATTAGAAAGAAAATACAACTAAACCATCGTTTACTTAATTTTTCACCTGGAAATCAACAACCCAATTTTAACCGCTAAAGTAATCATTCATTCACTTAATGATTCATGAACAATCAAACAGAATAGATATCCTAATTATCCGCGTATTAGTCTAAACCGTTTATCGTTATACTTTCGTTTAATTTATTGTTATGTCTCATCGGTTGGTGTAATTTATTTTCGTCTAATCTCGGATGAAAAATGAGTTTGTAATTCCACTTTGTGTGCACGACGGAACTGTTAAATCTTCTGCCTATGATCAAGCTATGTTTTGCGTTGATTTATATCTAATTAACCTAGCGCAGTAGAGTTTAAACCTTGTCAAATAAGGAGACAATTTCCTGGAATGACAAAATGAGATATCATTACCGATGGTGTTTGATTTTCACAGCTTCTGATATTTTATGAAACAATATGATAAATGATTCCATTTTTGAATGCAGTATTGAGAATAAACCCATTGATTAAATGACTGAGCATCTTGCTATAGACAATTAAGTTCAACTGAAAATGTTGCCCTACATGTCTCATTCACATCCACGAAAGCATTATAACTATATAAATTTATGAAGTAACATGCTAGTTGGTATTTGACTGTTACTTTTAATTTTGTATAGGCTATACGCTAAAATGAAAGATTGTTTCAAAATGAAATCGTAGACGGCAACTCTATCTGAATGTGTTGTTTTCTTTTCTATTTACATGTTTTTTAATTTCTTTTATTATTCATAAGCAAATAAACATACAGTGTTTGAGCCTCTCCTATTATTCGATCATTAGCTATAAGTTTTCAATTTATCATTTAATTTTAATTCAACCCGTTCAAAGAGCAATTGTTTCCAATACCTTTGTATGCAACTAACATTGGATGCCAAAATATTCAGAAATTATTTCTGATTCTATGGTTGAGCGATTGTCTCGTTACACGTCGTATTTCATAGGAATTCATAGACCTGTATAGTATTTCTCCTTTTTCTAAATTAGGGTATTACATACTGTACGGTCCTATTGTCTTTTTATTGTAGTTTGATTAGCAGCTCGTACGGAATACAAGTAATAGCCCGGCGCCAAAGGGCAAACCCGCCGCTCTGTTATCAAGGGAGGTAATTATACTTGTTACGTGTCGGCCATTAATGATGGCGTTGAAAACTAATTCCCACGTTGCTGACCATGATTACGCCTAGTGGTCTAATTCCGAAAAGGTAGGAGTCCATCTACGAGGGTCATAAAACCGAAAAATATTTCTAGTCGCAATAAAACCGCGTTTTATTCTTGATTCAAGTCAGGATGAACAGCGCCCTCTATCGTCGGTATTCAGATTAGATTAAATTTCTCTTGATTGGAATGTCTCACTGGACCAGAATAATAAGACATACCCATTAATTTGTGAAATCATTACAATTTGTATCCGACGTGCAGTTTGTATGTAACACTATATGAGCTGACAGATGAATATGTGCACCAAGTCTTACTTTTTTTTGTTTCAAGATTGCATCTGTCATTCGATTTTCTAATAACCATTTACCGTTACACTAAATGACGGATTAAACAATGGTGTTCAGCTTGTTAACGAATGTTCGTAAAATACTCTCTTTGTTTGGAACTATCATAAGATTATTTAAACCATAGTTTTGTTTACCTGTAAGCCGCTGATATACCACGGTATCTATTAGTCCATTTAATTGCTAAATTAACAACAGAGAAGCCCTAGACTTAAGATCAAAAGAATGCTGCATTAATGATCATAAATTATCAATATACTTAACAATAAAATAAATACCGTAAGTAAATGAGTCACCAGACTTGATACAACTTGGGCTCCATGTTAATTATTTACAATAAAACGTCTCTCTGATTAAAAGAATCGAAAACAAGAATAACGCAACAAAATATACTGATGGTAAGTATAACAATGAACTTGTAGAATATGACGCAACAAGCAAGAAAAAGTCACCATGTTTACGGTAACTTGACCATTTACATTAGCATAGGCAGGTAGAAAATGTTATATTATTGTCTAAATGCCTTTTATAAGAATACGAGCTAATATTCGTCTCAAAACTTACTTGCACTTCGGATTTTACTAAACTTTAGGGTCAGCCCTAAAAGATCGGATCGGTCGGGTAACCTTTAACTCCACTATTTAATAGTATTTAGCCTAACATAAAAATCAGTTTAAATATTCAAGTCACATAAAAAACAAAGAATTTAACGTATCGTGTACACTATGTCATATACGTAATTTTGTAACGTCTATTTTACTAATCGCCTTTAACAAGAATTAAATCAGAATCGCAGACAGTCTGAATAGCAATACAGTATAAGTGTTTGGGGCAACGCGTATACTGTTGACCGACATTAAAAAATATTAAAAGGCCAATTAAAATGAAATATATTTTGTTTATTCGGACTAGTGACTCGTTCAATGTGAATACATAACAGAAAGTATAAAATCGATTAACAATGTGTCAAAGCGCATTGCCAATATTTACATGTAGTAGTGGAAACGTAGATAACATGACATCACAGAATAGACAATCATAAAGAAAGACACATAACAGAAAGTTTAATATTGACTTAGAAGCAATGTTTCTAATGACATCAGCATCACAAGTTAGGGAGTTGTTAGTGATAATGTTGATAACGTTGATAATGAAATTATAATGTTGACAATTTGAAAGAAAGAACTAGTTCTATCCGGAAATGAACTTCTGTGGTGCTTAGTTTCGCATCAGACAATGACAACACACATTTGGACATTCTTAGACATAAAAGTAAGCACTAAATTTTGACATAGAAAAGTTAAGAAGTAATCGGTTTTATTCATACAAGAGGACCTGATCCTTAAAAAAATTAGGTCCCTCAGTTTTAAGCATCTTTAGTTATGCATAAAATCTAAAGAAACATGCGAAATACCTCATGATTAATCCTGAATAGTTCACGATTCTGATAAAGAAATCGTCCGTGTATTTATTATCGAAGCACAAGCACGCACAAGGAAAACGTTTTATGTTAAAATGATATAAAGAATAGAATAACGTTGAATGTTGGGATATTTTATTAGTCACATGGTTAGTTTTATGACCGATGCCTATTCTGCAAGCCACTCTCAGAGGCCATTTATTCCCATCAAACGGTTCTTAAGCTATCTCATAGTTGCTGTAGCATTAATTCAATTATAAACGGGTAATGGGTGCATCTTAGTACATGCACATTATATTAAGACCACACGCATGACTGTACGAGCCTTACGTCCAATGCTTGCACCATATTTCAAAATAAGTAATACAGAGGATGTCACATCTTGAAAACAAGATCAAAAGGGGACCAAACTTGATCCATACGGTATGATAAAATTATGATATTACTATTAAAAAGGTCACAAAAGAAATAACAGACCTTGGTGCCCATAAGGGACACACGCCGTTCGATTACACAACTAACATGGTTTAAGTTACAATCTATCAAATTAAACATCACACAATTGCAACTTTTGTGTGCCTTACATGACTTCTATATACATATAAGGATAATAATTTTGAAGTACCATTCCATAAATTTTCTTTCCACATAATTGACAAAAGCAAGTGTTCACGCTGTGTTTATGCATAACATATAAACTATGTGCTTTCTCAGGCTTGCTTTGAAGAAAAGCATTATACAGCAAAGCACGATGAAAGTAAACTCTGGTAAAGTAATGAAACATATATACTTACACATTTATTTTTTTCTAAACATACCCTTTTCCATTTCATTGCCATGTATACCATTACTTAATTATTAGAGTTTTAAGGAACGCATGGTTAACCGTGTTCTACTGTATTCGACTGTAGAAGGTTTGCAAAAAAGAATTATCGCTGCATTTGATGAATACCCCCAGATGCCGACTTGACGTAGTCATTGTTACATTTTAATAAGGGAAATAAAACAGATTTTTTTCCATTCCTGTAAGTAGTTGCTGAGAAATTCTCCGGACAAATTGTGTTTCCACAGTCAAACGACCGACTGGTATGCGTGAATTCAATATATTTCATATTTTGGAGTTTAATATCTTACCGGTTATGGCTTAGCCTCTTCATAATGGGATAGGACACTTGAGATTCTACCCAGCATTCATTGGCAATTCCCTTTGCCGTCTTGACTGAAAATAGAAAAAAGTACATTTACGCTGTGCAAAGATTAAAAAGGCAAATGTGGACAACAAATTTGATATGTGAAGACATTGTTTATACAGCGCTAAAGCTACGTATGATTTTAAAGTTGTCATTAACATTGTTGTCAATGACAAAATATGTGTTTTGGCATCCATTTCATAGTTTCCCATTCAGTCGTCTCAGGTGTGTGCAAACACGAATTTTATGATCATGCACCCTTTGTATACCGCTTATATTTTTTCACAGTAAAAGTGCTAAATGTTCCACATATACAAACTTACTCATAAATGATTAATTCTCATTGAAAAGATGATGTGTATAAATTCCATTATCTAATTGAGAGTTTGGCTATATGATACTTTAAAGCTTCAAAATTGCTGTTATTGATTCCATGGAACATTTGCACATGGTGACAGCTGTATTATGTGCCGAATGGATATCGCAAGTCACGAATTATCTAACATTTACAATGGTATGGCTATTCATTTACACCATAAAACATAAAAGGTATTGAGACAAAATTTTATTTCTGTAAATAATCCAGGTATTTCATCTGATACAACTTCCATGAATACCATTTCACGAAGCAAGTTGTTGCAGATTCTTGTGGGGAAAACTGTCCAATCGACAAATCAATAAAACAAACTGAATGTAGGTATGAAAGCAACGTTTTAAAAACGGACATCACAAACATCTCCACTACAAAGACCCACAACATCGCTTACATATATTTATTAAAATTCCTGTAGTGAAGTAAGAAAAAAACATTCATAAATTATTGTTTAGAGTTTAGAATACGACATTTGAATTACCCACTTGACTGGAGAATCTGAGACAGTGTCTTTGGAGTAAGCATAGTTGTCTTAAATGAATGTTTCTTTTTTTTTTTTGCTTAACACCTTTGTTTTCTGTAAAAGTATACTTCTAGATTCGAATACAAAAAGTGTTGACGAAGCCATCAAACGTAACACTAAACATTTGGATGTTTCATTTGCAAAACACGAATCTTATGATATATCCAAGAACTTTCACATACATTCATGACTTAAATGCTTTTAGAGGAACATCTTAAAAAGTTTAATCAGTCAGCTGGCTTCTACAGCTGGCAGCTACAAATGTCAAAATTGCGATTTCGAGTAGATTGGTGGAATAAAACAACGGTACAATTAAAAGCATTTTGTGGATCTATAGAATGAATACAACCACGGGCCTTATCATTGCTCTTATCGGGCAGAAATAGGTGTTTATGTATGATAAGTTTCAGAGCTTGCTCAAAAACATCAGTCTTGATTTTTATTGCCGAACAGAGGATTGTAAACGCTTCAGAATGCGAATTTTATTTCAAGAATGAAGCGTATTTCTCTATGGGTTCCATTTAAATAATTTCATTTCATGTTTGAAATCAAATGACTACTATACTTTATATTGCTCTTAAACCGCTTGATGGATCCACATCATCGGTTTGCATTTAAAGTACTTAAAGAATACTAGGTTTCTGTCAAAAAGTCATAAGGAGTGAAACAACATCCAGATATTTTGCTGAAATTAGATAATCTAGAAATAGAATCCAATCGTAAACTTATATTATTGCATAACGATAGCCACGAAAATGACAAAGGAAATTGGAATCATACATTTGTAAGAATATAGTACTCATTGGTGTGTATCCATTGTACAACATGATAACCGTATTTTCCCCACCATAAGATGAACAGGTGTATACATTACTTGTTGTTTACATTTTTCAAAGCAAGGGACCTCGATATTCAGACCATTATTTATCTACGTGAGTCATGTTTCATGCAATGTTTATATGTCTTTATTGTCAAATAAAGGAAGGAATTAGGTGTTATTTGGATGTGTTTGAATCCTATGAATTTAAACGGAGCTTTGCAATATTAAATCAAGGTAAAAGGATTCTGGGCACACGGCAATGAAACATTTTAGTTTGATACACATCGAAAAAGAAAGGCATATTCTTAGCCAAGATGGAATGCGGGTATATCTTAAAAAACAACAAGGCGAATCACCGTCCAATTATCTTGTTTAATGAAAGTTGATAGTAGATATTTCTTGAATTATCATTTGTCGATGCCGAAATATGAATCACTAATGATAGTAGCTTGTCGTGTAGGTTTTTTGAGCATTGCAAAGAAAATAAGTTTGACATACTGAGGACACAGGGTGCCAAGAATGAAAAGAATGACTGATAACAGTCAGCTAATTAAATCAGGTACCATTCAATTACACCGATGCGGCTCTAGAAGCAATCTATGCAGATAACCCGGACGCTATAGAATATAATAAAATAGAAATAAAAGTCTGCCATGACCCCGAAATTCTGTTATGAGAGCAATGAAAATGTCTGTATATTATCACGTCGTCCAAACAAAGATTCTGTTTCAAATTTGGACATCGTAAAAGCTAAATGAAAGCCGAGAGTCAGAGATAGCAATCACTGATTGCGGACCCATGTTGCCAACAAACACAGTGAGCTTTCAGAGACCGCCTGTCGGTTTTGACAGTTCTCTGCGTGCTTGTCAGATAACTTGCTGAAACTAATGTTACATTTAGAAAACCTTGGAGGTTCTCCATTGAGAATTGTCCCATTTCGTAATTATATTTTTCACAAAATAAAACTAGAGTGACAGTGGTAGCGAGTTATTTCATTGTACAATGTGCGACCTTTTCGGATTGTCAAATCGGAAAAAGCCACTAAACAATTATCTGTTGTGTAGAAACCCTTGCAGAATCAAACGTCCGAACGATTATAATTTACAAAGAAGTTTAAAGCATATTCTTACCAACCTCGACATAATTGTGAAAAGTCGAGACTTGAACACTTGTTACTTTGCAAGTCTTTCCATTATAGTGAGAAAGTTCAGTTCGTTTACGGATATTATTTATCCTGGGTGGCGTTATGAATTTGCAATAATACTCAAATTAAGTCAGCAAATTAATAGCAGCTTTATATCTATAAGCACTGTAAGTAATGAAATTCTTTGTCTTTGCGAGGTTTATCAATGCTTTAATGCAACTATGTTACATCTTTTGATGGTAAGCATATATAAAAGTTCGACACGCCTACAAAAGCTGAAACCCTGTTCTTTGCTAACACTTCTTCCTCGTTCAGTTTCGTCATTTGTGTGTGTGCATTTTCGCGCGCAGTTTATTGCTTAGGTCGTATCTGTCCAAGTAAATCACACAAATAGACAATATTTAAAGATATCTATAACCAGGTTTTTATGAATCGTAAAGAATAATGGAACAAATTGACGTAGTTCTAAATTTCAAATAAATATCACATTGTTGAGAGAATATGAAAGTGATGAGAAGCCTGTATATATATTTGTAGGCATTTAATGCCAGTTTTATTTACCCGGCAGCTTATATGTTTATTCTTAAAGGCGAGGCCAGCATATGCAAGGTACTCAAACATGGAATAAAGGAAGCACATGAAACCCAGCTGGACTTGAATATATAAATATATGGGCTCCTTTAATCTCTCTCTGGGAGGAAGTCGATCTAAGGCGTTATTAATAATGCCATTCGTTTGATCAATGACCTAACATATGCTTTAGAGTTCATTTATTATTGTTTTATTAGGTAATAATGCCACATTTATTAGCAAGGGTAGTCCCAAACTGTATGTAAAACAGAAATGTAGTTTATGACCATAACAAAGTGTGTTTTATCATTTTATCATTGTTTTATTGTTTTCGAGAACTCTATTTATTAGTGTACGGTTTTAATGATCTATATATCAATACTCATGCGATTTTATATAATTGCAAGCGATTTACGAAGGAATGCTCACTAAGTTACCTAAATAAACGTTTAGTCAAATTGTTTACGCGACGTTTAAATCCATATTTATTGTTGAACAAGTTGTTTTGAACAATAGAAGTAGCAATTAACACAGAATATGATGCAGTGATCTTTACTTAAACTTTTGGAGAAACAAGATCTTGCTTCAACATTCCGGTAACTATAAGTAAATGTATAGATATTCATAAATGCCCGATTCGCCTGTCTTATTTCCCCTCTGTCTGAGGCGATTCTAAAATGACCACAACTATCGAATGTGCCGTTAAACAACAGATAAAACAATCCAAAATGTATCAATAGAAAACACAAAAGTGCAAGAAGGACTATGCTTTTACGCATATTTCATCATTTATTGAGAAGTTTATTCATGAAAAAAATTGTATTATTGTGGATTAAAGAATTGGCATTGTTCATTGGGTAACGGACGTCAGTGTATGCTCCACGTTACACGGTCACTGAATGTTATGAGTTTAAATTTTTCTAAGACGTCATTTATCTGTTGAAATTTTCGACAAGAAAGACCAAAAGGATCGCACTACGAAAAACGTGTTCTCAAGCATCTTGGGGGTAAATAAACTGAAAGGAGATCAGGAATATTGCTCAAAATAACAAGCCGGAACTAGTCTAGAAAAATATATCCGTGATCAAAAACATAAAGACAGGATGAATGGAAGGATAAAAAATGAACAATTATTTGTTATTTTGTAAAACGTTTATTTCTTGATGAATTAACATTTTACAAAATAACATTGTTGTAACATTAATAACTTATTCACATTGTTCGGTCCCCTTTCTAGTTTCAACAGCAAGTAATGATAAACTTTAATTGTCTAATCTGTGGATCTAAGATTGACTGGAGTGGGAGACTCTGACCGTATTAACTTAACAAATACATGTATCGGAATAGGAAGAGCCAATCTTAATGAACAGTTGCTTGACTCTGAAAAGGGCTTAGTACTACGTCACGCAGCGCGCATTTGGAGTGGTTAGGACGCTTCAACATTCACGCTGATTGACTTTGCCTCTGGTTTGCAAGTGTTCTGTTCTCATGGATGTTTTGATTGGTGTAGACTTGGAAATTCTTATGAGAAACTTATGTAATACATGCTGATATCATGACATGGTCGCCAACGATGCTTTGGGTGTTTATATCTTTGCGCATGGTTAATAAAATGAAATCAAAGACAGGTCAACGAGGACTACTTTCAGTGCGATAGAGTGGGTGGTTCATTAAAGGGAGTGAGCCAATATTTGAATCATGTTCTGAAATTAAACGTCTATTTGGTCGGAAGTTGTTTATGCACATGCGTGGTAACTATAATTAAAACTGAGTAGTCGTGTTTTACAGTAGCCCGGCCGCCATTGCGGTCGACCCTTAAGTTTTGATAGTAAATCCTAAGTTGGCCTACCTATTTTCACATAAATGTATATGTAAATCTTCAATAAGTCATCTTATCTATTTTTGCTACGTAGACAATGAAATTGCTAAAAGGTCTTTGAACAATTGATAGGAAAATACCAAAATTATTACTTTCACAGTAAGTTTCATAAACACCGCATGTTTCAGTTTTGCTTTTTGTTCTTTGCCATTTCCACCTACGTTATGATAAGTGTGTGTTAAGATTGTTTGATTGTTGCTATTAAACGTTATGACGTATGATCGTAGTTTGTCTGTTCTATTCTAAATAGGGTTGCCAGACGATGTCATTAGTATGCATACTGTGATTGATGCAATATATTGTGCATTTGCATGCGACAGGTAAACCAGGATCTTAACAGTTACCTTTATATTTTTGTTAGGGCAATAAGATATTATAAGCTTCCTTTACCCTCATAATTCACTCTAATCTAACCCAATTAAGCTTCTAAAATTGCTATCAAGTTTTAATTGAAGGCATGGGAAACAATTTAAAACCTAAATCTCGTTTATATTTTGTTTCAAATAGACAGCGTTTGATGAAGACTTTACAAACTGCTTATGCCATTTTGGTGGACTTAAACATTTTTCGGAGTAAATAAAAAACAACAGTTAAGATAAGCATTGCATTTATTGCACAAATGGCTTCAATTCTGATGCGAAGGAAAAGTACTGTTGAAGCACCTTGCTAGATAATTTACTTATATTTCGAATGGCGATAACACAGAAAGCCACATTTATCGGATGTACAATATCTATTCAAATTTCAAACTAATTACCATTATGCACGTGAGCTTGGGTGCTAGTTGTTACATGCAGGTGTCGAAGAGGCAATGCAAGTTTATATCCCTAGGCAGACAAAGAATGCAAAAGCATATTTTTCATAAATGTTTTCTTATTTGTGTTAATTAGTGTAGACTCCGCTACATCGAGAAATAAATTATGAACAAACGATTTTAGATTTATTAATCTCATACTTCAGGTTCATTCTCGAGTTGGTAAAACATAATAAAGGTATATTTTCAATCATGTAGATATTAGAAGGGAGATAATCCAAGTTTACTTATAAATATTCTTGTTTTTTATCAAAAGCGCGCAGTATACACACGCTCAGACAGGACACTGTGTGTAAATGTTTACGAAAAACTGAGGCGCACAGGTATCACAAAACATGATCATCAATTAAAAGTCGTTTATTTTGGAATTAAAGCATAATGGCCAAATAGTCCACGTCTCAATGCCCGAGAAACAGGCGATTGTGTATTAATCCAACAAAGATTGCTCCAGATAACACAGCCAGTTTCCATCAATTTAACATTGTTTTGTAGTTTAGAACAAAAAACTTTTATTGTAAAATCTAAAAAAAAAATCGTTTTCGCAATAAATATCCGTAAAAATGTGTCCATGTTTTAAATAACGACAAAAGATCGATATATTGTTTTAAAATGCTGGAAATCACCTATTGGAGTTAACTTCAATATTATCAAAACCATCTTATCAAATATTCAGATTATCTTTGAATGTAGAAAAGGTAAGAATTCCTAAAAAAACACATATTGAGAACCCCACCCAAATGCAATGTAAGGGGTGAAAAACATACTGGTAGTGAAACAAACATGGTTTATTTTTAAAGGATATCTTGCCTCAGACCCAGTATTGTATATAATTCAATAAATAAATGAATTCCATATGATGTGCACCCACAAGACCAAAAAATGCTGACCCATGTATTTACAATTCTGTGTTGATTTTTCTCACATGGCTTATCAGTACCCTACTTAAATAAATAGGGCAAGCACTTATTTAAGTACCACTACAATGCTACTAAATGACCGGAATTATGATTGCACTTATCCCAGACATTGTACCCTTGGGTAAATACGAAAATATGCTTTGCATAAGCATTCATATCTAAATGGACATTATGACCAGTCAATAAAATCATCAAGATATGGTCTGAGCCATTAAGGAGCACAAGTTAAATAAACGAGAAACACTTCATATGGACTTCGTAATTGAGGCCATCAATGCAAAGCTTTAAAGTCTGTAATGTACATTCTTTAAGGTCTGCCATATGTATACATTGTTGTAATAATTACTTTATAGGTACCATTATAAAATTATTAACAATTAAAGTAGATGCTTATATGTCAGCAGAATTCTAAAGTACGCTCACATATGTCGCTTCCAAAACAAGACGCCACTGTCATATTTATTTGAGAAAACAATGAACAAAGCGTATATGGACATCAGTCCGCCTTCCTGACTTATTTAAAAACTTGCAGGGTCTACCATCAATGGAGACATGCAAAGAATAACAATCATAAACAGCACACCGTAAATTCCAACGCTCATGAAATGTATATCGCGGATATGTACCATTCACTAAGGTTTCTGGATACTAATTACTGGATAGTATGCAAATAGGAGACATTTACAGAACTGGACATACCTGTGTCCATAATAGGGGAAAACAAGAAAGACGAATGAATCAAGAAACATATTAACTGTGAATAATAGATGACAGTGAGCATAATCAATGAATTGTGTCACGACAATTTTTATTTTGTTAATGTAAGTAACAAGAACGTGCAAAAGAACTTGAGTACCCACCAACTAAATTGTTTAATAATTTGTATGTCGGATAACTAAAAATCATATAAATAAGCATACATAACTTCAATGATGGGTTGGTAAGGCCCTGAGGCGTAATCTGTTATAAACAGAAAAAATGAATGAGAATAAGTCATAAAGTGATTGGATCTCAACACTGATTCATAAGATAGCTTTTTAAGTGTTAGGTTATGATTTATAACTTAATTACTTAAGAGTTTGTTATATCTGATAATACCACGTAAAAGGACAATAAAATGCGCCAGTAAACATCATATAACCAAAGCTCAAACAGATCGGATCCGTCCTAAGTCGCTTTATTTTCTGTATCCAGTTCAAATAATGTTCCCCTGCACACCCAGGATTTTGGTGTGGGGTCGCACCTGTGGTTTTAGTAGTACATGTACTTTCAAATCGATGGTTTGATGTTTTTAAATTATCTTTGTACCTGACCCAATTTGGGGGTTATACGCACTAGAATTTGCATTTACATCAAAAGTTTGAAAATGCATGCTTTGGCCGCATATACCCTGAATATATTAACACCTTAATAAATTTACTATAAATGGGTTAGAACTGTACTGTTACAAGTGAAATTTGTTAAGGATGCATGTCGTTAAACAAAGTAATGTGCTGAATATTTTCACACAAGAGTGAATGGCTTTACAATAAACAATATTTATAAAGGTGTAACAATTATTCGCTAATTTCAGGGACGGTCTAATTATCATCATCAGGACCTTTAATCTATGTTTATTAGATCACACGTGTAAAGAGCCTCGTAAAAATTAAGATTATTGCTACATAAATTAAACATTCTATTTTCTACCACCCACAAAAAATATACCAATTCAGATTGATATGCGGCTAAACTACAGTATGCTTTTAAGACATAAGATTTTATTCAATGAACCGGTACAACACACTCCATAACGTTACACGGATATCAAAGAAAGAATAATAGTTTTAAAAAATTGGAATGAATTTTAATGGAAGAATTTACTTAGCGTAAATCAACGCCAACTATCAAACAAAATTCCCGTGCCCCTTCCGTAACCAGCGTGAAACAATCTGTTCAGTCTCCGTCGTCATGTGTGTTCCAACATAATTATGATTTAGCACCCAATTATCTTGCCCCTCTTAATATCGCGAGAAAATTGCTCACATCACCTGTGAATGTTTAATTGAGATTCTGGTAGTAAAGAAATAAATTGCGATCGGCAACTTCGATTAAAAAAATATTTTCAATGAACCTCATACAAAAACAAACAAATCTGCACGGACTGAACATCCCGATATATTTGTTTATCATTTAATTGATTTATGCTCCTTAGCAGAAAGTCCAATACGCCAAATAAGTCTTTAGAATATGATGTCACACTCTAAATTAAATATACTTTATTCTTGTCTTATTCATGTCCAATATAATGTCTTCATATGACTGTTAAGCTTCGGGGTTGCTTTGTTACTCTTTGTTGTTATATTCGTGCTGCCTGTGTCGTTTTGAACACGTTTTGTTTTCGTTTGTCTGAACATCAAATCAAGACACTTATATAGTAGGTCAGTTGTTCTGTCCCGTGTTTGTTTACGTCTTCTACTTGCTAAAGCTTCCTCTGTTAAAAATGACAAAGTTTTACTTCGTTGTCGATTTATAATTTATATGGGGGTTTGGGGGAGTAATGTTTTTGTGGAAGGTGGGATTGTGTGTGTATTTCTCCTACAAACCCTTGTCTTTAACCATGGGCACACACTCAGTAAGGGAACAATAAAAATACTATTCCAAAGTGAATTGTAAAGAGCACAGGAAGATGCGGAATTTTATCGCTAATACGGAGATGAGGGATTCAAAATTAACAATACGTTCTGTGTAAAACACTTTAATTGGCATTACCTAGAAAACATTAAGCTAATTTACTTTCGGGTATTAAATTTTGAAATATAACACTTCTAAGTAATGCATCTAAACCAACTAATATGCTTAATGATAATTTCTGATTCTATCCCTGGAGAACAAAACGCATTTACGTTAAGTTGTCTAAAGATGCAAACCCGTATCAATCCAAAGTGTTTTTTCTAGACATTGATCAGCCTAGAGCTATACAAAGTGACGAATAGAGAAAAGTATCCTTCGTTTTCATTTGCACCTCTAAATGAATTCAAAAACAATAATATAACAATTATATATCTCCAAAACATACGGTGGTACTTATTCTTTAAAATGTCTAATCTATTTTGTTATGACCATTTTAATTACATTATTTCACGAAGTGTACCAATTACCAGTTTTAATTACGCACGATAACTGGATTCCCTTATCATTTAGATAAAATATATCCCTAAGAATGATTTATTGTAATAACTGGTTAGTTTTAATCTTGTGTAAAATATACTTTTATGAGAATAAGTGTATTCTAAAGATATTATCATTCTGTTAGAAGCTCCAAGATCTGAATCAAGCATGGATATTTCAAATACAAGAATAACAGTGGGTGGAAAATAATTATTGAATTTTCAGCATTATTTCGTGTATTTCATTACCGTACGTAATAAAAGCTCATTTGGAACGACGTTGCTTAGCAACAATAATTAAATAACGACCTGCCTTGTCGTGTTTCCTACCATGAAACCAACTATGTGCACCTTATTACGTTATATTTCTATTTACAATGTTAAGGGGAATAAATTCAGCGTCTAATTACAACAACATCTCATGTTTTCAGAGGTTAAATGATACCGCATGTGTTCATGCCCGTCGAAAAATCCCTATGTGACTAAAAAAATCCTGAGTAACATCATAACGCTATATAACATAACATTACTTTCTTTCACATCGAAATTGGAATCCACTTCAGACAACTTCAGTACGTTCTTTGACATGGTTGTCATCAATTTGAAGTTCCCATTTGTTACTAGAAAACAATCGATATATGGACATATCCTCTTTCGATTCCTTTAGCGGCATCTTGCAATATGTTTCAAACAGTATAAGGGTTAATATGGACATTAGAAATTAACGTCTCAACGAAAAACAAGTTTTTACTTGTAGATTATTAGGCAAGATTCAAAACTGTTTGCTGTAATTAGTTTCTTCCTTGTGGACCATAAAATTGCAACATATTTGCAGCAAGTAATGTAAACAAACCATGAAAGGCCTCATTCATGATAGAATAAACTCACACATTATCAAGATTTGGATACAAACCCAGAAAGAATGCCCAGACACCGACGTAGGCTATCACGAAGCAAACGTGAAGCAAAAAGGGAAGAGCCCTTTGTAAAGGACGTAAATGAATCTGCGAACTGAAATCGAGATAAAACACAACCTGACTTAGAGGAGCGATATAAAAGGCAGCTAAGGCGGGGAGATTGTTACACAGGGAAAATGTTACTAAAATACTAGGAAAATAACTTGGAAATAATTGTATACATAGTTGGATAACCGAAATGAAGTTGCGACAAAAGAGATAAATTGTCTCCCCTTTCGGATACTTGCTTAATGTTAGGGAAATGTAACATGATAAAAAAATAAATAGTACAACGTAACCTGATTCCAGATTTTATCAAACGGGTGAATTAATGATACAACCAATGACACAATGGAACAAGATCCTTTCTTTGTTTCAACAACTTTGACACTCCAATTAACCAAACAATCATTAACCGAAAACTGAACAAATTCAATAGAAGGCGCTGAAAAGTAAACCGAAAGTAGTTTAATTTAAAGGCCCATTAGTTTTTTGAATGTAGTAATTCTGAACAACAGGTAAAATGATAGTAAAATGTAAGAAATGTATATTATTTGCTCTAAAACAATAATTAAATAATGCTTTTCTTAAGCCACATCTCTTTAAAATGTTGTCAAATGCTTTTTCTTATTTTTTGCAATATCATTGAAAATAATACTGTGCTATATTTCTACATGTACTCCGTGAGTAAAATAAAATTTTGGAATGTTTTTATTGCAAATAAAAGTCATTTTCACTGATAAGACATCTTTCTAGGTTAAATAAGATCCAAAAAGCTAATGGGGCTTTAAGGTGTATAATTTTATTATAATTATAATATTTATTATACTATCTAATGATGCACAGTGGCTGTTTTTACCAAGTGATGACGCTTTAAAAACGGTATATCAATGATAGATAGTCCATATTTCTAATTTTCAATAAATTCAAATCTTATAGTATTATCTACAATACGTTATAGTGTTTACATTATAAACAATATACAAAAACAAGGAGTACGTCTCGAGAAGACTCGTATATCTTCTTTGACCAATTTTCGAGACATTTCGAGTTTTAATTTCAGTAAATGTATTGCCTACCATTTCTAAAATCCCCTTGAACAATCTCACTTACATTTTGTAGTTTATCAATAAACTTTTATACGTTTTCCAAAATCCCCGATTACCTGTAACACGGAGACGAATTTATTTTGTTTTTATAAGGATCTTATGTTCCTTTTCATTTCTTTTTCATGTTCTTTGGTGTCGTATACTAGCTATAATAATCATCATTAATTTTCAATAAACTCTCTGGAAAAGAAGGAGAGATTAGTCTCTCTTCTGGTCACTCAAAACCATCTTCTGCTTTTTACTGCAATTTTGTAGCAATGCTCAAATAAATACAAGACTTATTGCTGTGTTTATGAACAATATATGGCTATAATGATATATATACTGCGTGTTTAAAGAATAAAACGTGTAGTTTAAGCATTTTTGTGAGCAATTGTGTTCACTAGATTAGAAGGTTATTGCTAATAACTGTTTCCTGATCATGAAAGTAGGCAAAAGGCGACAAAATGCAGTAAAATTGTTACAGAAAATCTGATAAATATTGTTAAGTTACCAAAGACATTCATGGCTGTTTCATGGTCGGAATCTCCTCGAAGCTTTCTATGATATCGGTCGTATATTTTATTTCATTTTGCGAGAGTAGTTTTTTGCATAGTTCTGTCTTGAGCAATAGCGAAATCTTTATGTTTATTAGTTATGAAATTATTATAGACAGTAAAAAAACCTAGACAGCCGGAGAGTGAACAATGTGAAATGCATGTAAAACACCGCAAATTATTCTTATTCTGAAAGGCGACAATGTTCCAACATGCCATAACACTTATTTATATACATTCTTGAAAGTCGAACGAAATTCATTCAACTTACGTAGCATGTCCATAACGTAAAACCACGAGGGTATTTCGAGTGCATCGGCACTATTTTTCGGCGCTGATGCATTTCTGAAACCTGTTTTTAGGCTGATTATACAGTCTTTGGTTAAAATTATTACTACGCCGCATGTCCACGCCTCCATTCCAGCGTCGGTATCGGGGAAATTGCTTCATTGCTAACACGACTGATGTAATTCAGTTCCCTAATCTATTTTCTTTCTATTTCCACATGCGATCTAATTATTTCGGTAGAACAAAGTTATCGCCTCTAAAGCTTGCGATTAGATTCTTGCGTTTTCCAATTTATAATTTATGACTTAACATACTGAATCAAGGTTGTAAGGGATACTTGGATTTTTCTGGGTTTTTTTTTTGTTCTCTCCGAATTCAGTTTTAAACTTAGCTTCAATTATATCATGGATATTGATACATCTTTTGTTTAATTTCTTGAACAGATATAGCGAAGTGTTCAATCACAAATATGAAGTGTTTTTTTTTTGTTCTGACAAAAAAGGCGATTGATGTATGAATGGTTAAAAATATAATTAATAACATTAATATGTGTGTCGTTACCTACCTTTGAAATCTGTTTTTAGATTGTGCTAAAATATAAAAAACAATGTTGCATTTTTGTGTATTCGTATTTAATCTTATTTTCATCTATTGTCTCTAACCCTATGTGATCTGTTCAAACTTTTTTTATCCAAAAAACGGTCAACAATTGTAACAATGGTTTCAGATAGCGGTATTATGGGCTAACAGGCTTTCATCTCTTAAAGTCACATAAATATGATTCTAGTACGGGTATTTAAACTTGTGCCCATTGAGAGGAAATATGACAATAACCATGTTGTCAGCTAATACAATATCCGAAAAGCATTAAGAGACTCACATTATCATTTTAATGTCTAGCACACAAACAGTGCTTAAACTCAACAAGTGTTTCAAGACGGCTTTGATCATTTGGAAAGGGTACAAATTCAAAAGAAATTTGTTTCAATATTGTCATCTACTCCACTTGATTTCCTCTTGTTATCTTTGCAAATCTTATAACAATAACATCATCCACAAATGGCAAAGCAAACACATTAAAACTTTCGTTCGATTAAACTTACAAATCGGTAAAAGACAGAGAAACGATTCGTGATTCACGTGAAAAATCCATTTATTTGTTTGATAGCGTTTGTTGTCATGTAAAATCGCAATATTGTCATAAAGGGTACGAATGTTCTTGTCAAAGTCGCCTAGACGCATGCATCACTTCATACAACTATTGTTAATAAATTAGATGCTTGCATTTATCTAACGCTCCTAAAGCTATGTTCGATGTCACTATGGGGATATGTCTTTGATAGATGAACACTAGTGATTGGCAGAAAAAAGGTTGTGTTTATTGAGAACAAAAACTAAATATGCTTTAGTCAAAAGCCAGCATCCCCACTGCAGCTGTTACAAAAACGTATGTCTATTACAATCAAAACATGGCGCTTACAACAGCGACCATGGGATCATATTATAGAACAATAAAAATTGAATAAATACGATCTATAGTATTTTAACTTTTTGACCAAGCAACCTTAATTGATTTACATAAAGAGGAAAATATAACAGAAAGGCTACCAAAAGAGGATCTAAAACAGCATGGCGTTCCTTTTTTCTTGGTCTAATTCCTTTTCATCAGAATAAAAATATTTGACAATGAATTTGTACGTATTTTTGCTTCTTGGATAAATGGCTTACTAGCAAAATGTTTTTTTTTGTTCTGTTAATCTGTGTTGCCTACCATTACTTATCAATCTCACAACCTTATTTATTGAAGAATTGCTTACTTTATGAGATGATTTGTTGAATAAGTTATTGTGTCAAGGGAACTACCGCCAAATCGTCACTGAGGAATATGCGCCCCGGTCAGGTCTAAAGCAAATGAAATTTAGCTAATAAATGTTATAATATTGCCAAAGTACAACAAAGTTGAGATGATTTAAATGTCAGACTCAGCTTGACATATCATAAGAAAATATGTGGTACTTCTATTTTAGTTGTGATACATCGCACTTATGGTATTTCAAGTTAATTCACAAACTGAAATTTCAGACAACAACTAGATCAAATTCAGTTTCATTGTTTGTCTGCGTAGTCAGACACACTGCGGTAGATATGTAAATATTTAAATAAAGAAATGGTTCAAGCGTTTCAGTTGTCGTATCCATACAGGCAATATGTGTGCCATACACTTCTACCAAACAACCATCTGGAAATGAAATTATACTTTCTCCTGCAAATTCATACTATTTCGTATCTTTATTGGACAACATGTGATACCCCGACCCACAACATTCAAGACCTAAGAATTTTTGTTTGCATATATTTGTACTCAACGTTATGTACTTTTGAGTTCAAAATATACAGGGTACATTAATCTTGTGTAGGTCCGATATAATGGAAAACATTTTGCTGAAACTGTCTGCGTGTTTGCCATATGAATATGATCACATATGTCTCATGAAAAAATATGAACATGTAATTAGCATCAGATAATTGAAGAAACTATTCTGAGATTTGGAGTTGAGAGTTGTGTCTTAAGTTTATGTTCGGACCGTGAAATAATTCAGACTTTTGAGTGATGTCACTGTTAGTCTGTTACTACTTTTCATATTTAGGTCAGATGTCAAATAGTGTAGTGTCAATTTTGGGAAGGATATTGGACATGTTAACTCATGTTATCAAACCAAACTTGCACAAACCTCTGTAAAGTGCTTGTAACTATGGGTATGTGTAATAATATTGCAAGATTGCGAGCTGATAAATAAAAGTGATTTTGTTGCTAACTTGGGTAAATTGCGAGGCATGTCGGAGCAGTAACTTTTATGCCTCATTCACAAAACTTACTTTAATGAATTGCATAGCTTCGCAAAAAATATATTTCACCCATAAACTAGTGCTAAATCACTCAGTATTTATTACGCATAACCATCATCGAAGTCGATACTGTTCAATCAAAATAAGAAAATAATTGTTGCATTTAATGATAACTTCAACAAAGTCACGGATACAAGGTTTGTGATTTTGAACACCTGTTAACAGCCTTTTTCTTGCTTTTAAGCAGTTTTTATGATGATGGTATCATTTGGTATACTATTCAAAGTTATCATTTTCAATAATTACATTTACATTTCAACTCGAATCTACATGATTCGGACCGACCTATTAAGATTTATTACCTAGTCAAGGCTTTTAAAGTCACATAATGTTTTTACTGCCCACATAAAAGCAAAGCACATGTTCGAATCTCGGCTTAAGTTCTCAAAAGTGTTTTATCTCTTCTAACTTTTTGTGTGAGTTAACAGATGATCTTAATAAAACTCCCAAGGACACAGCCTATGTATCGAGGGTGTAAGCCCATAAAATGCTGAAGAACCAAGCATTTCAACCGAATGTATTTTAAGACCAAATTTAACAGCGCGCTAAAATTTTAATACGGCTATAAAAATAATCATCCAAAAGGGCCATCAAATGGAAAACAAAATGATACATTGATTCGTCCAGATTGTGTTTCTAAAATCATTTAATACGTCTTTTGTGGCATAAAATGGGTTGATAACATTTTAACGCAGGTATCAATTTTGTATTTAGTGCCTTAAAGGCCAATGCGAATTTCCTTTGTGTAATTAAATGGGTCGTATTATTTTATTTCACGAATAAAACAACGGTTTTAGCATAAAAACATTGTAAACAGTTTGTTGCCGCAACAAAAGACGGTGTTGTACTCGCCGACAAGTTATAAAACTGGCTTTTAAAATCTTCTCAGTACATATAAAACAGGCTGTCATCACATTCATGTTCCATTTCAAACGGTTCAAGGAAAACAATCATTGCTAGACGAAAGAATCATATTTTGTTTTCTTGAGTTCTTGCAATTCCCGGTCCATTTCTGGTAACCGTCAGAATGAAGCAATAGCTAAAAGTTTTGGAGGGGATTTTAAAAGATATTCAATTTTGGCTTGTCAAAATTCTGTCGGAGATATTCTTTAATTCTATACCAAGTGATATAATTCCGCTCGAACTTATCCCGAAGGAGTTTCCAATTGTATCTTTTTGTGGTGCTGGAAAGAAACTACGGAAAGGATTTAATTGAATGTGTCATTTGTGCAACATATGCGGTCGTCATTTAGCCATCATGTATTGTGCTTGGCTTTTCGGGAGAAATGTTTTTGTCTCGAGTGCGATTTAGGCAGTCATTTTAGCCACTGTGGAACTTTGTCGTTAATTAATTCTTTAAATTTTAGATAATATCATTTAGGCTTTTAGCGAAACACAGAAAGCTTTATTGTGTTAGAATATTTACTTATTCGCTGTGCGGGTCATGTTTCTGACATGAAATTATACTGAGCTATCGCTGTATTGTTTATCACCAAAGAATTATTTCGGTCTATGTGGGAGGGCTGGAAGATATATAGTGCTAAGAGTGTTACCAAATAATCAACTTCAAATGAGAATTGCATTACTGCACAATGTAATAGAACAACGTATGGCGCGCGGTAATAATTATTAATTTCTTTAATTGGAATCATGAACTATCGCGCGAATCTAAATAGACTTCTTGGATTTTATCAATTTTTGAAGTGCTAAATATTTTTTGTTGATCAAAATGAAGCGAATTTATTGCCTTAGTTTATTTAGTGAAGATTAACAATAAAATTAACGTGTTGTTTGAATTGTTGAATATTTCTGAAAATACATTCATTTGGTAATTTATAAGCATCACACGTCGCAATTTCATTTTTCAAATATTGTTCAGATAAAATGAATTTTGATCGACAGTTGCGTAAAAAATTATCGCGTCTTTGTTTCACGAGTTGATATTTTAAATTTTCATATTCAAATATAATGCGATATTTCATGCTGATGGAAAACCAACAATTGAACGCATATTCATATATTGTTAAATGTTTTTTAGAAACACATATTATTTTGTTCTGAGGAAATATATAAGAATGTATCAATTGCCACAATAATGCGTATAATCTCTGGACGCTTATACGAAATAAACGGACAAACACACACTTGTTTTGCAATTCGATTACTATGTACTCATTTAATTGTTTAATTATGATACAAATAGAATCACGCTTAACGTTGTGAACGGGTATTCCTATCAGTGATTATAATAACCTAAAATATTGATACTGCTTAAACCAAAATGATACATCAAATTATGTCAAATTGCACTGACTAAATTCGGCAAAATATTAATTCATTACAAGACTAAATATTGAACAAACTATTCCATTCTACAAGTATCAAGACCTGCGTTGGATTATTCTTAAAAATACGTTTGATCTCAGTTATGGTTCGTTGAAATATTTTTAGGGGTCGACTTCGCATGAAATGAAACTTCATAAAAGTGATTCTACCGAGAACTTCACGGAATGTCACGCTATCTCCCTAAACGCAAAATCTATTCAGTTCTATGAAAAAAATGAAATAGAACTAGTTTTGTGTATTTATTTTTATAAATAAGTATCTAAGAAACATGGTTTACGTTTGTTCATTTTTTTCTGATTTTGACTTTTTTCTATTGTGTTATATTACGTAACTCGGTGAGGAGAGTTTTTGTTATGATTTTGATATTTTGACAAGAAAATCGGAGAAAGGCAATTTGTTCATTATTTACATTTTAGTTCTGTTTTCTGTTAATGTGTTACAATAGAAAAAATAGCGTATGTATTCATTTCTTAGATTGAAATAAAAATATCGAATTAAATAAAGAAAGAAAATCATCCCGGCAGTGTCTTAAAACTTTATAAACGCATATTTTACACAGCATGTCTTTTTACAGACAAATCTTTTTTTTTAGCAAAAGAAACCAAACAATAAGAATATCAATTATTGGATCGCTGTGTTTATAATTGCTGCAGACTATTCGTTAATATCAACTTCAAAACTTGCATCTCGCGTGTCGCTGAAAATGTTTCTTTAGTTAGAAACCTTAGACTCAAAATCGATGTTTTATCAGACTTGAAATCATATATCGTTTCATTAATTATTCAATAGTTAATTGCAAACTCCGCTGTTTCTTAATCTTTCGACAATTAGACTTACAATTTTGAAATGGCTAAGAACGAAATAAAATTGTGCGCGTGCGATTGCTCATAAGGGGTTTGAAACACGCACGCGCAAAATTTCGAAGATGAATTGAATTTTCGATGAATAAGAAAATACTCCTTGCAGTCTTATAAAGATATTTTTTGTATTTCTGATCTTAATTGTTATAAATTTGTTGTTTTTTATTACTTGATTTTTTCCCATGGAAGACTTGCGTTTTAAACATCTAAAATAACTCACTAAAATATAATAACCATGAACCATATTATTATAAAAAATGGTTAATTGTAAAATGCAAAAAGGACTAGTAAATCCTTACTCGGACATTTCATACAAAATGTCAGCGATTTTAGTTTTTTATTTAGTCGTCCCCTCAATTAATAACTGAACGAAAAAAATATGTTTCTAAGTCATGTGCATTGTTAGGACATAATTATTTTGTGTTTTCGTAATTTTGAACAAAACTGTAACGGTTATTTTTGTGTGTATTTTAGACTATAGTATCATAATACATAATATTGTTATTTTATCAAATCTACTCATCGCTACTCATAAAAAATGTTAATATTGTAAATATAGTATTGCTCAATTGTTGTTATGTCTTTGGTGCTCTTTGCTTATTTTGTAAAACATTTTAAAAACATAAGAGAGTTGTTGCCCTTGTTGAAAAAAGCAAATATCAAGATATTACACAGCAATCTATTTTTCTTCATTAAATTAGATTGATACTGTGTTCAATTGTTCATTGAAAACATGACTAGTCACATAGACTTCAAAGCAAATTTAAATGGACAGCAACAAAAAGGATTTATGATTTAAAAAAAAAACATTCTAGATTAATCATGCTCTATCATGGAAACCTAAAAAAGTTACAAAGTTTCCGAAATTCTGTCCGCTCTATTCTGAGGATTTTTTTGACAATAAATGAATTAACTCTTAAATTTAAAATGTTTAACCAATGTTTGTAAAACAGGGCATTATCAGTATTCCGACATAATTAAAGAAGATGAAAAGTTGAATATATATTTTAGATAGTTTTAGAAAAATAAAATGTCTCCAAATATGCTGAACTCCTAAATGACTTCGATGAGTTCTTTTACATGGGTAAATACCTGAAACTATAGATACTTTATAGATATATACTTTATATATACATTAAATATATTAAAAATATAAATAATATTGAATACAGACCTCCATCAAATAGCTATTTACTAAAACAGATCAGAACATAATATTAATCTGGCGGTCAGGTGAAAATGCACGTTTTTCCAGTAGCTGTCTGAGATTCTATAAACATACGGTATTGATCGGAAATGTAGGATACTTTAAATGAACAATATATAGGATTCTTCCCCGGCTGTTCATATAAACTGGAATAGTTGTATGTTTTTTAAAATATGGTATGAAAATAAACGTGATTGTTATTTTGTTGTTGTTGTTGAATTTACTGTGAGCGAATTATGTAAGTACGCAATGTTTAAATACAAGACAATGTTACCCTTCCGTTTATGGTTTGAAATTTGCTCTTTTTATAAAAACATCTAATTTTATTTTGGAACTTTTTGCAGGTTTTTAAACAACTACATGTAGTGTATTTATGGACCAAGAAGGAATCTTTTCCTCTGTCTTTTAATGTATTAAAATATATCTTGCAGAATTAAAAATAATGCTTTTTTACATAAACTTCTTGAACTACGGTCTAAATATTTTGCGTATATAAGTATTTTTTAAAAAATCATTAATAATATTTTCATTATTTCGTCGAATATTCCAATAATTGTGTTATAAGATGAATAACAACTTTGTGACACAGTAGACAAATTGTTTTACATTCATGTCAAGAATTTTGGAATAATTATGAATGTGTAACAATATTTGCGGCTAAGTAATGAGGAACAACAATAAGATTGTTTTGGCTTGTTGTCCGATCCGATATTTTCTTTTACCGTTTTCTATATATCAAACCATGTATAAAGTATGAAAAATGAAGAATATGTTATTAGTCATATTCCTGAGTCATATAAAAGCAACGTTTAAGAATGATTTCATAAAGATATATATTTCCGCCATCATTTTTCGCGAGTTCTTTGTGAATCTATAAAAGCACTCGCTAAAGATATTTCAAATATACATGAAAAATTTGCTTAAAATCAAAAGTGTGGTTGCTGGATTCTCGAATGCTATAGTGGCCAATGACAAATATTGGATATTTGCGCGAATTTATATTTGACAAATTCAAACTAGTAAACAAATTCTGGCATTTCCAACTTAAAAAAGAAAGGAATTGATACAAATATACGCACATCATTATACCGGATTTTCATATTTTTTATAAACTCACACGTAGTTCAATTATACATTTTAAAAAATTATCATATACACTATTTCCAGCATTCCTTTATTATGTTTTAGAAAATTCACGAAAAGCTTTATTTGATTTTGAAACTAATTTTAAAAACTCAATAATTTTAAAAGAAAATTGAAAAAATATATATATTCTTGGAAAATAAGTTTTAATTCAATACTTATTCAAGTAATTATACTTTTTTTAAATAAATTAATACTTTAATACTTATTTTGCAATATTTTTATAATTGTTTTGGCGGGAATATGTATAACTTCAGTTATTTTCATGTAACTTTTTGAGAGCAAGTCATAAATCTGCAAAACCTAAGCTTCTAGTTAATGATTTCAAAAAGGCAATTTATGAATTGGCGGCATCCGATTACATTACTGAAATATGAAATAATTACAACTCATAAATAAAGTGCTAAACTACGAGATTGAAAGCAGATCTCACTGCGCGCTCAATGGATAGTAATGGTTTATTTTATGTTTCTTAAGATCGGTTGATTTCCGGCGATTATTACTCTCCAAAAACCTTGTCAGAAAGTGTTGAAATTTTATCAGCCACCCAAAGTGTCCCGATGTACTTGCAAGTTATTTACACATCTTTTCAGACAGTTTTTGTGCTTATTTTATTTCCTACATTTGTGTTGATTAGTAACGATGCGAGATTTAAGACCATATCAAGCGGGGCTGGGTAACCCAGGATTAATCTCTTAATGCGAACATCGTAGATCCAAGTTTTTGCTGAATATAAAAATCTCTAAACTAAATAGCATTCACTCTGGGTGTTCGTTCGGAAGCAAAGACGGCCGGGATGCGAACAGAACTTATATCGTAAAACGGCAATAAACTTGGATTTATGTAAATTCATACCCATGAATCGGAGATAAATTATACGCTGCCAGAAATCTCCGTAACCTTGGTAACTGATTACTATGATTTATACAAAGTTTCCATTGAAAAAGGAAATAAAATGTATCAGACTACGGGGCGTATATTGGCGGCTTAGCACACAGACAAACGGTTAACCTGATCAGAATTATGACCTATCACTCAAACGTTGGTCTTTTGCAAGTTTTGAAGCCATTGTTGTCAGAAATGAACATTTATGGTAAAATAAATTGAACGAGCGCCTAAGAATTTAATGGCTAAAATTAGTATAATGGACGATATTCCTCATGAAGAAGGTAGCTATTATGATCCATTGTCAGACAGAAAGGGTCACTTACTGAACGATTGAAGATATTCAAAGCAGAGTGTACAATATAATTAGAGATTTGAAAATTGTATACACTGACTGAAAATGGTAGCGTGACATGTGTTTTAGAATGTGCAGATTGGCACAAAGTATGCGTAACGGTTGAAATATATAGTTGCACAACGATTCAGGTGCTATTTTCACTTTGCTCTACCCTATCATGACCGACAGGTTTCATGGATTATATCTGAAGAACAACTTGTCGCAAGCCCCCCCCCCCCCAAAAAAAAAACATGAGTTATCCTGATTTTTCTGTACATCGATTTAGTTCGTGTGCATTATTTTGTTTATTCAAAATTTCTGATAAATAGTCATTAACTGTTTCACGTAAATAAAGAAAATCTTTATATAGAGGAGTATCTATCTATCAAAAAACATTTTGTATCAGACACCTCTACTACCCTTGACCGAGCTGCCTATTTCGACAGTAAACGCTTCTTGGTGGCACTAAATTCTTGCTTTGTGATTAATGGTATGGAATAGTATGAAAAAAAACGTTTCGTGTTGAATCTATAAACTAGAAAAGTATGTGCAAAAATGTAAATCTTAGATGGCGAAGATATTTTTTTCGAAATATTTCATTGCTGAATACAGATGTTCTATTTGGACCACCATCAAAGTACGAACACAAGACAAATAAAAGGAGTGATGTAATTCATTTCCATGTTGTAATAAAGTTTTCTTTAGATCGCACGTTTTGTCGATCGTAAAAATTCAAGCAACCAAGACGGCCGAAGTGATTGTGAATTTTCATGTTGCAATAATTATGTTAAGCTTCAAGCGAAGTCCAGCTGAAGGATTCCTGTGTTGCCCCGTTTCAACGACCGTTTGATGGGAAATTTCATGTAGTTGTTTTATACAATTGACGATTTTATGCCGCAATAAAACAGAAGAAGGGTTTACAAAATGGTTTCGAGTAATGATTTATACTCGGCCCGGTGAAAAACAAGAGTGTAACCTTTATCTTAAGAGCCTAGTTTCAGACTTGATTCTGTGGTAAAAGTAAACAATTGTTACACTTTTATGTCTCTAATCTGAGATACGGCTGTCCACAAAAAATACCACACACACACATACACACATACTCACTGAAATATTTCCCCCAAAATAGATTTCAAATCCCGTAAGTTTTGTTCTTATTATATAATTTGACTTGTTTTTTTTCTTCGTATATTTACAACCATCAATGCGTACACGGAAACAGATATTTTGTTTAAAAACTGCGTTTGGAAGTTGCATTTTAAAAAGTTTATAATTCATCAAAACATCCTTTCCAAGAGGCAGTGCTTTATTTTTTTATGTTTAGTTTGGTATTATGTGTTGGAAGGGGTTTGGGTTGGGGATTTTTGTGAACTTAGTATTTAGGGGAAGATTGTATATTTGGTGTTTTCTTTCAAATATTTTTTCTAGAAATAATTGTTTATCTTCATTCAGATAGATAGAACAATTTTTATCATTTTGGTGTGAAAGCCGTAGATATATTACTTCGTTTAATAATGCTAATGCACCTTCAACCTGGGGTTAAACACGATCTTTTCTTGCTGAATAAACCATTTCTTTCACTTTGAAAAACTTTGCTCAACTTTGCTCTGAATTGAAAATGTTACAAATGTTACAAATTCTTTGTCGAAGTTCTTCTTAAACATTTCATCCGCTATTTTGAGATTTTGAACTCTCAAGAAACGTATATGCACGATGTAATTTGAATAATTTAAGGTAATGTGTGATTTGGAACCATAATAAAAAAATTCTTTCAGTTTGAATTCGCATATAAAACATCTTCAATTGCATTTGTTCTTTTGAAATACTTAGGTATGACAAGACCAGTGTGTCCGCGGTTTTTTAGGGTAGATTTCATGTAGAGCATGATATATACAATAATTGATTTTCAATAATGTTACTCATATTTCACATGGACATACAAGGTTTCAACCTGATGTAGAAGAAAAAAATACAAATCAGTGTGTATAAATTAAGGAGCCGTCTTAAGTGACAGAACACTAATTGTTGCCGTTAATGATATGATTGTTTCACCAATTTTACCAGCTGCTTCCCCTGAAATATTAATAAACGACATCATGCACACTTCTTTCACCTGTTTGTGAACGGGTACCACAATTATCTAATTAGAAACAATGGCGGATCTCACCGATTATATCAAACATGTCGGCAATGAGAGCTGTTAGGTTAAGAGGGATACTATAATATTTGTGCGTACGAAGATAATTTTATTGCCTTTTTATTGCCTAATTAGGAGATTAGAAACCTTAACACAAAGGCCACTATCTCTCGTAAAATTTATCTGTAAATTTGACTACAAAAGGTAACAGGGACTTGTCATGAAAATAATTTTATTTCGAAATCAATAACGCTTAAGGTATTGAGACACGAGTTTACATGTTTAAATATTCAAATCCTTGATACTTTTAAGATTTCGAGGTTTTATATTGGTAAATAACAACAGCTTTATCCTTTTTATTTATTGCTCTGTTGTCCGCAAATATTAGATTACATCTATCGACGAAACGAGTTAAATTATCACATTGAAACGAAGATAGTTGTAAAGTTAACTATGTACTTTGGTCAAATAACTTTAAGAAAACTAGTTGATGGGTTTCTTTATGTTCATTGCCTTTCATTTACACAATACCAGTAACCATAAACACGGGTTTGAGGCTGCAACACTTGAGTTCAGTCTCCAAGCTCAACATCTTATTTTGTTTTTCAAAGTTTCTAATGCAAACAGTGATGATATAAATCAAACATGTTTTACCCAGCTCAATTAAGCAACTTTAAAATTGATGTTTTTTTTTAAACAAAATTCTATGTTAAGAGATTGAAGGCTGAAGTACGAAGAATGTTATCAAGTTCTATAACCTCGGGGCCAGAGCACAGAACGCATTATTCTATTTAATAATGGTTTGAAACAGTTGTACTGGGATAAAGCACTAACTTCCCCAAAACAATGCAATGATAATAATCGTTGCTATAGCGTAGACACAAAAAAAAACATTGAACACTAGAAAAAAGCATGTTTTAAACAATAGAGAAAGAGATCAAGGGCTCTGAAATTGGAACAGAATCAATTTTCAAAAGTGCAATTCTGAACCGGGAAAAGCATTGAGAACGATATTATCGAAACGTTGCGAATACTAACAGAATTATGTGCGATCATATTACAAGCCCGAGGGCGTGATTATACGTACGAAATCACTTACGAAACATAACTAAAAAGAAGATACGATCGACAAATTGTACGATTGATATGAGAACGGCACGATTGTCATGATATATATGTCTAGATATAAACGGTATTAACACTTGCACATGTTGTGCAAATCAACCGACCAGATGTCTACACATGAAGATTCAGATGATCGCATATTTAAAACAGACCTAATAGTCCATGTTTGTTGTTTAAAATTTACCAATACATCAAGGCACTAAAATCATTGCTATTTGAGTACAAAGCTATTTTATAAATAATTCAACTTTATTTTAAAGCCACAGTATAGGCATTTAATTTGTTAAAAAACATAGCAATTCCGAACCACGAAAGTGTTACTTCGGTCATGAAATATTTACAATGTGATGAAATACATTTAATATATTTCAGAAAGCTGACATTTTATAGGCATAAAGTCTTTATATCAAATTAAGTATTATTATCCACTTATTTATTTGTCATACATCATTAGAGCAAACGAGACAAAAATGCAGTATTTAAATGGAAATGAATATGGTATTAGCATTATTTCATGAGGTACACACTATCTCATGTTCGCATTAAGGGCGTTGAATGTAAATATAATCCTCTGCTAGAAGGAAACCCATTAAATATGCATGTACGAACAAAAACAGTGTTTTTCAATGGGGTTGAACATTCAGATTACTCGTAAACAATAATAACAACACGCAGTGAAATTGTAAATATATAAAAAAAATCAACGTTTCCGCGTTACCCCATCTTAATGTTATGTTCCCATTATCACGATTTGCAAGGCGATTGAAATCGTGGTGTTAATTGTGGACCAATCGGAGCTTATCAGATCTTGAGTTCAGTCGCGGCAATCGTAGATTTTTTTTAACAATAACATTACACGATCAAGTACGAAATACCAACTGAGGGTTCGTAACAGATCAATGGGAAGCTAGCATTAGGATAATACATAATGAAAAAACAACAGACATAATTAGTTTATTGTTTTTTTATATTTCAATGGTGTTTAACAGTCAGGGTGTCCCACGTTGGATTCATAGAAGAGTGGCTAGTGGTCACCAGTCAAAGACAATCATCACAGACCATGGTTGCTTCAAGGGATGCCAACCAGAACACTACATGACCTACGAGGCGAAAATGACGAACATCTCTCGAACAAATGATCTTTAAGCACAAATAACTTCTTTTTAGATAAAAATGTGTACCTGAATATTGGCCTCATTAAGCAGTTGTCAATTAACGACTTTTTGTCTAAGTTAGAAATTAATTTGTATCCGTTAAAGACCAGTTCAGAACAAGTGAAACATACAAACCGATACCTAAGTTCCAGGACTTAAACCATCTATAACATACAGATAGACTAAACAGAAAGGACAAAAGGTAATAAAATGATAACCACTGTATATATTAGATAGCAAACGGCATGGATGAGGTATTTGATTCAGGGTAAACAAACTATAAAATTACTAAGAAGGAAACAAATGAATCACTAAGCGATATCTTTATACACAAAACCAATCAATTCAAAACGAAAAAATTCAAACATTCAGCTTCTGCAATTTACAAATTAACGGTTACTTACCTGTGAACAAGTGTCACGTTTTAACTCACGATTATTCACATAATAAACATAATTAAACTTCTAAAACTCGGCCAATATTTCATTCCCTTTCATGGTCTGTGTTCCCTAGTTTGACTGCTTAAATAGATGAACCGTTAATAGCCATATAAGATAAAATATGAAATGGTAAATGGACAAGGAATCCAACATGCAACGACAACACTAATACAATTTAAAGGAATGCCCACCTCACATATCTCTTGTTTTTTTAGAATATCTTAATTGTGGAGGAATAGTTAGCAGCCTTAGGTGATCATGAACAACTAACAGAAAAGAGTGGGTTATGAAAATTAAAAAAAGTACAAAAATAGGTCCATGAACCAAAAACAGCAAGAGTTGGTCATGCACAATTGACAAGAGGTGTTGGTCATGAAAATTAAACAACATTAATTGATCATGAACAATTAGCTGAATGAGTGGGTCATGAAAATTGAACAACAAGAGTTGGTCATGCACAATTAACAACCAGGTTGGTTTAAGAACACTTAACTACATGATTGGTACGTGTACAATTAACAACTAGTATTGAACATGAACAATCAACAACATGAGAAGATCATGAACGATAAACTCCAAGAATGGGTAACGCATGAGGAACATGAACAATTAATAAGACTAGGTCATGACCTGTTAGCAACAATTAGAACATTGAAGAAATATACATTACATGCAATCGAAACAAATGATGATACGTTGACAAGAAGAAAACATGCATACTGTTGTTTATTTATATTGTTTTACTATTGTTCCCAAAAAAAGGAAAGTAGAATTAGTGAAATACAAAGGGAACACAAAGGAGTATCTGAAAACGTGGCGTGTGTGTGTCAGACAACGTTAGGATGAAAGTCATCAACATGTCGCGTTCTATTCCACATTTTTCTCTCAAACTACGAACACGTGCGTGCTTAAGCGGATATATTTGGATATTTCCCAGTTCCTTTATACAATTATAGTCATAAAAGGACAAGAGGGAATCTTTAAATCGATACTAAAATGTTGCAAGACAGTAGCATCATGGTATACTTAAAACATACAACCAACATATTTGGACCATAAAATAGATGTTATAAGACCATAAGTATGGATTTTATCCCCCAATTTTACCATGAAATTGTCAATTTTAGGGACGTTTGCCAGTATATTATACTGATTCAGATTAAATCGTATGACAATCGGTAATATATTTATTACGTATATTTAATTGTTATTAAATAAATAACCATGTACTTAACGACACAATGACTGTCTAAGTGATACGGGATAGCTAATAAACGTCCATTTCGACATATTGAGTATAAAATGTATTTTTTGGAGTGTCATGCTTACTATAACGTTTATTACACTAATAGGAGATCGAGCACAGAACACCAAAATAATGATATTGCAAAGGAACATAATTCTACTTCTTGCTATATACTACATGCACATATATAAATTATGATAATTCCATTTCAATGCAGATACTAGTTAATGTTGTTAAGACAAACTTTGAAGCCAAGAAATTGTCTTAATACAAGCGTTGTATCATTATCAGGTTGAAATACAGATACGCAGAGACTAACAGAAAATCAATCCAAATATATAATTTGTGGTCTTAGTTTAAAAATACTCTCTAAAATGGTATATGGTTACATTGTGCATTTAACGCCACTGCCATCAATATGTGATTACCATATGCAGTAAATACCATCTTCATGTTAATTAAAAGAAAAAAAATGAATTCATGCCCGACTAATATTGGCAGCAACGATGTATTACGAAGTGTTTTGATCGAAATAAATACTGCAATGGTTCCTCATGATTGTCCACGAGTGTTTGAAACAGATTAATGGGACTGAAACGTATATAAACACCGGGAATTACTAGTTACGTAAACGTTCATAACCGAATGTGTCATTCATTGATATTTGTATCAATGTTTTACGGATATGAAAATATATCAAAGGCATATTGAAATTTAATTTAAAAGTTGATTGCAACTTGTACAATACATAACACTTGTATCTTGAGGAATGTTGGGGGAAGTACACACCTAGGTGTTTGTAATTATCACTTGCTTATAAAAATATCTTTATATATTGTATTAATTTTATTAGTGTATGAACTTGGGTAAATTGACATGTTTGTCTCATTCTGTACCCCATACCCTTTAAGAACTGCAACATTTGATTCCATCATGATAGGTTAGGTCTGCCATAACATCAAAGATCAATATCTTTGATCTTTAGTCTTTAAATCGCCCGCATCAGCAATGAATGGCATGGTCCTCTTTGGCATCAACGAACCCAATAACCTTAAGCGGTAAACACACAAACAGAAAAAAAAACAGTCTCACAAATTTGACTAATAAAAACCAATTCGTTTGTTCACTGTTCCTAGTCGTTCAAATGCATGATATATGTACAAGATGTTATTTACGACCGTGGCTCACTCAATTATGCTGAAAAGGACCAAATATTGATGCGTCATTGTGAAGAAAGATATTTCTACGATGATGAATCCACGGGTAAATATTTATTGCATTTTTACAACTATTTTAGCACCGATACCTGAGCCTGTTCTGAGCGACAGATTTTAATTTCAAAATATTCTGTAAGCAATATTCAGACAATACAATGGTGTCAGAAGCAATATAATTCCTTACAATAGAACGTGTCAAGATGATATCGAAGATAAAGGGAGAGTTGAAACTAAGGTTATTTATGATAACATCCATCATCCTATTTTAAAAACACATTCATTTACGATCATTAAGTTTCATTTTAATATAAATGCCATCTATGGGAAAGTAATAGGGCGATATTAAATTCTCGGGCCAACCCAACGTCTCTTATTGACCTATATTGACTCATTTTGTGAAACATTTAAGACTTGTGGCGTCTCTGGATCTTTTTTCTGCTCATTCTGAAATCTTTGCACACTTCAGTATAACTTCAAAGTGTTTTGCGGTAAAAATAGGACAATCAAGTAGATTCGCAAGAATATGGAATATCAAATAGACGACTTTTAAGTCTGTCTGAAATCTTGTTTATATGTATGCATTCGATGTCCTTTTACGTTCATGTTTATGTGTTTATCTGCTTCTTATTTGTGTATGTAATTTATCAATTTTTATGTTGGCTACAGAGGAAAATTGGGGGGGGGGGGGTATGATCCTTCAAATAGTTTTAACACCCGAGGCTTTCCTGTCGACCGTTCAACGCTCCGTGGAGATGGTGTTCATCCACCTTTTTGAATGTTTCGTAAGAGATTGCGATTGAAGGGTGTTTGTTGGTTTTGTGGTTGGTGTCTGTTTGTTTCATGGAATCCTTTACCACTTCTACTGTAGTGACACTAAACATACAAAAACCGACAATGAAGCGTTTTCTCTTAAAACAGTGGATTTCACTGACTAAACTATCGACAAATTTGTTAATTTGATGACTTTCAGATCGAGAGCAAAATTACCAAGTTGATTAATTATGATGAGAATTCAGTTGGATTCTTTTCTAAAATATTTAAAACATTCCTTGCTATCTTGCTGTTAAAAATTCATTTTGTTTTAAATATTTTATTTGAAATTTAACATATGTTTTTTTCCCGTCTTCTGCACCTTTGCAAATTGCTTGCATGCTGCGTGTTGTTTTGATTAAGAAATGCAAGGGGTTTCACTGCTTTGAATGGTTTGACGAATGTAACTGGCGATGTCCTACATGTAATTGCAAGCATCCATGCTTCAAAGAAGATCATTAAGAACCATCACAACATCTTCCAATATTCCTAATCTATTAAAATCACCATTTTCGTGATAAATTAAAGTCATATGTTTACGGAAACATGCTAAAATTGCGTGCGCTCCATGCAAAACTCTTACTAATGGATTGTTACGAGGAATCGTAAAATACAGGCAGTGATGAAATTTCGGAGAAAAAAAACAACGAATAAAAACCACGCACGGTGTCTCATCACTTTGTATTTGTTTCTAAAAACATTTGCATAAATATCAACGTCAGTTAGGGAAAAAACAACGACGGAATTGCAATTTCGTTTAAAATTGTGCATAATCGTACCAGTGCTTGTATTATAACTAGGACCGTGAATTATTCATTTTAAATGCCCAAACAATTGATTTGCAGTACTCATTGTAACCCAACCAAACATCGATTGTGTCGTAAAACGGCTCGTAAAGTCTCCAGTTTCCATTCTTTGACAGAACTATAATGGCGCCTTGAATAATTTTAGTCAAGGAAAAATGGTTTTCTTTCACTATCTGAAAACTGGCCCGTAGCAAGTGTTATATATAACTAACATTGGGAATTTGCATAAAATTGGACTGTGTTTTATGACGGTTCATAATATGTGAACGTGTGATTTCAGAATTCCTTTTATATTATATTTGAGATAGATTCGTTTAGTTGTTCCCACACAAATGGAGTGACTCATGGGCATATTAGTCTAAGTGACTCCAAGATGGAAAAAAATAGCTTTAGTACTTCTTCTTCTCAATTTTATACCAAATATGGAATCACGGATTTTCTGTTTTGAATCAGCTTTTTACGAATGTTACATTTTCGTTTAAGGACTGATTAAACACAAGTGTGGTTGGTTTAACGTCTGTTATAAATATTACACCTATCATCAAGTACTTGAGACTCGTCTTTTTGCTGTTGGCCTAGTGAACAATGTTTTGATATGATTTTATTTTTTAGGTTCAATGAACTATGTTTTCTATCATACGTTTTAACAGATACGGTACGGCAATTTCGTTTGCAAATAATTAAAGTGCCCGTGTGTTTCTGCGATACCATCAGTTTATAGTAACAATATGTCTGAAAATAACATACTAACCCGGAACCACAATGTAAGGATTTTTGCGTAGATGTACTACTATCTATGCACATACACTCTCTTTTAAATTCATATACCATTATGTATATTATATTTTCTTGTGTCCATGTATCCTGGGAAGAACAAACCGGTTTGAGTAGTGTTTGATAAACAACAGTCTAATCAGGTCAATGCAAATAGGCAATTTGATAACAGTGTAAATACCTCGGCTTGAATCTAGGTCATATTGAAACCATGGCAGAAAATAATGGTCTTTCTAATGTGGTAGTCAAAATATCGAGATGAAAACATCGTGCAGCTTCACCTTGTATAGATTGTGTATACGACCAGACATTCTCCATACACGAATAAATAAAATACATTAATAATGTAAACACTGAAGTGCAAATTTTGCTGAAATGAGATCAGTTGTGCTACGAGCACACCTTTTTGTGGTAAATTGTTTGTAAATATTAGCTTATCTATGGTATTGACGTCATATCCGAGTCTTCATATGCAAATTTAGAATAATTTATTATGTTTTTGCAAACATTTCAAGCAATGAGTGTTTGTTTTCTGGTGTGTGGTAAATCCAATTTGGGGATTTTAAAAATCGAGATATCTGCCATTTTTTTAAATCTCTGTGCTTTAGTTTGATTGGTCAAACTTTGGAAGGAAAATGTTCATGACTAAACTTCAGATTTCCGTGTAACAAACTCCAGACTAACAAGGACCGTGTAGAGGAATGGGTTATACCGAATTTGCAACATCATAATAGTACAATTAAGTTAATTCATGTTTATCGGCAGCACGTCCAGTAAGATTTCTGACCCTAAATTAGACATATTTGTTTGTACCTAAAATGGCCTGATCAAAGCAATATATGCAATATTTTTTGTTTATAAACGTAACCAAAACAAATAGGAAAGAAAACTTTACGAGTCATACATTGGTATAACTTGCTTAACCAACGACGGACCATAGAAAGTAAGCTAAATTACAGAAACGTAGCTTTACTGGTTTTGAGAATAACCACGGACAGCCCAACCGGACATGACCTTAAGTAAACAAAAGCGTCGACCATTGTTTCAGTATTACTTCTTCTCTACGGGTTTATGTCTTTATGTAATACCCGTTGATATCTAGTCACATGTTCTTGGGTGTGAGCCCGAGATGGGTTTCTGTCTATATTTGGATACATGTGAAAGAAATGAATCAAATTTGAATCTTGACGGTAGATAAATAATAAAACTGAGAAAGATATACTAGTAGATGGCAATATTGCTAATTTAAAATATGTATGCATGTATGAGAATATATATACTGACATAAATTATAACATTATAGAATTAAATCGGTATTAATGCGGGCTGATTTTGCACCATCTGTGTGTAGGGTTTATTTTTCATAGACAAGATGTTGCACTAAGACGGCGTCGCCATGTGTTTATTAGTACCAAGCTTTTTTCAACATGTTGCTTGTCCATGACAAAAGGTAACGCTTATGATAGAAAATGGGTATTAAACATTGCCGATGAAAATGTCAACGTATTATAGAACACCATTATTTCTGTGATATGGTTTCATTCCAATTCAAATGATATTGGAGCTGAACAAAAAGACGAAATACGTATCACTGATGATTTCTTAACCACAGTTGGTTAACTAACATTGTACATTCTTGTTTACTGCAATACAATTAATGCAGTGGAAGGGTAATTCTTATTTTCAGTTCTAGTATGTTGAGCATTCAGGCTATTTTGTCAAATTCAAACAGGTGAATATAAGAACCATGGCTTGTTTAGTTTTCCCAAAGCATGAATGAGCGTACCATTATTACATTGTTGATGTCATTACGAATTCATAATATTTAGGATTGCCGTACGTCATTAAACTTAAATGCTTCATTAGCTTAGCAGACATTTGTACGCATGTTAACAACCGCACTATGGAGGCTCCACCTCCATTTTAAACATCCAATTATTTATGTTTCCGTGTTTTCTAGCTCCTCAGGTCAATGAATAAATCTTAATTTATAAATGTAAATTGAACATTTATATACGCTGTTATGTCATCGTTGACAGGCTACATACTCCCATCTTAAGCTCTTGTGTGGCCTAAAATATAACATTAGAGATATCTGATGTAGTTCCGTAATTAGCTAGTTTTACTTTATGCTTTCCCCACCCATCCCCTCTTCCAAATCATTCATAACAACGATATATTCCATGACAGGCGGACAGACAGATAGAATTATTTTAAAGCTTTACCACAGTGCTCCCGTACATCATCATGATAGGAAATGTTTCCAAGTAGCAAGCATTCATCTAATAATTTTTATATATTTAACAGCTCTTTACATAAGTATGTGTTTATTGTTAATTTATTGATAACATCAGTCGGTATTAAACTTTTTGAATTCTTGCTATTCATTCACCAAGTCCAATTTAGGACCCGCCAGGTGACCTGCCAATGGCTAGTGAAATCAATCTTATACAGTATGCTTGTAAATTAAATTTGATATAAAATTGTCCTAGTAAGTTATACGAGTAAGATGAATATCAATTCCAATGACATGATGTTATATATGTTCATAAAGCTTTCCTAGGCGTACAAATGTTTATTTCTGGTTACCCCACATACCCCATACTCCCATCCGACACCAGACTTTTTATTAGTCTCGAGGAAAGGTACATCCATGTTCTCACTTGTTTAACCTTTACACACACTTTTCAAGAGCCAAAAAAGCACTGACCTACCTACCCATTTTTGTGAGTTTGTAGCCAGGAATAAACGCTTATCTTAATGCTATGTTTGTTCCCTGTATCACTATCATATAATACTTATACATACGTGCAATATTTGACTGAAAATTTTATAAATAGAATTTATTATTTCGTTATACGATAATGATAGACAGATAGATAAGTTTATTAATTCCTTTGCATTTACAAATAATGCATACATTATTCATCATATACTACTCCAAATTTAAGTGCATATAGGCTTTGCTACGTTTTATGCGTGTATGCGTGTATATTATATAAACATGCTATGTACATGTAAGTACATGTTTGTAAACATGTTGTTTACCTCCGCGGGTGGGCACTTTGACCATATGGATTTGATAATGTTATGCATTTAGATTCTACTGGCCTGGGCATGCTTTTCAGTTTGTAGTTTTGTTTGGAACATGATTATACAAAAGTTATTGACATCTGGAGTACATGGTGTTTTGAACAATGCCCCATGTTGCTGTTGTGCTTAGACTGTTCTTGCTATCCCTTTTCTGTTGTTGATGGTTCGTTGGTGAGTTGTGCTGATTGCTGTGTATGTTTTGAAGCTGTTTCTCGAAGGGTGAAGGATGGGTGCGTGTCCGGTTGGCTTGTTTTTACATTTGCTTTCCCCTAGGTTCCACATTTTATATAGTCATTGTGATTGGTTTATGTCAATGTAAGCTGTTTCATGTGGTGTCCTAGAATGCCGTTCTTATATCTGTTCGTAAATAACACTCATTAATTAAAGTCAATCAATATATTGTTCAAATTGTATTCATAAAAGTCAATAAATGATTAAGTGTTTTAATACAAATCATTATCTAGGTCATCACATTACCTGATATCCAACAGAAAAGTTTAAGGGGAGCAAACTGCGTCTAGGTTTTTGTAGAAAACTGTATTACGTGTGAACGGATAATAAACATGTGACCAGAATCTGATTTTTTTTTTTTTTTTTTTGGCATTCAAGGTAAAATATTGGTATTTGAATAATAAATAAATCGTCACAAACACTCTTTACATGTTGCTGAAGAAAACTGACCATAATGTTATTCGTGTTTTGTAAAAACTATTTTATCGGAAATAATAAAGGGACTGTATGCATTGAACTGTTTATTATACGAACACGTGCTTTTAAGTTTCAAGGACGATAATAAACTTTGTATCAATTTCAGTGAAGGTGACCACTGCAGTTTACTGTGTATTTCTGTATGACGTGTACTAGTAGCAGAGTCTAAAACATTTAAATAAAAACGTCTTCAAACTTATTCTTTTAAAGGTCCATATGGACTGATTCTTGTTTATTGTTGTTGCTTCTACTGATGCTGCAACAGCTGCTGTTGTTGGTGGTGTTGTTGTTATTGTCGAAGAAAATTGAAGTGTGTCTCGCTGTGTTTGCCCCATCTGCGAGGGATGCCCATTAAGAATACATTGCGTCAAACTAAGACCGTGTAATTCTTGAGCCCATATTCCATCACGTTTTTATAACTTATGAGTAATTTGAAACATTTTGTTTTTGTTCAATCTCTCATACAGTTATGTCCTTCGCCGTGCGTGATACCTTTTGCTAGCCCATTGAATATGAATTACTCTTGTTTATTTACCCTGCTTCTTATCTTTAATGACCTTGCAATCCTTGCACAACTACATATTTCTTTTCGACCATCTTATTATTCTTAGTATATGCATATCTGTATCCTTATAGGCTTTTCAACCTTTTGGAAAAAAGGTTTCTGCTTCATGTGTCTTTTTCGACTGATTCCATTGAAAGCCTACACGGAAATCTCGCGACCATGTTTCCAAGACTTTTTACAAAATAAGATCAACCTTCATTTTAACTTCATTTCGCGCATTGAAATTGTTTTCACCCAGACAGAACTGTACTGAAATAATCTAGGTAATTATCGCTTATGGTAGATAAGCATGGAATAAAATGTTAGGATTAATAAGCATCTACTTATATATTCCAAGTATCTGAACCAGTTGATGTGTCTTGTGTTATCAGTTCTGCATCAGACGCTCCTCAGTTTTAGAAGGCCAGATAAAAACAGTATTGTTGTTAGTGTTACTCGACTAAGCAATTAGGGTCGGTAAGTCAAAAAGTCTTTTTTTTCAAACATACATTTTGCGCTAAGGTGGTAAGATTCTTGTACAAACATTTTCTTACTTTTGGTTTTGCCGCTAGTAACTTCAAGGTCGGGTAAACGTTAACACGATTACTTTTTTCTGGCCTAAGAAAATTTATGACGCATTCCATTAAAGAAAATAATTTCATAATGATAACAAGCGATATACCCATTGAAGTTTTTTCTGAAGCTTTTTTACGTATTGTAGTGTGTTTTGTTTTGGGAATTTGGTCTGGTTGTCTTGTTTTTAATACTGCCCGTTGATTAATATTTGTTTCTAATATTTCTGTTGTTAATTTTCAGTCTGTTCTTTTATTGTCTGTTTCTGTATTGGTCATAATATAATTATGTTACCACGAATTTCATTTTATTTCGTTCAAATATTTTTAAGAGAATAAAAGAATATTACTAACATTATTTCAATTGAAATATTTATTAAAACATTAATTCATTTATAAATTCAAATCGCTATTGATTCGATGTAAACATGGACTAATCAGATGGAATCGCTACAAAATAAATTGCTAATACCTCAAAAGAAAGTATGAGAAAGTATGATGTTCTTTTCTCATATTTGGCTCTCAAAAGCTTATGTTTTTCATTGCCTTGATTTTGCTTTCTTGGTTGAGGTGGAGGCTGTAAATCTATGCCAAAGTGATCCTCGCTCTATAATTGTAAACATTTTTCATCCGGGCATTAATAACTCTTGTCTTAACCATCAGTAATTTGCAATTCTTAATTGGTGGTCTTCCATCAATCGGTCGTACCCAGATGTTTATATAGCAATAAAAATAAACGGTAAAAAGTAGCGGCCCACACTCTTTGGAGGTAAATATAATATATATCGTGATAAAAGTTTCTAATTATCACTGGATTCATAGTCGAACCGGCTGGGAACAACTTAGATAAAATATGGCAAAAATATAATAGTATAAATATATTAAAACTATAATGTTTTAAATTAATTACTAACACGTGATTTGTTTTGAAGCAATTCGTTGTGTGCAAAAGGTCATGGAAACTGTAATAGTAATCATCGTGGAGTGCTCTATCAATTTGACGGATGTTACACGGAAAATATTCGTACCTAATAAATGTTAAAACTGAATATACTTCATCAAATTTAAACTTATCCTGTTATAGAAAATTTAAAACATTTCGGAGGGGCTGGACTTTATGCAAATGATCATTGGTTTATTAAAAGAATGCTATCGTTACATTGAATAAATTATTTCATAATTTCCAGTCGTTATTAAATTGATGTAAAAGATCGCAAAAGTATACGAGTATCTTTCAATTTAAAAATATGTAAACTTTTCTTAAATTAACGGCACATAATTATGTTCAGTAAATATTCCATTTTTTCGCTATTTTATAAAATATCAAAATATTATTCATTTAATGAATTCAAAAATCAGGAGTAATTAATCACTCTGCATGTAGACTAATAATAAAAAATATTTACTTAAGATGTTAAGGGAGAGAGAGATTCGATTATAATTCCCATTTTATCCACCAATCAGAGTAAAGCAATTCAAAAATTTAATAAATTAATTTGATTAACATTTAAGAATAATTTCACTTTTCTAAAAAAAAAATAATAATGGTCATCTTATAATCATAAATTCTATTATTTCAATACACTCCGTGACATTTATCTTAGTAACGTAATAAAAAATGATAAATTACGCGAGAATATTTAGTATATTTGCTGAACACGTTATGTCATGTAAAATCAATATTCGGATCGAAATATGAACATATTATTACATTTGTGTATACACCAATTTTGAGTTATTTTGTTGTTTTGTTTATTTAATAATATATGATTTAATTAAAAGTGTATTTATTTTATAAAATATTTTTTTCATATCATTTTTACGATTGAAATATACAACGTAAAACAAGAAAATATACAATTAAAATTTATTCCGTTGCGTAGTTACCATTAGTTTGAACTTACGATGTTTCTGAATGAAATATAGTATTTTTTTCGTTATGGGAACACCCCAACTAAATTGTGTTTTTTTCATTAACGTACAAATTCATAAAATAAACCGCGGTATTATAAACACAAATCTAGAATAAACGCATGTGTGGTCCTGGAAACATGGTCATATATTATTTCGTGTCGTGTTTTCTAAGTTTTTATGTTCTAAAACAATTATGTCTATAGTAGTGAGTAAATTAGCTTAGTTGTATTTATTCTGAGAAGGAATATTCAATTACAAAGTGTAGTCGTATTAATAAATAGTGCTGTACTATCGTGATTAAATTATTAGTCTTCAGAGGAAAACCTCACTTTGCCGTTCCAAGGGAGACCACCTGTACTGAATAAAATCAATCCGGTGGAATAATTGTTAAATTAGATAATCGTACACGCGTAATTAATACATAAATGGAAAAAAATATATCTAATAATTAATAAAATCATAGAATATATTAGATTAAGACAAATGGAACTCGGATGGCCATTCCTTAATAAATGTATAATTACGGGTAGAGTAAGAAAATCAAAGAAATCATCACATTGTTTTCGGATAAATTTAACATTCGGAAATGGAGCAATACTAATAAAATGGAATCCCATAAACAACCGCATACCAAAAAAATTCCCACCTAAAAAATTTCCCCAATTTTCACCAGACACAAAATACATCACCAAATTTAAGGGAACACACAGAAACACACAAAACTGGGGTCGGTCCTTACAACATCAAATCGACAAGAAGTTCCAGAAATGTACATTTACTACACATGCCCAGAAGTCGATCTTAATTCAGCACAGTAAACAATAAACAAGTTCACCGTGAAACATTATTATTGATGTCCATGATAAAGAAACAAGCAAGGGTTGTTCGAAAGGTTATACGACAGTTGCTTAAAATATATATCATATTTTATCACTTCGAAATCTGAAATCATATATAGAGCGATATTGTTTTGTTATCATTTGAAATATTTCTACAAATATATTTGTACTCAGGTTTGGAAAAAAATTAGAAAGCTATATTTAGGATTTTTTTTACTATCTAGCATTGCGTTATATTGTTTTTCATGTTGCTCTTAATTTTGTTACTCAATATTCAAATGTCTAAAAGATATACATATAAACTTAGAAACAATTTGCCGGAAAGCAGCAGTTGCTATTCCGTGACCATTGAATACTGATTTAATAGTTATACTGATTTTTTTCATTGGTTATAAGCTCACATAATTATTTGTGAAAATGTAATTGATAAGATTTGAAAATAAAATGTTTTTAAAAAGCCGTACGTTGCATTTTATAAACTGTAACAAAAATTGTGACAGGTTTAATTTTGTTTTAAACTCATGCATGGACGTTACATCAAACACGACCAGTGACTATTTGTCTAGCAATTATATAATAAAATGTGCTTTCAAATGTACGTATGTCAATTGCATGTGTATACTTTTTAAGTTTGTAATATTGTTATATTAATATAGGCCTTTTGGCTTAATAAAGTTTGAAAAATAATATATATTCATGCATAATATAAATGAAATATTTCTTATAGTTATGAAACGGTGATATTTTAAGATACATAATAATTATTTATGTTAACTGTTTGGTTTTTTTTAAATAAAGAAACATATTTTTGTAAAATATTTAGTTACTTTCCCTTTGGATATAATAGGGTTAGTCACTTTGATATATGTTATATACTTATTGTAGCCATATTTCAAACACGTGACTGTTACATCGTATTCATCTTAAAACCCATAGCAAAACAAAAAATGGACAATATAAAATTGTGAATCAATACATTATACCTGTATTTCAGAAACGTTGCATATGTCTACTAATTTGTACGCTGTAAACATTTCTGAATGGTGAATTGCATGATTCATTATTTATGCTAATATATTGCTCAGTGTTAATCAGGTACATACATGTTTGATTAATTAAACTCATCATAATAAAAAAATACAAAAAATTGTGTTTTCTGTACAGATATATTCATATAAAATTATGTTATTTTCTGAATAAGTAACTACGCATGTATATGAATAAATCCACAATGCCACCGTCATAGAACACACACATGCACGCGCTTATACACACAGTCAGAGACACAAACGTATATTTATACAATCATCAGAGATACGTACATATGAATATATCATCTTGAAATTAGACTTGATCAACGGGATGTCCACAATGTTATATGCCTTTGGGGGATGTTTCTTGATTAATCAGCGTACGTGTGTATATGAAGTGTGTAGTTAACAGTCATTGTATGTATCTTCTAAACAGATGTGTGGCCTCAAAAATAAAATTAAGACGTAAATCTATCAACAAGCTTCAAATTTTCTACTTTGTTGGTGATGCGACGTGAGTTTATGCGCCATTTTTATGAAATATACATCCCATCTTTACACTACCTTGTTTATTGTTTTATGTTAATCACGTCTAAATAAATCATATTTGGAATTCAACACAGACATTTTTCAAACAAATTGAAATTTTATATGTACACAGTGTATGAATTTACGAATACGCTCATAAATAAAACGTACGTTTTTGAACCAATTCAACATAGCACCAAAAGAAACTAAAAAAACAATATACTAATCTTCCAAAATGTTTTTATTTTTCTTAACAAACTAAATGAATAATACATGTACAGCAAATTAATTATTGCACTGTTTAAAAGAATAAATAGTAGCAAACAAACTACTAACAAACTCCAACCTTGCATTAATACTATTTTTTCTGTAGATATAAAAAATCAAGCTATGATAACAAAAATATTTATAGCATTTTTTGTAATATTATAAGTGAATTTATAGAAACTAATTCCTACAGAATATGAATCAATTTTCATTAAATATTAGTAAAAACTCAACCTATGATAAAAATGTATTCATATTATACAAAACACAGTAACTGTACAACTTACTGGAAACAAAATTTATGTTGGCTATGAAACTTGTAGCTGTAAATTGTTTTTCATGCAATATAAAATTATTACCATACGATAACTGAACTTCCGGTGCAGCAGTTAGTGTCGCTCATATTGGAGTTGCTGAGGTCTGCCAAGGCAAATTTTCCAATTGTAACTGCCGTGAAAATAAAAACACAGTTGCATGGTATTCGGACGTCAAAATTTGACCGGAAGCTGGAGGATGTTGTTATTCCACCATTGTTGACAACACTAGTTAGCGAATATACCCTGTGAAACGAGAAGTTAAGGTCAATAGGTACACTTCTCCGATTTACAGGGTAAGTTTACTAATCTAGGATTTCCCGACGGCACATTTCCGATAAAATTTCACCAATGCATCCGTTGTTATATGGTAAACTGTCCGTATGAAATCCTTTCCATTTCTCCATTAGCTTTAAAAATATCCTGATGGTAAAAATCATTACCACGTAATGAAATACCAGTTCGTCGTAGGCACCAGTATTTTACGGAAAAGAAAATCGGACAAATTGTTTCGCTCAAGTATCTTATAAACACGTTTTTGAGATCCAAGTTACGCTTGCTCCCGTCCATAACAGTGTGAATAATGAATGGTTATCACTCGGGATATAAAGTCATATATATCAATGTATATGCGCTATTTTCTGATAGGCTTAATATCACTTTTAACCATCCATAACAATTTTACTACTTTTTAAGAACACACATTTCGCTTGGCCAGAGTACTGCTCAAAGACAAATAAACTAATAGCCGCGCTAGCTTTAACAGCATTTCCAATGTACATAAAACTCTTTAGAGCCCACATTTTTACTGTCTTTAATCACAGTTCAGTATGTAAAAGATATAAACATCACGTGTTTATTCAAACGAAGTGGTTTTAGATCATTCGTTCCTTCGATATTTCGTTTTATTCCATATCGCTTTGTTCTTTTTATTATCCAACACAACTGTTACAAACATGTTTTTTTTCTTCGTATGTTAACACGGACACAATTGTTTCTACGTGTCTCTGATCAGCACATGGTTAGTATAGTTGAAGAAGGTTAAACTACTAACAGTTACCTTAAACTATTATCGTGAGGTTTAGATGAGCCTTGTGCGAATATTGCCCTTTCTTTTCGCTGCGCAATCATGATACCGTGAAATTGTACAGCAAATTGCATTCAAAAAGGTCGAGTGGTCATAAAGCAGAAAATAAACGGCATTTATTGGCAAATCGACTGTTTCTTTTCCGAGATATAAATTGTCTTAAATGTGTCACAGATTCTTAAGATGCATTTGTAACTAGGTGATAATATAATGACATTGGTCCCGATTGTCCTCAGCTATATGTTTCATTCGGGTGTTTCATGAATTAGGACAGGAAACGAAACGTTATTTAGCCTTAGGTCACAATTTTCACCAACGAGTTAAACTTTAATAGAGTGTTCGTTACAAGCTAAAGGTTTTGGTATTAAAATGATATTTCACGCACAATTGGTCAAATCACTTGAAGAATATGTTATATTTTTATACCTTGTTCGGGTAAAATGATATTATTTGAGGTAACATGAAGTAATAAAATATTCTTGTTGAGCCTTATACGCCTTTTGACAGGACCAGCGTGTATCATAACTCCGCCAAAATAAAAAGCCCAATTCATTTATTTATAATGGGCAATGAAATATGCCACATGAAGGTCTTTTATTGTTTTTGGTCGTAGACAATAAATGCCAATCATACTAGATGAAAGAGAATGATAAAGAAGGTCCATATAGGGTAGTATATACATGTTCCCTTTCTGGATGTATGAACTTTCAATTAACTACATGTACACTGCTCAACATTCATAACCAGTCACCTAGAGTTTTGAGTATTTCATAAATACTTATATAATACCATTATGTATCAAGCAGTCAAAGACAAAAGGTAATATGATATTATATTTTATAATAAATGAAGCTTACGATACAATCAAAGACATTATATTCTCTATCATTTGTAAAATATCAAATAAGTAAGCGATGGTCCTTCTCATGGGAGAGCAGTGTATGTGTTAAAAGGCAATACAGCAACATTGAAAAGCAATTAAAACATGTACCAATCATATGTATTTATGAATATATGATAGGAAAAATGCTTACAATTGTCCACAGTGGATATGAATCGAAACTTAAATTTGAATTTATTGAATAAATATAATCGCTTTGTACTTAACACTTTTCTTATCTTCAAAATCAACGTCATACTTCTTCATTAGCATTTTGAAGTTGAAAATACAACATTATTTCTTGAAATATATTGCTGTATAAGACTTCAGATTTTCAATGATTTAGGTTGTGTAAAGACGTAAAAATGCTGCATTCTGCACGTGGTGCGGGTGGAGCACACGTCTTTCAAGACGGCGTCTCTCCACACAGACCTGCAGGATATAGAAGTACAATGAAACTTCGTTATCTCGAGAAGTCGTCAGAAACGACGAAATATCGAGGTATTTGTTTTGTCAGATGAAAAAACGGTGTGACATGTAGATAGCGAGCGCATATATTTAATGTTAAAGCTTTTTATTTTTATCTTTTGTCTATAGACCCATACGACTGCTATGGTCATTTCATGGCCGCCCAGTGTTCGGAGAGAGGATACTGGAATACCGGGCATTTATTTTTCTACAGTTATTTCGAATATTTCTACCTGGTGCTTTATCGTGTCCGTTACCAAAGAATGTATAGCATGCCGGAAACTGGTCAAGACTTACAGTCGGAAATTCTCTATCCCGAAACGTACAAATAAAAGGTTAAGTAAAAGCATGAAATACCACCATTTACAGTGTGCATATAGTTCATATTGAAACAACAAATACCAGTATAGCCATATCCATTGACGTTTTATCATCTGTACACTTCTGAACTACAGTCACACCAGTGCAAGCGGCCGACTCCGTATAAAGGCCATTCTGGGAATAGAGACTTTTTTTTTTAAAAATCATTGGTTATTTAGAACGAAATCACCTCAGAATAATGGTCACCTGCCAATAAAGGTCACACTTCTCCAAGAGGATGGTCTTTGTTCACCATATCAAAATCGTAAACTATAAGTTGTGTGTTATATATGTATAGGTTTGTACATGTATAAATACGGGGTAAATACCAATGACAAATATCATACGTTCACGGCATTTCTTATCTTGTTCTACGGTTGATAGTACTACATTCTATCTTAAAATTGTAAACTGTGTAAACACTCTCCTGTGGTGGCACCTCTTTAAAGTTTTAAGAGCTGACATATACTGCTTTTCTTAGCCAATCAATTTCTTGAGAACGCATCGTTACCATGACACCAGCATGCTGACTGTAGAATTCACCTGCCCTGCTTTTCAAACGAATGTCGTAAAACCTTCGTAGCCGCCGTAAACCGTTCACTATCAATTACAGTATTTCAATGCATTGATGTCTGACTAAAGTTCGTGCATTCCGGACCGTCAGCACGAAATGGAGTGGGGCGCATAATGGCAACAATGTCCATTTTGAAACGGAAGTCATATGCCACCCTCACCACAACTATGATTGTTTATGTATGTCCACTGTAAGCTAAGCCATAGCAGTAAATAATTAATAAATTCATAAATGGTTCCATACGCGAATGTAATATAAGTAAGAAAAGATTCCTAGAAAAAAACACATTCAAAACATCACACCTTCCCAAAAACCTACCTTTCCCCAATTTGACCTATCTTCCGTTCTAACAACTGTTACTGTGTTAGGATCACGTCCAGAGAAACAACTTTCAAAGTACACAGGTGCCATACATTAGTAGTGTTTTTTATCGTAAATATTAGTAGAACGATTCAAACGAACAGACAAATGTTTGGCGATTAAAAGAGGTCACCACGATGACCAGAAAAATCACAAATAAGAACAAAAGCATTAGATCCGCACCTCTTTTTGAGCGATACAGATTATAGCGGCTTTGAGATTTTTATCATTTTTCAAATGCGTTTAGTATGATTTACTGACCTGAAAATTGAAAATGTTTGTATAGCAATATACCACACACATAACTAGAGTATGCAAACACACTACATCAGCGTACCTTGGCATCAATTACAGCAATGTAACATAGCAGTTAATCTTCAAAATGTAATTATTTCGAATGGTTGAAAACTTTACCAACCACACACAGTGTAAAAGTGATACAGAAATGTTTTATGAGCCGAGACGGTGATAAAACATACACTCTTAGGCATACAGTTACTAAAATCGTCTCAGTATGGGCATTTTCTCAACCCTACCTATGTCAATATCACTTGAGAGTAAATTTAATCATTAACATATACAACGTGTAATGCAGTTATTTGTATTTTATGTTCTTCTTCGAGTTCAGCAGTTGAAGTAGTTGTTGCCGTCGCTTTTAAAGCAAGTTTATACGCGAATTAAGCATCTGATACCAAGTGCCCTAGTATAAAACACGAAGATCAATATGTCTTAAAAGAGTTTTATTTCATTCCACAATCCATTCATTCTATTATCATAGTGTTTGATGTAACAACTGTTGTGATCTGACAGACCAGTTTCTACTTCATCTGACGTCAAACCAGAGACGTATGTTTGTGTCTTCTTGTTGTCGGCTTCTATTTCAGTTATTTCATGTAATACTTTTTCTGGCAGTGATGCAAGTTTGAGAAACGGATTATTACAAAGAAGTACTTCAGGGAGAGTTTCCATGTTTTCTAAATCTTTAAGCAAACTGTGTTTAACATCACCGCTAACTTTTTTGTCAGCATTAGATAATAATTAAAGCATTGGACTGTATCATATTAGTAATAACTAAGTAGAACGATGCACACTTGTTTACTGAATATAATTATTAGAATCGAGTGTTATCTTTGTGTACTAATAAGATAAGATGATAAGTGTCGACTACAAAACAAACCTTCAGAAAGGAAAGTGTTGAACGTCCCGTGCGAGGTATGTGAGATAAACTTAACCCCCAAAACTTGCGAGAAAAGAAAAACTTAAACAAAAGAGTTCATGAAGTGTGCATATAAAACGAAGATGAATTATTGAATATGGTAACTAAACCAGTCAGACATTCAAATAAATATGAAACGAACAATGCAATGTTGCGTATTGATGAAACGTAATTCGCAGTTTATTTTTTAAAGCATGAACATAGAAAAACTGTTAACTGTGTTCCAACTTCAAAATCTCTTGAAACAGTCATTAATTCTAAATCTGGAACAGAGGAAAAACAAGACCCGTGTCACCGTCTAAATCAACTTTCATATTTCCAAAGATTTGGAAACGTAAACCATATATACATTGCATGTACTATCCATCTTTACGACAGCACATATTGACATTATTTACTACCTTCTCTTTGTCAAAAATCGAAGCTGTTTTGTAAATTTTAGTAGCAAGTGAAAAAACATGAGATGGTCTAAGCATCACATCGAACAATCACAATACTAAGTCATTCCTATAAGGCACCATTTGAACTATAATTATCCAAGAAATCATTGGTTTAGATTTGTGAATAAGATCACGTAAGAATATACTAAGAATTGCCTTTATTCAGAGGTTGGCCTTTATTCGTTGATGGCCACTAACACAGGCTTGACTGCTGTAGTATAAAATTATACAGAGTTGAGCTCTAAATTATATATTAATGTGCACTAAACATTAACTTCCTGTACCCTAGTAATTACATATAGTGTCCTAATTACTTCTTTAGTACCAGCAATGACCTAACCCACTTTCAAGGAATTATTAATATACGCCCAGCAATCATTTTGATAATGAAAACGATAATAAGAAATAACATAAAGGACTTTTTACGATGATATCATGCCATAAGGAGCACTGCTTGTATTGCCAACAATTCCGACACAACCATGCTTCAAAATTGTCCACTATCAGAAATAAGGAACGTAAGTCAGGGAGTTTTCTTCTTTGCACTTGAAAGCGTGTTGAAGGATAAACTGTTTAGAAGAGGGATGCGCCATTTCTCGGACATAATGAAAGTCTAGAGACGAGGGGGGAAATAAGCTAGATCGTGTAGACAGAAACATACATTCTTTTACGCCTTATTTCAAACAAGTAGAACATCAAATGTCAAAGAAGGCATCCACACTACTAGGAAGATATCTTAACATTATTTTTTATCGTAATACAAATCTGAAGCCAGCATTTTCTTTAATAATAACCTTACATGTTGCTTATGCAAATGCTTCGTAATTAGTGTCGATGGAGCCTGGCCATTAGGCAAGATAAGCTTAATTAAGTATTGAGACAAATTAAGTCTAGAGGTGGACATACCTTATTTATATATCAATTTTGATACAGGATACAGATACAGGTACATGAAACAGTGAAAGAAGTACCTGATAACAAAGATGCCGAACAAGGACTTACTGCAGGGTTGCAGGAATTGGAACGCGATCAAAAAAGGCAGAAACAGGGAATCGGTCCACAGGTTTGATTTTGGAAATATAAACTACATCATGTTACAAAGGGGGATCTGGAGGGGCAAACAAGTGAGTGTAATGATGTGTTGTTCAAATTCCATGTGGTAACACTAGTGTGTTCGCATCGTGTGTGATATGTCAGTCTATAATGGCATTCGTTCGAAAATGTTAGAATTAGTTTTATCAATTATGCAAATCAAGTATAGACTTAAAAGGGTTCAACGAATAATTGCCGTCTTTGACTGTATCTTGTTGCAAGTAACATGAAATATTTCTTTTAATCAAGAAGGCTTTGACACATTTATGATTCCAATTCTCGTGTATGGCTTCACTTTATTGCATCATATGGAAGTAATAAACAAAATAGCATGGTCCACATAATGAACTAACTAGACAGAAACCGACCGATCGATCCTGGTGCTATTAATTCTGGACAAGGCTATAAAATTATTATTGATCACTTGGGCCCAGTCTTTTAACCGAACGTGGTATTGGAACTATAGTGTTTTACCGGTTGTAAACTCCTTTACTTTTTTAAGAGGTGATGATGTTGGGCTAATAGGACATGTAACCGCTGACGCTCACAAAGATGGGAGTGGAGTGCAACACGTGACCAGAGTATGTTTAACACTTGTTGAACCTAGATGACGACGTTGCTGAACTCTGCCAAATACACCAAACTAGTGTCAGAAAAAATGAAGTTGAAACTATCTTCCTCATAGATGACAGAGAAAGAACCACTGAAGTAAACTTTAAAAAAGCCTTCAATGAAATCGGAAAGATAAAACCATGGATGCAATTTCAAAATGAGAATTGAATATTAAGTTTTATGCATAAGACTAGCACATGCAATAGATTCCACCTTTGCCAAAATGCTATTTTCCCCGACCCCCAAACCGCATCCTACGCAACACATAGAATTATAAAAGATGAATGAACGGTAGTCCAAGTATTTTACCTTTTTAACTTGATTTCGATCAGGAAATGTATCGCTAACAAAAAAGAATCAAGTGATATAATAGAAATTAAAGTTGCATTAAATCAATGTCATAAGTGTCTCCGGTCAAATTGATTGTGTGTGCAATATTCACCAAGATATGAAAATTTTTAAAAAGAATTCATTCCACTGAAAAAAGTATTGTAAAAAATGTTTGAATATTGGTCTTTGCTAAATGAAAATATGTATTTGTAGCTAATGCTTATTCGATTATCAAAATAAATTAATTTGAAAATGGATGTCAAGACTTGATATACTGGAATTAACTTTTGAATTGGTGAATTGGAACATTTTTAAATAAATCCAATTTTCATACCTAATTGAAGCGCGAACGCTAGACAAGTTGTCTCCAAAACAGACAGCTTAATGTTTAAATAGTCAATTTTGTATCCACGATGCAACAGAATTACTTACTAAAACAAACCACAAACTGGATTATTGTAGACCACAATACGACTGGCAATAATGTAAGCCTCCTAGTAAGCCACCTACAAGAATTAACTTTGCCATAAAACGGGTCATAGATATGCTAATGTTAATAGCACTTCCTTTCAAAACAGATCACCAATGCAGTTATCAAATATCTGTACATTTTTTCTCAACATCGATGTAAATGTATGTTATGTCGAATATGTTCCATTCACTGCATTAGTCTTTTTGGGGTGTAATGAAAACGACACAAACAATTAACCCTCCAATTAACTTCCACATCTGTAATATGATTTACTTTGTAAAAGGCAAACGCGCTACCTCATTCCTGATTTCATTGATATGTTACTTAGATATTTGTAGAATGTTTTGTATTATTTGTTGACGTAATGATAGATGGCAGTTTTAAAATGTTGTTATGATACATAGGTAAATGAAAGTACCACCACTAAAATAACCATTACATTCCTTGAAATTCAAGGACAGGAAATTGTAAATATATGCCATACCTTTTGAGCTTTTCCCCGTGCGCTGACCCTTTTTTATATCAGGGGTCTATGCAATAGAATATCATGTTCTCTTTACTCTAGACTCTTGCGAATGAAAAGGCGTATGCATAACATAACATAATCTTTATTTGGCATATAATTGCATTGCATATACATTGTATATACATGTACGAACTATAAACAAATTAAAGTTGCCGAAACTAACACCTCCATCCTTCTTGAACATTTCAAAAAATCAGCCTTGCTATAACAAATTATTTCAGGTTCAAGTGTGCACAAAGGAACATTTTCAATGACCTTGACAATCGACCTAATTCTTCCGCATAAGCATTGGCATCTATAATGGGTTTGGATAGATCAATCATGAGACATAGATACTGCAAGAATATAACAGAACTTTTGTTTTGATATATATATGATCGTTTTCAAACGATACAATGTCGCTTCAAAGAAGCTTTTTGTTTGGCAACCCTATTCATATTCTTCATTAGTTTGCGAATGTCACTTATATTCACACCTTTTATTGCAAAAACACATCTATGACTATTTTCAAGCTGTTGCTTTTCATACCGTATACTTTATGTTGGTCGGAACACGGCGTTGGAAAATGAATTGTAGCAAATGAATACATTAAAGGGACACATTTGCATTTTAAGAATGGTGGAAGACAACAGGTTGTGTATTTGTGTATTTTGTTCATTCATTTGACCCTTCTGGGTAAACCAAAGTTAATACTTTTTGTATCTTGTGTTTTATTATCATAATGATTAACGTCCTACGGACGAAGGACAATTTTAGGGACTTAATAATGCAATATAAAGCGATCAACGTGTTACAAACGATATATCTCTTCTCCAGAGACAGACAAGTGCTGTTTATCTTTGTAAGTTTCACCAAAAATTTTACTGTTCGTATTTCGGCTCATTTTCTAGATGTTTTTTTTTTATTATTTCATGAAATATGATTTATTGCGTTATATAAATGTAATAGGAGCAATAAATCAAGTTCAAATTGTTGCATTTTAGCATCGGAAAATTATAATAATTTCTGGCAAATATAACGTAATGTTCACAGTCAGCTACTCACGCAATAAATTCTTTTTACAAGCCGTTTAACACAGGTTTATGATTTCTAGACTTATTTGGACTTTATGAAAAGTCATCAATAGTTATACTCGCTTCAAAGAACAGAACCAACCTATGTAATAAATGTTTATTATAGCTTTGATATTTATTTTAGCACCTGTTTTTACGGAATAAAAAGTATAACCGAATGATGAGAAAACATCTGCTTTATTGGAGAAGGAATAGAAAGATATTGATGATGCAACGTCTCTATTTTTTCAGATTGAGGTTCACAAATCTCAAAGATTAAGTTGCAGCTGTGTTAAAGAATGCATCTTGTCCGTTCAGTTTAATTGCCCGGAATGCTTTTTTGCCCGATACATAACAAATGCACTCAAACACACCATTTACAGTGGCATACCGAAATGTATTCAATATATAAACATAAGTTGTTATTTTGTCGATTTGAATTACGATTAGCTAGGAACGGCAAGTATCAAATTGTTATTCTAGATTCGCAAAGAAGATTTAAAAGCATAATAAAGTTGCAACATGAATTTTGTTCCAGTGAGTTTAACACCGTTTTTTGAGCGATACTTCAGTAATACAGGACGAACGGTTAACCTAACCTAAACGTATCCAAAAAAAGCCAGTAACTTCTCCACATATGGAAGAAATCGAGATTCATAGAAGTGTATGACCTGGGTCGACCAGGCTTTGACCACGTAACGCCAGGTTACAAGTCTCATGCACTTACCACTGGAACAAGGGCCGCGGCCTGCCAATGAGTATGGAGGAGCCAAAACATATCGCTTTAATTACTCAACGAAAGGTTGAGAAACATGAACCCTTTGCTACAAAACGTGAAGCATACTGGTTTTAAAAACATGCAATTGCACGATTTCATGACCATGACGGAGATCCAATGTGAACATATAGACTACAAATGAACAGGTGGCCGTTTTATAGACAGATTTACCTAAGAAATCAGTAATAATGTCATATATGTACGTTTAGTCATTTCTCTTAACTACTGACAAATAATACCACAATGATCAATAGGATATAACACTTCTTATAACTAACAAGGAGTAGAAATAATTTTAGTTCCCAAAACTCCAATATTGCATCAATAATCAGATCCCAGAATTGTAACACTTGTTCTAAATCTAACAATCAAAATCCAAATGAAAACAAATGAAGCATTGAAATATAAACATAAAAAAGTGAAGGAATTATGGACTGACGTCTTGCGATATACTTATTGGATCCTCAAAAAGGCGAATATTGTATTTATATGCTAGAAAAAAAACGAAACATAGCCTTTTTAATCCTCTGATATGGCAATATTGTCGATTAGTCTTGTTTTCGTGTTTACTAAATCAAATCACTCTTTCACATGATCTGATTTGTACAGGATTATGTGTGGTAATATTAACATCGATGGTAGCGCTGAAGCTCCGTTCTAAACGTATATAGAACCACTTTGCTACATGGTTGACCACGCAATGGCGTGTAAGTTGTAGACAGATGAAGTTTGCAACTTTCTCACTAGGCACAATATGTATATAGTTATTGTCTTCTATAAATCTAACGTAAGCCATTCGCAAAAAAGATCAAACACATGCATTACAAGAATGGCATGCCAACGGCTAGATACTATTAGAGAAAAAATCGTAAATTCCATAATTCTTACCATCATAAAAATATACAAACTTGACTGGCAATTGTACAATCGAAAAGGTACTAGAATAGAAATGACTCATATGTAGGATGCCGAAACAAGACCTTTTGTTCCGGTTAAACAGTTGTAGCACAGGACTGATAAAACGGGGAAGGGTCCCCAAACATGCTCAAACAAAAATGCGCGAAAGAATTAAACTAAGATTATAAAGTAAGATGGTGTTTAAAGATAAGAAAAAACAGATGACATAAGTCAGAGAATTCGATTACCGAAATATATTGCATTACGTTTTATTGCAGTCCTACATCGGCGAGGTGAATGATATCATAAGATACACCAGTCAACTAGTTTAGATACGCTATTTTTATGATAGTAATGGCAAAGACTTCAAGCGCATTGTTTGCATAATCATCTTTTATGATAAGGTATATGTTTGGAATGAGTTATATCAGTCTTGACAGAGGAACATATTTCGTAGACATTCATAAGAAAAGGTTTCATCCCAAAATCCCTTCAACTAAAAATCCACCAACCCAAAAAATAGGACCATACAAGTTAGGGAGAGACTAGCACAGCATACGCCTTGAAACGGTCTGTAGCAAGCTACGGGGTGTTAAACTAGTTTTGTGGGTCCAAGTTTATTATTATTTAAATTTGTTTGTGACTTTTTTCTCAATTGTATGGTTCTTTAAATGAATATATCAAACAGCTCAATCGATTTATTCTGCCGGTATTCTAATAACAATATTGCAATAAACTGGTGCCCGCTAGCTTTTTAAACGAGCTTACCGCGTATCAAAAGACGTTACACGTAAAATCCGTTTCCTTTCATTTTAGTTAAAGTAATAATCATTAAAGAAATCTCTAATGCCTATAATGCTAATACTGAATTAGAGATAGCTTGAGGAGAATCGCGTTGGGCTTGCAAAAAGATGGTATACTACAGGGTGTTTCATAATATGTGATACCATAACGACAGTTCATAACTTTTGCATCAGCCCTTTTTTGTGATTGAGGAGATACATATACATTTTTGTACATAGAATTACAGACTCATAACTCATCTTCACAAAAGTGCACTACACTACGTACAAATTTACAACAGATGTTCGATGTGACGTCCATTTTGCTTCAAAATGACGTTAAGTCTGTGTTTTAAGTTTGCCGCTGGTTTTTTTATCGGCTGTCACAAACCGATTCTGTCATTTAAATATCCTAACTAGCCTAAACAAAAGGCTCTCGAAGTAAAACTGACTGACGTCGTTTAATACTGGTTTTTGTGTACAAAATGAACTATGTATATTAGTAAATGTTATAAATTAACTAACATATACACTGAGATATTGATATTTACCAAATAATTTGGTATAAAAGTGTAGAAAACTATATCTAGCAGTGCTAATATTGGTAGACTAATTGTTTGTATGTGATACGAATCACGCCCATGTACCTAACTTTAAAAAATTAATTTTGGAAGTGCCCTAAACACTTTGGTGAGCAATTATAAATAGAAATGAAAGGGGGATAACTCCGAAATTGAAATCAACGAACTAAAACATTTTCAATGTTTGATAAGGCATAGTTTTCCTTTTTCCAATGTAAATTACTATTTGTTTATATTTTTGCTTAAGCGATCGGGGCATGTTTGAATTCAACAAACGCTGCTAAAAACTAATCGTTAAACATTGGAATAAAATGTTAGGGAACACTTAATCCTGATTAATTATAACAATCATGTCTGTTAAATTAAAGAGACATTTTTTGTTAAAACTCTTTAAAGAAAACACTATGAGGTTTATAGGGTTATGTAAACAATATCATTTTATTCTTTTTGAAATTTATGTAGCATTTCTGTCAGATATAGCTTAATACACATCAGTATCGAGGTGGTCGCATCATTCAATTGATATATAGAAAAAATATAAGATAAATATATTAGAAAAACGGGCCCTTAAATATAATTATGGTCGTTAAAATGAGGTGGTCCTATTATTCTAATAACGGCTTTGTGCAGTTCCATTTAGTACTGAACATTGTAGGACTTTGGCAAATGCCTTGTGTAGAGACCATATGGGTAAACTCAATACCAATGAGGCATAAGATACATAATGTATATGTGACTTATGTGATAAGGTAGTTACATTATATCATATAATTTTATATTTGTACTTGAACTTTATCCAAATACATAACACGACTATAGATAAAATGCAATATTTATCAAAATTATCATTTGTACATAATTCAATATTTGCATGCACCTAGAGCCCAATTAAACTGACATGAAAACCGTGCAGAAAAAAGCAAATGCGATGTTTATATTTTATTTACATTTTTCTGTCAACTTTTCACGAAGCGGGCGGGTGAATGGGTGGTGCCTATTTCATTGTTTATTGTGTTTAATATCAAAACTTGAATATTTTATTAATTTAAAAAAACAGGAATAAAAGCCACTTGCCATTAGGGTATCATATTTGATCATGTTATTGATAAAGTGAAAGGAACTAAATTTCAACGTTTTCTATTATTTATTTCCATACAATAACTTGTGTTTTTATTATGCATCACTACAGAGCCCTACACAAGCAAGAACATGGTATTAATATGTGTATTTGTTTCGTTTCAGTGGGCTTAATACCGTTTTTATCAATAGTTTGTCAGTTATATACGATGGCCGGTTCACCTAACCAGTCTTCATGGACAGTATTCTTACAAAAACCATCTGAGTGAACTTGCCATTCCATAAGAAGCCAGCATCTTCGTCAAATGAATGAAAATCGACATTTTTGTCAAATTTGTGTATTTATGCGTGGGTAACGGTGTCTATATGTATACAAGCTTTTCTCCATTTTTGCTTTTGTAGAAAGGCAGAATTTCATGTTGTTGTTTTTCCACACTTGACATTAGAAAGATAATTATATACTTCTGCTTCATAATTTCAGTAATGCTACGCATGACCATTACTTCAATATTAAGAATATCACATTATTAGGACCATTTATTGCCAGGCCAATCTTTCAACTCAATCGGACAACCTAAATATAAATACCGATATTTTTATCTCTTATGTGGTTCAGAGATCAAGGTTTTGCTAGATGTCGAACACCAGAAATAATAGTTTACATTCATATTTCTTTAGGTTATTTTGGCGTTGTCTGACTTGGGATAAAATGGAAAGCCGTTCAAAATATATAATCTATTGTGATTACATTTAATAAATCGTCATAGAAATATATATGCATTCATTTTTTTGTTAGACATTGAATACAAGATTGTGTTTCCATACATTCGTCTGTCTGTGTAGTAAATTTACGCTATGCCATATGCAGAGAAATAAAAAACTGTACAGAATAATTTGTTTATATACTGTAACATAATTTTAAAATATTTTGCAAACAGATATTCAAAAAAGGTCCTAAGATGTTAAACAAAAACACTGTTTTACTACAATGTATCTGTCATTTTATACAGCAGTCCAAATTTAAAAATAGTTTTAATCACATTCCTAAATCTATATTGCCAGAACTGTTCAGCTCATGCATTTGTAAAAAAATATATTTCAATAGAAAGTGTTGCGTTTCATAAATACGCGCAACAAATATTTAGCTGACGCAACGCAAAATTAGGTTTTCATTTACGCACAAAATGCACGTGACGGGAATATTTAAAATTTGTAAATAATAAACGGTAGTATTCCTTTTTTTGCATGGCAATGAAATATTGATATTACGAATCCTATTCTACAATTTGTTTAACACAACACATGCGCATTAATAAAATTCATTAATACCGGACGTAAAGATATAGCTTATTACCAAATATAACAAAAAGTAAATAAAATTCGCGACGCAAGCAGAGGAAATATTACCATGAAGAGTGGCAAATATTATACCTAATTTCAGCCCTTATATCCGTATTACATTTTAGTATAAAAAATAAATGCAATTATAGATTTATACATAAACACCTATATCATAATTATGTAACATATTAATAACTTAAAGTCGCAAATTATAGTTTTATTTCCCATTCAAATGAAAAAGAATTGACCCCATGAAACGTTCGTAAATTAACAATCTTGGATAATTTTCGAATATTTTTCAAAGTAACTGACTTAAGACATATCCGTTACCACATCCAATTTACGTTACCGGGTAATAAACGATTTATTAAACACGCGGCCATTTATTCTCATACATGGTCAGGATTTAGCTTAATTAAAATGGTGTGAGAATCGCGGCGAGTTACTGCCAAAACTAATTTCAAAATGTTGTAGAAATAAATACAACAAACTTTATGGCCATATCTCATTAAGTTACATTGTGTCAGCGTGTTAACAACGAGCTGTGAAAATCACACATTATTACCATACCACCAACTAGGGGTCATACAAAAAGAACCAAGAAATGCAATAAAAAATCGTAGTGCAAGATTTATATAATGCAAACATTGCATTAAATTCGATCGAGAGTTGGCCAATGCAGGAATATATAGTATGTGATAGAATATATTTAATAAAAGGGCTCCTAGATAAAAAAAAAACAAATGCAAAACGTCCCATTTTTCCCAAAATCCCCGATCAAAAACAAACCCGACAAGTAGAAAGAATACAAAAATAAATAATGGACAAAACGCAGTCTGAGGACTAAGATAGTTATGGTGTTTTAGAGAAAAATGTAAACATATCATATAAAACAATATATATTTTGTATTCATATATTTGCAATTCCATACGCTCACGATATGGTATGAATATCTTTGATCGTAAATACTTATTTTGTTGTTCTTTTATCGTATTTATAACATGTTAACATAATTTTCATTAGTATATAAAATACACTTGATGGTATGAAATAGATTAATCAATCAACTTATTATGCAATAAGTTATCTGTTAAATGGTCTAGTTATTTGTTTTTTTTGAATACAAGCGTTCATGTCAGAGCGAAGATGAAGGGTCGTTAGAATATATTGTTGAACAAGAAATATAATTCCTATTTTCATACATTGAGATAAACTACATCGTATATTTCCCCTGTCCCTACATGTTTTTGTTTTGTTGTTTGAATTGGTTAATAGTTATTATATCATGTAGATTTGAGATTTAAAAGTAAGCATTATATGTCTATATTTTTCGACTGTGTTTCAAGCAAAATAGCATATCATATACTTAAGTTTGTTGAAAGTGACGCAATTTCCCGAACTCCGTTGATATGCCAGCAACAGTAAAAGCCTTGGCACAGGCCAATAGTAAGATCATGCTAAAAGCCAACCAAAATCAAAGGCTTGAGTGCCATTGTAAAGACTAACCCCCAAATCAGACTTTATCATTAGCTTAGACCAATACATTACGTTTGTATTATACATGTGTATGATGTTGTGTTTATTTGAAAATCATACAATGCATACAATACAACAGTTGGAACACGATTCAAAAATTGCATCATCATTTAAGAATGGGGGAATAAAAATGAATTATAAATAACGTTAAGAATAAGTGGGCTTTGAGAACAAACAAAACAAGTCCTATTTTGTTCTAACCTTATGGGGGCTGTTGTATTTCCCACCAAACGTTGAAGCACTCCAGCCAAAGGAGTGTTTTAAACTCCAAATAAAGTCCATGTGTTTGTAGATCTGAAAAAAAGAGAAAAAAGGGAATATAAAAGCATAAAAATACTTTGTATACCGTGTTGTGAGTGACTTTTATTGAAAGGGGGATAATAAATTTCATGAGCGCATGGAAATGTGTGTTATGTAAAGGTATTGCATCTGCAAACACTTGACTTTGCAACGTAATCGCTCCTAAATTTTAAGCAAATCACGTGTCAGTATGATGAGAATGTGATTGGTGCAAAGTTTTAACACAAATGTAATATAATATGCATTTGGTTGAAATACTATGAACAAGTAATAACAACCAATTTACGGCATACAGTTAAAGGGAGGTGACTTCTACAACCGCAAAACTATATCTACCAAAATTACCTCCCTTTGTATTCAGACAACATGTGTTAGAATTACATTACCTAAATGAATCCTTGGTATTATTTAAAGTATTTAAAAAGGTTAGCACAGTTTTTTCAAAATGCTTTAGATAAAGCAATCAATACTAAATGCGTATAGATACTATGATTCGTTGTAGTTCAACGACGCGTCGATAGCCATTGTCTGTGAAGGAAGAATCTTTATTGACACCTGCGTAGAAACACCGAACTTCTGTAACCTTGCTGGATAGCTTCCTCGCATGGTGAATTTGGTACCACTTGTAATTGGACTCATAATGGTGATGTGCAAATTATTTTTAGTCAGTCAGAGACCACAACCACTTGACGAAGGAGACCTCCACCTTAACATTTGTTAAACAGCATTAGAGTTGGGGGATCACTTAGGAACATAAATTCAGACCAATGCATTCAAAATACTTGTTTATAAAGTACGCAATGTATAGTTGTATTATCTCTCGTCTCATATGATTCGAATCTGTCGACAAACTACTAATGACGAATGTATATATATCATGATACATGTAATTAGTTTGTACTAAAATACGAATGAACAGGCTTTGTTTACCATAGAAAACAAATGTAAAGTACATGATATTGGTTGATTTCAAAAGTCATTTATAAGACCATACTGCATTTGCTTGAAAAGTCAAATACAGACTTCGAAGTGGTTTACCATTATCTATCTAAGCGAAACGAACATAAACTTTAACAGTATTTAACAGTGGTTTGTGGCAATGGTAAGATATAGAACGCAATGATACTAAGTACAAGTGCTCTATTGCATTATAATATGTGCTAGTTTGTGATCACATTATGATTTACGAATCAAAATTGTTTCATTTGCATGTATTTTTGCACATACTCGGTACTTCAAGAACACAGTACAGAAAGTCTACACTTGTTTGCATTTAATGTTGTATTCATCGAACGAAACAACCCTGGAGTAGGTTTATCGTGCCATTGCTTCAATCACTAATAACCAAGCGTTATTTAGTATCATCATATCTACAGTTGAATTCTGATTTCGATAGTTCTATTCGATATATTGCAACTTCTCTGTTATTGACTTATACTTATAAAGGGAAATTACTACTACTCAACAAATCAAAGTTTTTATTCGAGTAGTTTCCCTTTAACCTCATAAAGCAAACAACACTCATTGCAATCAACTCTTGTTATGAATGTCAGTTAATTGAGCAGGACAAGAAAATCCACGTTTTTATTTAATAATATAATATGTTCAATAAGGAAAAAGAAAATCACCAAACAGTCTCCAAATAAGCTTCACCCCCCCCCCCCCCCCAACACAAGGACACCATACCAAATAAGATGACAAAACACAGTCTTCTAGAGAGTAACTACTCCGAATGGTCTGTAACAAGGCTCCGGGTTGTGGTTAGCAACTCGTTCAGGTTTATATATTGTGCTTTTTTAATTTTATTAAAGTATATGAATAAACAGACAATTGTTACGGATGCTTTACTTTGAGAAAAGAAAGGGAATAATTCATTGTCCAAAAGACTGTCTGAGACATGTAAGTATATAAGGATACAATACAATGACTGGATGGTTTGTATTCCATAAAAGCATGAACATTGAAGGTGTTTCCATATAAGAATGAGTGAAGATCAAAAATTAAACTGGAATTCAGACTAGCAAAGACAAACAAACAGTAGGTTGCATGCAAACATACGAGTTACGACATTTCTGTGTATAAAGTGCTCAGAAGAGGACTAGAAAAATAGTTTGTCGTAATAGAAGTCCAAGGTGTAAAAAGTAAAATTATTCAACAGTTAAGGGGTCTGAAAATCGACAGAAAAAACATTTGTTTAAGTCAATATGTTTCGCCTTCATACGCAATTGGACGTTTTCATATTTACACATGACAATGTATTTGATACCAATGTTTATGCAATTGGTACTTAGTTTCTTAACTGTTTTCGTAGGGTTCCTCACTTATTTGAAGGGGTTTTGCAAGTTTTATTAATATTTTTTCTCGAATTATATGCGTTTTAGTCCTCATAACTGTTATTAGAGTAAGCACTGCCGATGAGCACATGTTTGCATTCACTACTTTCACTGTATACTGTTACGCACTCGAGAACAATACATTTGTTTAACATACATCAGCTGCCGAAAGAGTTACACCTGACAATCTTATATGATTCCATGTGTACAGTATTTTTGGTATTCAGTACAAAGGTATCTCATTATTATGTCAACTGAAGAGAATGAAGTTGAGCTTGCTAACTAAATGAATGAATGTCAAGTGAAAGAGCAAATCTCGTACCTTTGTCAGTTTTTCATAATTAATATCCTTCAGTTTATCCGCTGGTATATTCGTCAAATATAATAAAACATTTAATATAAGCACTAGAAAGCATGTGTTGCTCTTCTTTTATTTGAGATGTTAACAGTAAAAATAAGAGCAATTTTTTTGTAACAAAGTCTTTATGTTAGAAAAGAATCAAGATTGACTTGTGTTTGCTTGAAATTGTCCGTCCCAGAAGAACTGGCAGGAACACCAGGCCGTGGTTGTAAAGTCATGTGACTGCCATGTTCTCATTTTAGACTATGTGGCTTTGGAAGCATATTTGTTATGCAAAATGCCTGCCATTAAGTTTCCACATATCATTCTTTTTATTTCTATATGATAATAAGGCTTAGGATCTCTCTCTCTCTCTCTCTCTCTCTCTCTCTCTCTCTTCCTTCCCACACCTTTTCTATCTCTCGCTCCTTCTATCTTCCTCCCTCTGCACCTCTCTCTCTCTCTCTCTCTCTCTCTCTCTCTCTCTTATCTCAAGCACGTTGACCTGTTTTGGGAGCTTTGTTTTGTGACGACCGCTTCAAAGTGATTCTTGCTTCCCGTTTGTGTCATCAAAAATCGGTGTTAACATAGTTTGCAAATGGAGTGACGGAAATTAATCTTCATCAGACGCTGTTTACTAAAGACACCTTATAGTGTATATATGACCTTAAATGATATGTCTGCTACATGCTATTTAAACCAAGCTCTGTAAACACACAAGCGGACAAGAGTCTATGTTTTGTCTTGTTTCTCACGCAAATGTCCCATTTCATAAAAACGCTGATAGCTAAATCTTATCTTTTTTGAGAAGTCATTTTAATAGAAGCATTTCCTCTCTCCTAAGTTATGCAACAAGAACAACAGCGAGCTTTTGATGCTATCGCCATAATTGTGACGCACCGATATCAACATAGGAACTACTACCCCTTAACTGATAAAAAAGCACAGCCACCCAATGAGTATATCTTAACTCAAGATAGATGGCGGATTTAAAATGATTCAAGTGCTAAGTGTTATTACATTTTTTCTCAATAGAACATTTTGCTGTAGAGCTATAAAGATCTGGACTAACAACCATCTTTTATGACACAATAAAACAAGCATTAAATCTACTTTAAAGTATGAACAATGGTTCAGTCGCTTTGATGTTGACCTTAAAGGATGTGTCGTACAGCAATGAGAGCCCTGTAGACCGTATAAAATTTAATGTTTGTGACATGTGCAGGTCATTGATTGTATCAGCAAAATTACACGTATAACCGAATTTAAGAAAAAGGGAGGTAATTATGATTCTAAATCATTGCGATAAATTTGTTTAGTAGTCTCCCTTGAGGCGACAACGCTTTTGCAAACGCTTGCACAGTCAGACCAGTCCGATCATAAAACAAAATTCATAGGAAAGCAGGTATGAGCGTACTAAAATAAATTTATATTCAGTATGAAGCTAAATGATTTTAGTACCAGAAGATTTTCGACTCCACAAATTTGTACTATGAGCAGAACAATTTAAAGGTTTTTATCAACTTTATGTGATGACGTCATCACCGCTCATTGCTAATATCTGGAAAACGTGTTTATATTTTATTACAACATATCTACCAAGCATGTTTACTGGGCTGCCTCGTAATTTATATAGAGAGGACCACACAATTCGACCACACATCACAGTCATATGTAGAAAATTTAAATTGTATACCGCGTCTACTTACAACTCAAAGTAAAAGTCATTTACGACCGTCGTAAATAGCCAATAAAGATCTTATTTAGTAAACCATCCGTCAATTTTGTTTTAAATCGCTAATCCGCCTAACGGCGTATATCGGTAATGAGGCGTTTCAGGGACGGTAACTCTTCCTCAAACAAAGAACATTTTCTTTTATCTAGAGAATCGCATTTCCTGAAACACTGAAAAGCTATATATTTCTGTTAAATCATGGCATATTTTTTCATTGCCGTGGCAGTCTAAGATTCATCGGAAAATAAAACTTAACTTTCCCGTTACAAAGGTTTTTAAAATAATGTTACATCTGTCAGCGTATTCATCATTTTACAAAAAAAGTTTTTTTCCTCGATTTGGAATCAAGAATTGGAGAATTCTTCATTCTGATACTAGTATATTATAATAAATACAAATTCTTTCAAGACGAAAACGAAATTATCCGGTTTTGTGGAATGAATCCATTTACTAGTATTCTTGCTAACTTTGATAAATGTAAATGAACATAAACTATAAAATTCCGAACTTTGAAACTTATTGTGAAAACCATGTTTTTTGCCGCAGAATACTTAAATCCGGGTATAATAAATATAAAAATTATTATGAATACTAATAAAAATAATTAAATTCCAGGTACAATAAATATGTTAATTATCTTAAGATAGTAATTATTATAATAAAAGAATAATATTCGGTTAAATAGCATTACATTCTTAATTACTATTTGTAATGTTGAGAGCCTCAGAACTCAAATTTTCCTTCCTTTTTTGTAGATTTACTTAGATTCCAAAATACATTATAGTATAATACTATCTTATATCCAGCGTCTGTATTTGCACACCGGATGCAACTTTTCAATTTAAGACATTGAACAGAAAGCCGCAATTATTCAAGTTTTTCCTGAAATAAAATTAAAAAAGGACTGAAGAGCCTATACATAAAAACAGCTTTGGAACATGATTTAACGAACGTTATACCAAGTTGTTCTCAATATCAAGTGGAATTGTAATCGATATATTCAAAAAATACCAAATTTTGGTGGTCGATATTATGACTAGACCTTAGTATTAAGGCGGTCACTATAAGAGGCATTATTGTACAATAATCCCCTGTCAGATATTTACTCATATTGCATTAACAGTTCATTAAGTATGCAAGAATAGTTCAAGGAAAATTCAGGTTTTCATGAATTCAGCTCGAAGGGGAATTTATTTCTAGTCCGTAAAATCCATAGTTTCCACAAAAGCGAAAAAGATATAATTATTTTGTGTAAAAATCATAAAAAAGTTTAAAAACTTTTAAATAATATATAGATAAATAATGTATTTGAACAGACTAAATACTTTAAAGCTAAAAACTATTATATAATTCTTTATGTAACGGAGGTTATGTTTGCCTACGTAAATCCATTTCCATATTATTCTGTTCGTACAAATAATGATAGTTTAATCAATGAGAAAGTAGTTCTTTAAAAACAATATGGTATTAGAATAAAACGGAATTTATTTCATTTACAACTTTACACCATGGACATCTTAACACTACAACAAATATAAAAAAATATACAAAATGCAAGATATTTAGAATACGCTCAAACATTTCATTATACATTAAATAATAGTATAACGATTATATGCATGATTATCATGCACATACTTACTATAACAATAACTACATATACACAAGCTTTATTGCAGACAAACACATTTACGAAGATGAATATTGAGATTGAACTTTTGACTTATCGTAGCTATGATCTAATTTACGATTTTCTTCAACTGTCAGTTAGATTAATTTACATATGTGTACAACTATAATAGTTTTCTTATCGTTATTTGACAATTATTTCAGCCTAAATATAATTTGCCTAAAATCGAAACTATCGTTCAATACAAACGATCCTTAATTCATTAGACTACTGTTAGAAATAGGAGCAACGTCATAGAAGGTTTGGATACTGTAATGTCATGCTCTTTATTGAGTTTAGAAATGTCGGCTTTCGCATTTTTTTGCCAAATAAAATACAATAGTGAATAAAACATGATAAAAAATCTGGAATATTCAATACAATTTTTTATAATACGGAGTTTTATTTCTGTTTAGACGCCTAGCAAGCCGACACAGACTGCGAAGTTATGTTAAAAGACGCAAAAGTAACTTTTTGTATTATTTCTAAGAAGTTATGCAAATGTACGTGACTATCTTTTTCAAAGATTTATTTTGATATCTTATTTATTGAAGTAACAATTTGTTTTAATAAGTAATGCACAAACGCGCCATTATCATATAAAATTGATTATAATTTCGACAATACAATTTTTAAAATGATACTAATGAAGAAATTAATTAGATTTATTTAACCATTTGTAATCTGATAATTAATAACGAAATTTCTTTACTTTACATAACTTCTTTATCAAAATTCATCCTAAAATAACATAAAATGTCCATTTCTGTCTTTTTACGTTACTTTCCATTCTTTTGTCAGTAAATAACATCTATCTTATAAAATTATTGTCGAATATTAGGCATAATGCTTTTTCTGTCTAAATCACTGATATGTTGACATACTAATGATAATAAAAATGTACACAAAATAAATAGAATTTGACCTGTATGTATACATATATTTTCAAAACATCATCATTTAAATATATATATATAACAGTGTTTATTCAAATGAATCAAATCTAACCCACACCATTCGTGTTCACAATATGATTAATATATGTATTTATTTTAACAACAAGCTATATCTAGTTAAAATGTCCCTTAGCGGCAAGAAAAAATGGGGGAAAATACATTAATTAAATGGAAATCGATCCATTGTGTATTAAAACGAATATATATTTTCTGAGACAGTTTAATACTTTAACAAATTAGGTGACAAGATTGAGGTTAAAGAGAAGTTAAAAAGGAGCGAAATAAATTTGATTATAAGAGTTGTATGGATACGTAATGTTGTCGCTGTTGTTACTGTTTCTGCTGCTATTGTTGTTGTTTTATGGTATTATATTCAAAAAATGACAATATACGAATTAATACACAAAAATAGAGGAGACGCCGCTGGTCAATGTTTTATTTGTTTAAAAACATTAAGATATAATTATGAACCACTTTGCAAACGCTATAGATACAGTCCAATAATATTTGGACTGCCACTCGTATTTTAAAAAATATACATACATTTATATTTTTGTCAGTTATCCAATTAATTATATCTTAACTGAAGGCCATATTGTAAATAAGTTTTGTACCTTTTAAACATGTTCTTCTGTGAAAATATATATTTTACAGATACATGTTACTTACTATGTTACCTTCAAGAAATAAAGATTTTATTATTATATTAGGACAAAGCAGAAATTACGTGTTTTATTAAGAATACTTATCGAATTCAAAAAAGGAGAATAATACTGATGATTAATTTAATGTTGCTTGTAGCGGTAAATAATCTTTTATGCATTCGTAATATGATTGTTTTTACACCGTATTTAGTGATGCTTCCATCGAAAGAAAATGTTAAATAAAAAATAATGAAAACTCAAATGTTCTTAACAAGGCGTCAATACGGACGTAGCTGTTAAGAAAATTACAATTCTTAAATTTTAAATATGTTTTTGTATACTTTCAGAAAAACTAGTATACAATGTACTAATTATTTTATAGCGTTTTTTTACATATTCACTGTCCTCTTCGTAGCCTAGATGACAGAATTATGTATTCAATTAAAGAAATATATCCAGATTTAGTGTGCATGTAAAAAAGATAAACATACAAATCTCTTTAGTTTCGACCTGTATTTCTTTAAAAATATTCGCTGGAATAAATGTGTGTGCTAAATCCTTTGTGGTATCTGATGATATACGAGGTATTTAGTAGTTTGTATAATATTTGGAGGACAAAAACAATGCCCGAAGACTATATAAGTTGTAGTAACATTTTACCAAAATATTGATCAAATTGCGGCACCAACGTATAAAAATGTTTGAACCACGGAAGCGAGGCAAACCTCCTAAGAAGTTATCAATTTATCGAGATATTTGCATATAAAGCAATTGAATAATCAAGCACTAGCATTTATTGACTCCGAAACAAACAACAACAACTATTTATTAACATATATGTTAAGAGATGTACTATTTTGTTCCGTTTCTCTGTAATTGTTTAAAATCATATTATGTTTTGCTAAATTTCTTTTTACACGTATTTGTTTTGATCGGCTATATATATGTATACGTATCTATATGCCAAGTGAAGATTATGATATGCTACGCATAAGCAGAAATTGCAAATGAATTATATAACGGTAAATGTAATTATAAAAATAAAAAGGGCATGCAATATTATCAAAATATAACACAAGTTACAAATAAGTTAATTTGAATAATGAAAACAAAGACTTTAAACAGACTACTAATATGTTAATTAGAACAGTCCCAAACCTTTTTGACCGCCCCTTTATAAATAATAAACTTTTATCTTGCTATAAATTTTATTCAAGTCTTAACTGCGAAACCATGTTGATTTTGTGACAAATATTGCCAAATATTGCACTGTAATAATAATTATTTGAATCATAATTCTTTGTAACAATCAACATATTGCTGAAAATCGAAGCGTTGCTAATGGGTCTTTATGTCTCTATTTGCTTTTCAGTATAAAACAAATACGCTGTGATTTAAGAAAAGCATTGTTCTTATTTAACTAATTAAGCAATTTAATTTAAACTTCAATACTCACATCCTACAGTTGTTTGTGTATTGTTAGTTTGAAATATCATTTGCTACAAAAAGTTTGAACGTTTATCAACAGACATAATTCCCATGTATAATAGGCAAACAATAGTTTCTTTCGGTCGCATTAAAAACAAATTCAAAGCTTATAATTATTACACACGCGATTAAAAGCATGATTTTTCATAAAATTGTTGGTGTCTATTACCATATTTCACAACGAAAGACTTTATTCTTACAAGAGATAGGTGTTCCGAAATTGGCCTAAATGATTCAAAGAAATCCGGAACATCCGCTTGCCTACCCCTCTCCAAATATAACACTTAAAATAGTCTAATACTAGTAATACATTGTACACGGATAAAGTCACTGTTTGTCTCATGTATAAGGATGTTGGTAATTATTGACATCTTACGTTGTTACTTATCCTAATTAGAAGAAATATGTTTCTCTAAACATTAGAAGACGCAATCAATGAAGCATGTACACGGATGATGAGGGAGTGATCCATTACACAATTCTACAACATACTAATGATTACACTCAGACTGACATGCATTAGAAAGATATGAAACTGATAGGTTGTGTTGTATATTATAAGTTTATTACACGCATCGAAATCACACTCTAAACAGAGAAGGGATATTAGTTGAAAAAAAAGGAACATACGTTTACATGATAGCCTCAAGGTGACGACTTAACATAAAACAATACTGCTTGCAACAAAACAATGCAAAAACAACGGGTCATAATATTTACAGGTTTTTTAAGCGTTTCCTATTCCTTTTCATTAACAATGCAACTAAGTATGGAACAAATTACTGTATTAGAATAATGATATGTTTAGCTTTTGCACAAAAACATACGTATTTTTAGCACTGCGATGTGTGTTCTTAGATGTTCAATGCATACATCGTCAGAACTAGTATGCTATAATATCCATGAATAAATTATTGACACTTACATGATAAAGACAAATGTTGACTGTCACTTTTGTGTTTGGGATGATGTTTTGTACGTACTCCATTTTTGTGAGTTTCTGTGTGTTGTATAGGTTTTTCGGGAAAGTAGTATTTTGGGTAAGGTGAAATATTATTATTTGTGTGTGAGTTTTGTTCTCAAGAAATCCATTTTTATCAAATTTACTTTAAGAAATACGACACTTATAAAAATGTAACTAAACCTTATTCAGCGTTCTCAATCTATTACTATCCACTATGTCCATTACGAGTGCTTATTGTATAGTGTATAAATGTAACTTCTGGTGCACCTATTACAGTATGTTTTTCGGTTGTGAAACACAAACGTAGAAAATGCTATGTTTGCATTATAAACAAGGCCACTTCAATATTATAGCTGGAGACAAAAGATGATATGTTATTGCGATAAATAACGTTTGACATTCAATATGTATGTTTCCGTTTGTTGTGGTGGTTTGGGGTGGTGGTTTTTGCAAAGCGTTTTGTTTTTGTTGTAGTGTTGGAGTTTTGTTTCTGAGAGTCCTTTTCTCCTATTTATATATACTTATCCAGACAAAACCTTTTTCTATTCCAACCTTGTCCAGTTAGATTTATTGACCTCCATCATATGTATGGACTTAACAATACATTTTAATTATCGAGATAGTTCATACACACAATAAGATGTGTACTTCAAATAGTAATAAATCATCACATAAGCCGACAGAGACTGTTCACAAAACATCTTTGATAGTTTATCATTGGAAAACTGACATTTGTAAATATTAATATTTAATGATTATGTCGTATCAGTCTGACATCTTGGCCTTTCTACTGAAGCATTAATTAAAGCCAATCAAGTTTGTTTGCTGTGGTCTATATCCTTGTCTGGCTGACAGGTTAGTCTGGTAACTTACACTGAATGCAAGTATGTGTAACTACACAAGTGGAAACACAAATCGTGTTAAATTAAAAAAACAAGGAAACACATCCCTGGATTGGTAAATATTAATATAAAAATCATATGCGGTGGGGGGAATTATAGAAGACTATATATATTATGCCTGATATGCAATAATGAATGCAAAGAATGTAATGGGGATAGAACGTCGTAATTTGTAACATCACAGCGACTTTTTCCGTATACATAAGAATAAGTGTAACTGATTTGGAACATTACTTTTAAGAAAACCATCTTTGTTTGATGACTTTACCTACCATGTGTTATTCATATTCATATCTTACTTCAATATATCCGCAATAAGTATTGAAGCTCTATAGACTCATGTACATAGAAAGACTCAAGAAAGACGAATCTTGTCTACCTGACAGACAATACGGATTCCCAGTTTCCAAGTTCAATAAATCTAATTATCCCATGCTCCGAAATCCATTACTTCTACCAATCGACTAATCTTACTCATACATGCATTCGAAACAAATATAGACAAAACAGAACAACTGAGAATTAATGAAACATGAAGATGATTATGCATTTCATCCATCTATAAATGCGTTGACAAATTTTGTCGAGATTTCCGATGCACGAGTATTTCAATAGTTTTTCAAATATTTTGTTTTGACTATTTCTAAATTTTACGCCATTCCCCATACTCATGTCTGATTTCTCCAATTGTCAGATTATTTTGATAGCATACAATTGCTTACAATGGTCCTCCGATAGAAACTGGCAATTGTCCGCGAGAAAAGTAGTTTCACTAGCAAATAGTGTGTTAATGTGCAACTTGGCACTATCTGTATAGTTACGTGTCCCACTGCATCGTATATGAACGGCAAACATAATCTGGTAACATGAAATATTTATGATCACAGACATTGCAATCAATTATGAATAACATTTGCATATTTTTTGTTGTTGTGGGTTGAGCAATGCTATCTGCCTCTTGTGTATCTTTGGAGAGGAAGCAATTACATTTAAGCTTAATATCTCTCTCTCTCTCTATCTCTCTCTCTTTCTCTCTCTGTGTTCCTCATTTTCTCTCACTCCGACTCCCATTCCATTACTTTTTACTCCTGTCCAATTTCTTTACAATACTATTTAACTATTGCAATTCTTGCATACAAAATTAATTCAATTCAGTCGCCTTAAATGTGAAATGTACATTGATTCTTGATAATTATGCTGCTAGTCGACAGAAAATGTGAGGGTATGTCGTGGTTTGGATTTATTAATGGTTTCAGAAAAGTTACTGTTCATGCATGAATTGATATCATGTTGTACTCGTACTTAGTTAGTAAAATTGAACAACCAAGCAATATCAGAAAGGCACAGCAAAGTTTCTTTCCTGAAAATAATGTGATTTCTTTGGAGCATAAATGTTCAGTTAATTTGAATACAACAATAAAATGTTGACAGTTTGCAATGTGTGTCTCAATGTTATCAATATGACATGTAGTGTATAATCATTTAGATGTATTCACTTCAGTAGCCGGTTTTTCATTGACGTTCAGAATGTTCTATCCATTGAATTATTGTTTGTTTGTCATTATCATTGTCGTTGTTGTCAAAAGCTTTCGATTATCTCTATTAGTTGTTTAGACAGATTTACATGTGTGTATGATTATTGGTGCGTTTTACAAATCTCTTTCTTAAAGTGCACATCAATGAATAAACTGTATCATTTTTTATATCTCATTGATGTTTCGGACAATTTATTAAGTTGCTAAATGATATATAATTAAAAAGGTGATAAGAACTAGGTTAATATTTTTAACGGTTAGCTCAATCAGAAAGAGAACCAGAAAACTAGGGGCGAAACAATAAGGCAGGAAGTTGAACAAAATTAGGAACACCATGAAGAGCAGGAGGTAATATCAAAAAGTTGAAGACATGTCGGAATGATATTTAAATACAATAACATAAAAAGGAAACAGTTAAAAAATAATGATATATGTACGTACATGCATTTAAAAGGGAAAATAAGAATGATAGAATCATATCGTGGTGAACACGCCCAACACCACGCACAGAATCCGTAAAATAGCGTAAAACTGGACCACACATAAACAAACTCCAGGAATAATTTAACAAAGCAACGGCCTACAGTCTTAATGTGTTAACGAGATAGTTCAGATGAGAGCGGTTATGTGGATACTTAAAATGGTTTTAAAACAACGTTACCTATTAATGTTAATTTTACAGTTTCTTTTATTAATGTTCCAATCTTTATGTGTTGCATATGCAATGCTATCTGTGTTTGGTAAGACACATAAACATCTACGCTTGGGAAAAAGAAGAATCATGTTAAAAGAGCTAAATAATATTTTTCAATGAACACCTATTAACTCAAAACTAGTTCCAGATATTTTCCATTTAACAGTCGATTTGCAATAAAACTTAATCTAAGTGTAAATGTGGTTAATTTATTTTTTTAAGAAAAGCCTGCATACATGAATCACTTACAGCAAAATGGATTTAAGTTTTAATTAACATAATACGTTACAAGCACATCTGAAATGTCAAACATACGTATTTCATTAAATTATAGATTACAAGATGTGGTACAAAAGTACGCATCTTTAACTATACATATGTTTCCCTTAGTATCCTTTGCTAACATTTCCAATCATTAAGTTGGTCCTTTGTCTCTTGTTGACCATATAGAATTTAAGAATAAATGCAATGTATATATCATAAAGATAAGAAAAGGCTTCCTAGACAAAAAATACAATCAAGATACTAGTAATAATACCGCCTTCCCTAAAAATACCACCAGTCCCAAAACCCACACAACACATACGACCATACAAACAGGGGATACCGCCTTGGAACGTTCTGTTGCAGTAAAGTCAGGGGGGCCTCTTTATCGTGCATAGTACCAAATAAGGTAAATAGGGTTTTGCAAGAAACTCCTGGTGATCAACACCCGAAGTGTAAGCAAAATCGAGTACAAATCGCATTGAAAAAAAAACAAAAAATGGTTTCCAGCAAAAAATTGCAAATATAGGTTGGACTAGAATTAATTACTTGTGATTTGAACTATGATAGTATTGTTACTATAAAACTTTACATTCTGTTCATTGTTACATGTTCGTGATATTTTCTATCATTCAATGTACAATCATGATACGCAATTATAATTTACAGTAATCGATAGGTTTTCAAGTACATAAGCTTTTAAAGTCTGAATAGTGATACAGTGATCTTATAAGCGCCTACCTGAAATATCTCAACAGATAACTGACAACAACCAACGATTCATCAACGGGACCACACAGAAAATATGAGTCTTATGTTAATAATTAAGACATGATTTACTCATATTTTGAAACATTAATCCGTAATAACATTAGTGATTTACAGTCATACAATACAGATATAAAAAGTAAAGATGATGAAGCGACATATTTTTTATCTTTGTACGTGTTTAAAATACTAAAATAGGAAATATCTTATTTTCTCAGACTTGCAAATCTAGAATGAATATTTAAGACTGTCCCGTTTGCTTTGCACAAAATACGAGGAATTGATTATTGCTGCAGAAAAAAAATCATACTTTTTTGTATCTGTTGCTACGAGAACTATTATTGATGAAAGATAATATTGCAAGAACGTTTTTCCTATCTATTGATAACGTTTGTCCCGGATGTATTTATCTGTCCACAGTGGGGAGGCCGTGCGTGTGTTCTGTAAACAAAACGTGCACATGCTAATAATGATAAGAATACAAAGATAAAACTTACTACTGACGATACCCTGTGAAATGTGACTTATTCCAACAACCAAAGCCACAACTTTACCGATTTGTCTTAACTTATTTGTCACATAACATATTACCAACACACCACAACATGCAACAAAACTAAAATGTATACAACTTAAACAATAGCAACACAAAACAAAATTGACAACAACTTATATCATATTGATAATCTAAAATCAACCAACGCTTAAAATTCAATGCAAAATAATAAAAATGTATTGTATTTTTATTATTTTGCATTGAATTTTAAGCGTTGGTTGATTTTAGATTATCAATATGATATAAGTTGTTGTTAATTTTCAATAGCGAATGAATACAAAATATTGCACGACACAAAAAAAATTCATTTCAATGACTTTCAAGCTGTTTTGTCAGCGATATTTTAGTTTTTACGACGGCTGGTTCACCTACCAAGTTTTCCTGGACTGTATTCTAACCAGTACTAACTTGCCATTCCATTAGGAGCCAGCAACGTCTTCATAGTATGGAGGTAAATCGACATTTAGTTAAATGTTATAGACGCACACAGACAAACAACAACTGTACTAATCAGAACCAAACAAGAGCAAAAGAACGCAAAACAACAAGAAAAAAAACAAAGACATTCTACCATTATTCAACAGCAAACGGGACACTGAAATTACATTTTGGTAAGCATAAAATAAAAAAATATAATTTCATTTTGCTTCAAAAGTCACAATCAACTATTAGCTATTCTTTGTAACGGCAAAGGTGAACACGCAACCAAGTTCAATATAAAATATATTTGTTAATGTGTTGCCTTGCTTAAAAGTATTACGATAATTTTCAATGATTCTTAAAATCGTGTCCGTATTAAAGCGCACGTATTCTAACAAAATGTTTAATGCGACATTAAATTGAATAAACAATGGTGCAACTGTATCATAAAAAATAGATACATCGTGCAATTTTATCATAAAACTACCCATTGTGTTGGTCCAAGATGGTTTAAACCGCGATGCCGTGGACATTAATTGCGGTAACAGGTTGTCATTGACATGCTATGAGCATACGCAAACCAGTGGACACATGAGTCAACACAAACTGGAACATTTGCAAAAGTCAAATTTTATGTTGATATTGTATTTGTGTATTTCATCTACAGCTTCTGTGCTCCAGGTATATTATCATTTTATCCACAAGTTTGCAATTTTGATACAGTCATTCAATGCTTTATTTTATCAAATTATTTTCTAAAAAAAGATGTTCAATTTCCAATCAACATTACATACATAAACGCAATATTATTGCATTTATTTATTTATTTATTTAAATCATTCAGTTATCATTATCAATACTTTCTCTATATGTTTTATTATTTTTACTCTTTCTTAATTAATATGAATTGTGAACATAATCAGAATATAATACATAATTATAATATGGCCTATTTTATTCAGATGATATGTTGACATTTTCAACAAAGCAAACCCATATTTTTGTTTTTATTTTTCTTAAGATATATTTTCATTTCTCTTCACATCATGTTGTATATTTTTGTTTTGAAATTTCTGATATTTCATTGAAAATATAGAATTATATAGGCCTATACAATTCACATTTGCCTTTATCTTCAAAACAAATTATAACGAAGCACAAACAATATTGTTTTGCTATGAACTTGTAGCACGTCCATATATTTTCATCGGACATATTTATTTAGAATACTAAATTAAATACAATTTGGCTAATTATTAAGTTGAAAATGTCTAAAACAAAAAAAGTATTGGTGAAATATTAACAAAAATACATATTGCTTTTGTTTTCATTTTCAGCAATGGCTACTATTTTTGTCCGTGCCGTTGTAAAAATAAAGGCATAGAACAATTTATTTCTGTATCAATAAAGATAAAATTACATAACATTTTATACATTTACAGGATGTATAAGACATCTCCGAAGTTCATATTTGTATAAATAGTCATTTATCACTAATACACCAATAATAAAGATAAAAATATTAAAAACATTTTTTGCTGTATTCTCAATATTCATGATTTCAGAAACGTTTTGTTTTTAATATTTATTTTGCTAAATATGACGTTCGCATCATTTTTAACTGTTGGAAAACCATAGGACCATCAAGCGAAATCAATCATCAAATTCAAGCAAAATTAATTATTGTATTTGACTTAAATCATTATTAATGGCACCCACAAAAATCGTAATAATTGTTAGGTTGGTACAAAATGAAAGGGAAAAACATATTAATATTTATGTAGTACTATTCATTGTCTCACTATTTATTATCATTAACCGCTACCTGACAATATTTTATTATAAAACGTTGATGTGTTATAGTTTACCGATTGCTGTTATATTATTTAATATTGTTCCTCCGACCCTCTGGCTCTAAAATGATTGATTAGTGTCCTATTTATTCAAAGTCTCTGACACGACACTATTCCTGCCGCCTCCTTGTCGCTTAAATATCAGTAACCGTATTCAACTTGTCGTAAATAGACCGTTATTTGGAATGGAAAATTGTTTGCAATCTATCGTACTAGACTGAAGTTTAGATCACTGAGTTTGATGAAAAACTTTAAGACAAGTTACATTTAAGATCGATCTTAGATGCCAGTATTTCTATACCCACAACCAATCTAAGGAGTAAACCATTGTCGCCATTATTTCATGTTCATATTCTTATTTATAAGTTATATCTTTCTCACAAAATTAATTCTTTTAAAAAAGTAAACAAATGAAAAAATCAAAACTAGTTACGTCCAAATATGGACACAGTAAAGCAACATCTATTCCTTACCATTGCTAGTCATCTTGTCGTAGGTTCTAAAAATAGATCAGATATCCCACACACATTGTTATCAACCCCACATGAACACCACTTTTATAAATCCTCAGTATACACATTGCCCGGTGTTCACCGCGAAACTAACCATACACCACCCACTAGTACTTAATCACTAATACATATATTTGTTCATAAAATCTCTTTATGCATCTTATGTAGCCACGGATCTATTGTAGCAGTATTTAAATCCGACTATAATATCAATAAAATACTCATAAACAATGTGGAGACATGTTTCAAAACTGTAAAAATCCCACGTATCATCACAAATCAGCGTATATCAGTTCGGATACAATATTTCAGCACATGCATTTAGGTACACACGACGATTGGTAATGAAGTTACACAAAAATGATTGCATTTGAATTTAGCAAATTTTATGCCTTAGACATAAAGGTTTCAAGACGCCTCGGTTTCTTAGCCTTGTGGTTCCATTGCGAATCAAACCCGTCACAAATGTCACAATTCTAAGACAACTTTGTTTGAGCCATAAAGACATAAAGATTTTTCTAAGACTAAAAATCCGAAATGCTAATATCAGTTACTAGGTTTAATAACGAGCCGGAATTTTGTGCGCTGGGCATGTTGTAGATTATTTGTATGAACCTTTAGCGTATAAGCATCTCGAGTCTGTCATGTCGACAATGGCGTTCTGTTTTGTTTAACAGATTCAGACTTGCCATATATCCATTAGACTTAACACAGTTTTCGACCATAATAATTTATCATAATATGCACCATGCCCTTTTCGTTCTCCTAAAATGTTTGCGAGATTAATTGCAAGACTATAAATATTCACTGCTTGCTAGATAGTTTAGATGAGTTAGACGCTGGAAAAACGTTTTTGAATCGACAATATAATTATTTCGATGAAGGCGTTCAGTCATTAATAATTACATTAACACAAAGCATCCTAGTTATTAATACTTTCACTTGAAATAACTTTAAATCAATTTGAAGTAAGACACTCATGAGATTCGTGTGTAATATCAAATTACGAATGTAACAAAAAAAACATTGTAAAAAATCATATGGCTTGTTGCATAAAAAACTAGCAGTTTTAATTTAGCTCATAGCAAAATTAATCTAATTTTATTGAAATCCTTTATATGTTGTTTTAGATTATTTAGATAAATATTTCCCATTGCTGCAAAACCCCTTTCTCCGAGGCTTATGCCAGCCATACGACACTTATATTTAGACTAGACTGATTATGACCTTTGGGTTTCTAAGCTTCCCATTATAATCTCTGTAAATGAGAAGTCTTGAAAGGTTTCTTGGAAAACTTGTAATAAAATTTATAACTGGGCAAAATTAAGTAGCAAATATCATGACCTGTAAGTGCATTTAGTGTATTTGTCATTGTTGTTAAAGGTATCCAAGTCCATGGCAGCGGAATCTAAATATACAGGTCGTTAGCAAACATCTACCTCATAAAAGTAATGATAATAATTTGTCATCAGACATAGAAATGACTTAAGTGGCTGTAATACACGACTTTATAGGTTATCATCGGTAACAAATTATTGCTGCATCATTGTTTGTATAAAAAAGGAAGCATATCTGAAACACAGCAAGGGCGATGCCGTGTCTTTTTGTTTTCGCGCTGAAATGCAGCAATGGTAATGTCGTGTCCTTTTGTTTGGCGCTGAAATGCAATACTAGCCCCGAAACAACAAAAGGTATAGACATGAATATAATAAGGAGTTGAATATAATAAAATGATGTAAGAGCAACTAAGCTGATATAAATTTCATAATAACAGGGTATTTGAAACCTACAATTTACTATCGACAGAGAAACACGCGTGGAAAAAGGCCGCCCGTGTCAAAGCTTTGTAACATGGTATGACTGCTGCGAGTTCCCTCTGCCTGTTTTCTTTTAAATCAATTCTGTCTAATATCTCATAACTGTCGAGTCCTTTAGAATAATTTATGACTACATGGTATGATATCACGAGGAAAAATCTTATTGCTGATTCTATTATAGTACTAATGGCAATAAAGCTGTCTACGTTCGTTTACGCATCGGGTGTAGGTTTCAGCAATGCGGAGGTCCAATCTGACAGCAGCTTGTTCGTCAAGGGGAAACAGTGAGTTTGTATACTGGTGATGTTCAATATCAGCAGAAAGCAGACAAAGACTGAAGGTGATTTCGTAAAGCCAACTGGTCTGAGTTAGATGCTTTGGTCTCGTGATGGCAAATAAAATCTGATGAGGTGTCCATTGTTGTTGTCTACCAAAGATAATAAAATGTTGTTGATTGACATTAATGGTTAATCCTTTATACCCTTTAAAAAATCAGACCGGTGTTATTTACATGCAAAATATAATATTCAAGTAGTAGGCCTTGGTTGTGTGTGGTATTACAGAAATAAAATGAAGATCGTGCGTTGTAACTAAATCATATGATAACAAGAATATTACAATTTACACAAATATAGCAAAACCAAACTGTAAGGCTTCTGTCATTCACAACTGAATTCAAAGGTGATAATAATATAGCATTGTAATGACTGTCTTTGTGTATCATGTACAAATGCGGTATGTTCAGTTCGCACAAAGGCCTCGCCGCCCAACAGCATGAATAACTTGGATTTGAAGAGTATTTTCTAAATTTTCCTATACATATCCCTTGGCCATTTAACACACCATCCTGCAACAATAAAACAAAAGCTAATATTATGCTGCTAATTATGAACATATTGTAAAACGATAATAAAAAATACAAACAAGGATTGCTGTTGTTATGTCATATTAACACAATGGTAATGGTCGTGTGTCGGACTTGGTTTTCATGTATGCCGTTGGCACATGATTTCGTTGACATAATAATGCATGCGTCAAGCCCACGATTATTCAAACAAAATGTTAACATAGAATAATGCTTAATGTATTATTATAATAACCGAAATTATGTGCTTGCTTGGGAGCATAATGCGTTAAACGCTTTGCCAAAGTCGCTCGTATGACATGCAATAAATTTTAGCACACATTGATTTATTCGCCGCTTTGGCGAAGATTTATGGCTGTAATGACATTCAGAATGTTTAAGTTTGATTCTGGCATTCCAGGCAACTGGAGAGTAACATTGTTAATGAACAACTTCCAGCGCAAGATATAAACTGACTATATATTTCTACATCCCACTTATACCGAGTCCTTAACACAGCAATAGGCACACTACCATTAACAACTGAATGGCGAGCCTCACTGATGTCGGAGACTCATAAATAGCTCATTAAACCGTAGCCGCCTAAGGTTAGACCACCAAAGTTGAAGCCTGTCTTTTTCACATTGTTTATGATCTTCCTAGACCGTAACATAGGTCTTGTTGTATAGTTGTATTTATTATACTGCCAATAGTACGGTATATCGACCATCTAAATTGAATTCTGGTTATATTTTTATACAACTAGGCATGTTTGCAACAGTGTATGTAGTGTTTAGTCTGCAAGAGGAACTGTTCCACTTTCATATGTTCTAGGCACTCAACTAAACGTTGTAGAACGTTTTCGTCTGGTTGGTTTAATTGCATATTCTTAGCTGACGTAAACCCAATTTCTTCAATTCGTTCGGTATCATTTGTGGTGTTGCTTATAATATCCCCGAGAACACATTACCATTGTTATTACGTTATGAATGCTCTATATTCTTTAAGGACCTTGAGTTTTTTCTTCCCTTACAAACTCTTAAAGTGTTATTTGAGTTGTCAATATATATAAACAATATACTTAATTTCCAATACTTACTGTTTTAATTTAGTTTACATAAGTCCAAATTTTTGTAACATTCGTAACACAGCATTCAGTGACTCAGTTTAAGCAGTATTTCGTTTCCCAATTCAGAAGGTTATAATACGATTAACTTTAATTATTTATATCAAGCCTATATCTTGTTTTCATTTTTATATTACAAATCTCGAGTTGAACCTATTAAAGTTCCAAGCTACAAAGTACTAGTAAAGCTTTATTATTTATTAGTTCAAATGTCACAATTACCATCGTCTTAAGGATATGTCGACATGAACTTAGTCACCTAACTGCTGTCGAAAAGGTCCCTAAATCAAAGAGCACGGATAATGAAAGTCTGAATGAGCTGGTTGTCTGCTATGATGGTGGCGTATATGGGTCTTTTATTGAGCAAGCGATTGTTTAATTTAGTCTACATTGTCTGTGCCTCTGCCGTAATTTATGGTTCTAACCTATTTTCCCTCATAATACATCATTTTACACAGGAATACTCTTGACACTGCATTTACCTTTTAATATATTGTTGGAATGTTAATTCGACAATAATAAGTCTTTAGACATACTTCCTGAAACAGTAAAACAACTTTTTATGAAATGCTGGTATACCACTACAGACAAACAATGGGTTGCAATTTATTCATCAAAGGCTTTTTTGTTAACACCCTGGGAAAAAGATTATTTCAGTTTTGTGATTTGAAAAAAATAAATAAATATTGAATTAGTAGTGGAAATACATGTACTGGGTAATAACTCAATGCGGCCAATACACTTAAGTACTGTATTGTTTACTTATTAAAGTGTGAGCATGTTTATTTGTGTACATGCTGTACTCAAAACAACATAAATATATTTTTAAATGCTATGACTGTTCTGAATTGTAATGACGATTAGCATTTTCACTGGTTGCAAAAAATCGACATCATGAAACGTTCAGATCTAAATTTAATGTTTCAATTTCAGAACCATGTAAAACAATCATATTTCTTTCTTTATTAATGTATTTATTTATTTATTTTGGAAGATGTTCAGCTTGTTCTCATTTCGGCTTCATGCTATTTGTGCACGTAAAATTACTTTCTCTTATAAGATAGAGGAACCAAACCTCTCGCTGAAACTTTTTCTTATTTCGCAAAGTCGACAATACAGAACCTTTTTGGATTTTTTTCATGTCCACTAAAACTAACTTATGTTGCAAGAATAAATGACATTGGTATCAATATTATATTATTTAAATAAGTATACATATTTATTTTTCATACGTTGGTAAAGAAATGCTAAGCCTACTCATAAAACAATGTTCATGATTATAAAATGAATCTGTTTTTGTTATTATATTAAAATGTTGTAAGACATAGAAGTATACCATGAAATGATTCTAAATTTTAGAAAAAATAGCAGTTTTTTCTTATTGATTAACTAGTCAAAAAGACACAGAAAGAGAGAATGTACAAGCCTCAAATATTCAAAAATAGTAAAAAATAAATTCTTCAAAAAATATATCACTACTAAACTGAAGCGATGTTTTATTTTTCATTCTTTAAAGGAATTAAGAAGTCGCTTGAAAATTGTTACATTATATAGATTAAAATTGATTATAATTTAATAGATTGTTCATCATGAGATTTTATAAGCAATAATAAAGTCATTTAAATGATATGTATAAGAAAAAGAAATATATTTCCTTGTCAGATATTACATATTATAACTTAAAGATGATTTGTATATACTGCAATAGTTTAAATAACAATTTCTCAACTAAAAGACATCAACAAAAATATTTGAAAAACCTTCTGCATTTTGGGGTCCTCGTAAAGCCGTCAGTAAAAGGAAAAATAGGGGATTTTGAATTATAAAAAACAAAGCATGACACATCCAATTCATTCAATAGAAATCTTGACAACCATTGCTAAAACCTTTTTTTTGGAGACACTAAGAAATGATATTTATCCTCAATCACATTGGTACTATGGATTTTGCTGTTAGGAACTTCAGGATCTGCGCAAAAAGAATAGGTTCTGTCGAGTATCCGTGAATAATCTTTCTCTGCTCCAATATAATAAATGCAGTAAGTTATAAGTTTCCAATTTTTTTTGTCGTAAAATATCAATATAAAATATTTGAAATAGATATTTATTGTCCACAAGCAAACATTGGGTATCATATAATTGTAATCTTTCACGAAATAAATTTCATAGAATATATTATTTATTTATTTACATGAAAATGGCTAAGCGAATAATCCTACCGAATAAATTGACAAGAAATGTGAATTTAGACAATTTACTTTGTAATATAAATTGTATATCGTTTGACTTAAACGTTTTTTACAAAGGTGACCAATGTTGCTAGAACATGAATTTAAAACTATTTTACACAATAATTATATTTTGTAAAATTATGCCATTAATTTTTTGAAATAAAATGATAGTAAGCATTTTCATCAGCTTGTGTAGAATCGACACTAGAAATGTTTAGTTCTAAATTCAAAAACATTGCAAACAGGTTTGCAAGAAAAAAACATTTGTTGTTAACTAGTTTTACTATGATAAGCAATGCATTTTAACAAGATTTATTTGTTTGTTCTGGTAACAAGATCGGGAAATATATTTAACTTGAAATTGTACTAATATAAGGAAATTTAACGCAAAATGATGATAAAAGACTTTCAACGTCTGATCGGATGATTTAAGTTAAATTAAAAGTATTATAAATCTATTATATCATTTACAATATGCATAAATATTTAACAATGTGTATGCCTCAAATAAGTTACAGAAAACTGTAGGCATTCAATGCAAAAAAAACATGCAACTAATATTACCACTAACAAATTAAGCAAGAATAATTACAAACAAATTAACATTTTTTTCAAAATGAAGGCGAGCATTAAAATGTGCATTAATTTATGCGTTTGCACCAATGTAACTAAGATTAAATATAATTATCAAATTATTATTTTTACCATTAAAATAACAATAAATCATTTTGCACTCCAATGTAAGGATAATGATGCTCATGTCTTCAAATTTCTCTCATAAAAACATGGAAGATTTCGCATCATATTGGCGAAACAATGGTCTTCCGCGTAAACATTTCAATGAATCCCTGCCTCGTTCTATTTTTATCAATTTATACTTAGCAAAATGGCTCATCGATTGACGCAGGCTCTTCGATGCATAATTGTTGCCTTTAGAAATTGTTCTATGCTCTTTTTATGCTTCGTTGTAGCTTTGAACTTTGTTATTCACGTTTGTATTTATAGCCGGGTAACAAGGAAATGTTGCTTGTATTGGTGGTTGGAAATTGTATCCTTTTGACAAACTTCACGGCTCTTTTACCTCGTAGCTTCAAAACTCCAATAAAACTTTACGAGGGGCCAGGATTGGGTGGTTTTCATATAAAATATTTTCATTGGGCAATAAAGCTGATTAGTATATGGAGTGAGAATTATTGGAAATGAAACATTCATTTATGATTAAAACATACTGCAGTTCTTCCTAGGTGGTAAATACGAGAAGGTCAATTAAATCAGAAATATGCAAATCTTGATAGCGTATCAGTTGTAAGTTAAGTTTAATTAAAAATCTCCGAAGAGGTCTTAAATGGGATATTTAAGCAAAGTGTTTGTGAGAACATGTTTTGTAGCAAATGTCGTAAATTGTTGGTGTATTTTCCACGTTAAATGCCTAAAATGCATCACTTTTTTTGGTATCTGTTCGCAGCTCAAAGTAGATGGTTGATGATAAACTCGTCCACAGCAGCACAAAAATAACATGACTGTTTAAATGTTATGACGTCTCAAATGTCACATTTAAAATTGCATGGTAGATGCTTTTTACGGAAATGATATTATCAAATACAAAAAAGGCGACATCCTTATGTCCTGAACACAAAGTCCACTGTTTCACTTAGTCTTATGAACGGTGATGATAATAACTATTCTACAATAATTGTTCCTCATAAATATCATTTATCTGTTTTGTTCATATCAAATTAAATTAGTCACCGCACGCGTTCTGTCGGATAGTTTTATTGATTTTTTTCGTTCAGAAATCTATGCCCCATAGTAACAAACAAGATTTCATACAGAACTAAGTCACATAATGTGTTTTGTTTCGAGTAAGTGTATTTTATGTTATCCGGTGTTTTTGAATATTGCTAAATTGACTGGATTTAATAACACAATTTCCCACATAAAATAAATGGAATGTCGATAAAATGAACACATAATTTGCATCATTCATATTTTAGATTCAGACGAAAACGTCTATACAAGCCTACATGGAAAATATAACTACGCAATAGTATAAAAGTGTGCTATGTTATTAACGAAATGTGCTTACGTAATCAGCAGAACTGTATTCAGAAATTATCGGAATACATTTGAAAAGGAATCTTAAAAATACAAGCCGGTGTGAATTGTGAGCTATGCAAAAAATGGAAATATAACTTGTTGCATAATTGTTGTAGATTTATATGAAGTAAATATTGTATTTTTATCACTTCATTAGTAACAATTTTGTGTTGTATTTGTTTGCTGTTGGTATCGTTCTTTATCATTTTGGTGGTGTCGAGTTGTAGTCTTATTGTGCGGAGTGGGAGGTCTTGTCGAAAGTGCACAGACTGAGTGAAGCTGTTTTCCCACCTACTGAAGTAGGTCTCAGAAGTGTTTTCATAATTGTACCAATCTGATTTCTTAACTGAAATTAAATCAAGTTTGTTATGCGCAAATGATTTAATCAAAAACTGTTTTTTTCCACTTCTGTGCAATGTTTTATTTGTTTGCGAATCCAGCGATGTTCCCATTGCTACTCATAAAAAATCTGTAGACAATGATATTGAACGTTGCTATCTTATTCTTTAAGAGAATCTATCATTCTGATGTTTTGAAATCCGCTCGCTTATCAAAACATAAATAACGTGTGTTTTTGTTGTGCTTCTGTCTGTGACCGAACTCGAGTAGTTTTGTGCGTTTGGCTTCTAACCTGGTAAAACGGGTTTGAATTCCAGTCCCAAACATTTGACAAAATGTCCATTCTCTTCTATATATGAAGAAGTTGCAGGCTTCTTATTTAAGGGAAAGTTAGTAAGGGTTAGAATACAATCCAGGAAAAATGATTAGGTGAATCATGGCCGCCGTACATAAATGCAATATCGTTTAGAAACGACATTTAACGCACTGAAACATAATTTATGAGCTCCTTTGTTTTCTTTTTTTTTCAGCATTAAGCCTTTTTGCCTCTGGGTCTGTTTACAATCAACAAAACCCAGTAGAAACAACAAAATTGATATTCTTCCCGATTTTTTTTCACAAATCTGTTTTATAACTATTCTTACATTTGTTTACATTTGTGTGTTGAGTTTTAAGAGTTTCGTTTACTAAAATGCATTCATGCAATTATTTCGGTAATTCAAGTATATAAAAAACACAACGTTAAATAACTGCTCCGAAGTCAATAAATGTCACAGACAATATTACCGGAAAATTATGTTTTGTTTGTTTAATTTTTTCAGTAAACAAATAAGCAAAGGATGTTCCAAAAGTCGGCAAATATAAATTATTTCAAGTAACAGCACATAGTAAGTAACTTTACACTTTTTCCTTAGAATATTCAAGCGTAGCAAGCGTGTGTGCAGTTTTTTATATTAATATTTTAAGATAGTTGAAAAATATGTAACTTCAATATTTCATAGTGAGTAATACAAAGAATGATGTCGATAAGAAAGCTTTATGAAAGAATTCAATGAGATATTATTGCAATAATCGATTCTTTATCTAAATAACTATGCTTTTGACATGCATTTAAAGCAAGAACAAATCTGATTCATACTTAAATTAAAATGCTGCCCTTCTACATAAATATACACCAGAAGAAAAATAAATTTTATAGACAGTAGCATAATTTATTATATATTAAATATATTATACAGAAATAATATAATATCAACACAAAACAAGAAAATAACATTTAAAATAGTTTGTCAGTGCTTACATGATACTACACACAACCATGACACTGTAATAATTGTGTTACTCTATTTTCATTTACACACATAATAAAAAATTATTTGTTCAATCTCTATATTTCTTTCTTAATTTATTTTCAATAAAAAAGACGAACTACTACAGCTATTTCTTGATACAAAAGCAGCAACTGACCTTCGCTTTTGTTTTATAGCATATGCAATTTGTTTATTTGACAACAAATATGTTTTGCGTTGTTTTTTGTTTTGATAAATGTTTTTACCTTACATGACGTGTAGGTGTCTTTTTAAATCTAAATATGTTTATTATTTTCTAATATTTTTAAATTAAGACATGTTTGTGTTACAAATTATTATGAACTGAATTTTTCCTATTTGATTATTTCAATTTAGATCAAAATTTACAGGAATATTTTCATCAATGGTGTAAACGGGTTTTGGTTACTGTGGTGTGAATATGTTTTTCAATAAATACATGTACCATTTAATTTTGTGCTGTGCATGTTCTAGTATTTCTTTTCTGCACGAAATAATGTGTAAATAAACTCATTAAAAAAATAATATGATAATTTTATATATTATTAATAAATAGTAGATGATGTGTCCATAGTTCTAATATATACCATTAATTCGAAGCGTCAGGATTCAATATTGTATAATATTAACTTGTTTACCCAGGCCATATTTCTTTTTTGTTTTATAAATGGCCAAAAGTATATTATATATATAGCTATGAATAAATGGTATAATACTAACAACTTAATTTTGTATGGATAACATGCTTGGTTTATAATAATTATATTATAATAATTTTCAGTGTGGTCCACAATCAAAACTTACAAATACAGTTGTAAACAGCATAAAACAATACAATACATACAGAATTTACCAAGTAAATAGGATTTCAGAAAGAGAAATGACAATAAAAGTTAGTTTTTTTATGATAGCAGTTTAACGCTAAATTTTCGCCGACTGTTTTGATTCCAAAATGATAATCACCGTGACTATATTTATTTCATTAAAAATATTCCGACCAGGTCATAATGCTTCCGAAAGTGTTGCCATGTTTTTGCAAAATTAACGCAGCCAAACAAAAAATGTTTCTATATTTTATTTTTTATTGCTTAAATACTCTTATATTAATGTTTTGATATTTCTACCGCAATCAGTTTGATAAATATAAAATTGATTCACCGCATGGTACTCATGGGAGTCTATTAATTCGCAATAAAATAAATCTCTGACCATGTCATCAGCGAATATACTTCGAACACAGCAGTGTCCGCCGTATTAAAGTCATAGTTGATTCAATAATCCTGTCCAAATGGTTTCCAGAGTGTGTGGTACTAATTCAAAACTTTGATTGATGTTATTCCGCAAAAATGGCTTTGTTGATAGGATTATATAGTTTTGACAGAACTCTGGAAGTCTGTATGTGCCTTTCTGTATGTTTTATGTGTTGAATTGGTTTTGGGTTGGTTGATTTTTGCGGAAAGTAATATTTTTGGTAGGTGGGATTTTTTCCATATAATTATGTGTTCTTTTCTAGTAATCATTTTTTCATCTCTGTTCTCACATCAGATTTTGTTTCTACGGTCGAGTTGCTCTTTAAGGAAGGAATAAATTCTTAAACTGACCTCCTAACCAAATATTTTCTCCTCCTGAAGATTGTAGACAACGCATCGAGTCCGGTCTTTTATTATACAATTATATGCAATCAAATGTTCTAAAAACGCATGATATCTTATTCATATAAACAGTTTTCAAATCTTACAAACTATACCATGACAAATGCACATCTATGACTCCCTAAATATTTTAATGCAAATATCCTATAAGTAAAACAAAAGTGAAAATCTAGGAGTACGAAACCTTTATATAAATGTTTCTTTAGTTTAGTTTGTAAAATCAAATCACCGTACAACTTTCGCTCAAAATTATGCTGAAAGAAATTAAGACAGGAAAATGTGTTTATTTCTTCTCAGATTGTGCTTTTGCCTGAGTTATTGCATTTGTTTATTTTATGTTGTTCATCATTTTAATGTACTGTCATCAACGGAATTGTTTTTACTTTGTTCCTAGTAAATCGTTTGTGTGCACGATTAAACATTATGTTACGTCAACTAATTATGTTTGTAATTTATTAAGATGGCAACTTACGCGTTGTATATCTTCTGTTCAAGTCCATGTGTTGAATTCTATGTCAAATTTTGATATATTGGTGTTTAAGAATTCCAAGATTTGGGACTGACTTTGTGTGTTAGTAGTAAGTAAGTTTATATATATTATTTTAGTTGCTTATATTGAATCAATTTTCAATTTAAACGGGTACTTGCAATGTTAAAAATGTTGATGAGGAAATAGCTATTTTTATTGTTATTATTCTAAAAACAATAATTATAAATGTAACAATTATATTATCCAGTAAATAAGAATAATACTTGAATGTATTGTGCTTGTTTCTTTTTGTAGAATCTTCTTATGATCAAATGATAATTGAGAAATCGAATTCGACAAGAATATACAAAAGAAAAAAAATAAATATAGTTTTAGCAATTACCGGAGTAGAAAGTTTGGATGATTTTATTTTGTCCACTTCCAGAATATTTCATTTGGAATAAAGAAAATTAAAAGCACAATGCGTAATAAAAATGTAAATATATATATTTATTTATAACGGTTACACGACAACTCTTTCTTTATTATGTGAAAAAATGCTCAAAATTCTTTGTTACTAAATGTTACATATTTCTGTCAATTATATATGCAACATATTTGGTATTTATAACAATAACAATAATTCGTACCTGGCTACTATGTTTGTTTATTAGTATATATAGTAATTATACCAAGATATATTTTATCATTGTATATAATTTTTATACTTTCTTTCTTCACAAAAATTGTTGACAATGCTTTGATTCATTATTGTTACTGTCGCATGTTTTGCGTATAATCTATTTACAATTCGGTAGTATTTTTCCGTCATTTAATTCATTGCTGTAAAAGTCAGTTTTGTACAATAATGTTTCATTATCAACACTTTTTATGCTACCGGTTTTTTTTTCATTAAAATACGCAAAAAATGTACGGTGTATGATAATTTTGATAACTTACAGAAATGTTGTACAAAGTAACATCTAACAACAAAAAAGGGTTTGAAAATAGTTCGCATTTGTATGAGCATTGTACGTTCATACATGAAAGACGACTTGAAGTCAACATTCACAATATTTCTCGCAGTGCCCAGTATGTCTATTTTAAGACCAATATGTTTGTGTCGTTATTTCCTTGATTATTGTTGCATTATCTCAAAATTGCATTTTTCAGGATTGTTTGGCGAGAATATAACTTTTTGTTCCTGGCTCTTGATGTCCCTCTTAATCTAATTGTTCACCCCTGGGTTACGGCTGTCTGTAATCTTCGTGGAAATGTCTGAAGTATTTTAGCATGTGGCATTTTCTGAGAATTAGTTTTCACTTTTTAAATGTTTTGGTTTCGTTTTATGACCTTAAGATCGGTGTGGGAAGTTCCTGTTTTAGAATAATTGTCATCTTGGACTTCTGTGTTGACTTTTAGAACATGTTCCTTTACAAGAGCCAACAGCATATTAAGCAATAATTTTATGGTGACGAAAAAAATATAATGTAGATTATCGAACACGTATTGACTTCAAAACAGCACATGTGAGGTTCTTTTAATTTCAAAACATCATAACAATGTTCGCATAATGGTGGTATAAAGAAATGAACTGTCATTTAAGATGATTTGCACAAAAATATTGCGGTGTTCAGAAACTCGTTTTTGGAAAAAACATGGATTGCTTCCTAGTTGGTATTGGAGATGATGAGTATGAGTAAGCTACGGAGAGGACGACTCAATCAATAGGATTAACAGATCACGATAAGGAACTAATCATGTACGAAGCTATTGATTTCATCTTAATTCAACATCGATTTGTTTTCAATCTTTGATGCAAGGCGAGTGAGTATCTTTTTAATGAACATACGGGAGTTAGCAATGCGATACACATATAACACAACACCTACGCAATCTTTGTTTGTCTTTTGTCATTTAATATTTAAAATCCTTTTCTGCAACGGAGATTTAGTATCAAATGTGTCATAAATGCGAAGACTATAGACGAACAACGCATGTAGCAATTAGTGACCATCGACGGAATGTGGACTCTTGGAACAAAAGGTCAACATAACTTTGCTAAGTTATTTTTTGATGTACAAACATGTGAAAATTATAACCGCTTAAAATATACCCCGTCACCTTCGAGGCACAACTGTACTAGAAAAATGCTTTCCGAATCGGTTGATTAAACATTTCTACATTGCCTCAATAAATTATGAAACTCTATCAACTGTGTCGCGCATTGCATGGGTTGTAACCAAAGCAAACTTGCACCAATAAGAAATGTGTTTTATATTTTTATCTTATACAGTGTATAATTACACAATCAATAAATTATTCCAGCATGAAATTATCACATACTTTTAAAAGCACGTAAGAAATTCAAAGATATTTAAGAATTTGAATTTGTTAGTATTAACTTACATATAAATATCATCAAGACAATTCATTTCAAGAAGGAAACATTCTAATCCAATTTAAATATTTTTGGGAGGAAATAATACATGTTTTTCCCAAAATATTCGTAAATGATTCCCTAAACTAAATACTTTAGGGAGTCTTTAATCAATTTGTTTGCAAAATATTTCCCACCAAGAATAATTTGGTTCACCAGTTGGTTCACCAAGTAAAAATATGACAGTAATTCTATGAATGTACAAATTAGGAAATATTACATTAGCCACGATACAAAGCATGGGAATTTGAACTGATCCATATCTCCTCGATCTCTTTGCATGTCGTCTTTCTAAAGGTCTGCTTGCCATATTTCGATATGTTTAGCTTCCTCGCGATCCGCATTGAAGAAAATAAACATTCTTATTCATTGAAGTCGGGAGGCAAATATAGTCATGATTCCGGTTTCTTGAATAAAGATAGAATGGCGCAATATTTTTCATTCGTACTTGGAATCACGATTCACCTCCTGTATTTTCATACTTTGGATTTTATTTAGTGATGACGTTATTTCCTGTTAATTGTTTATATTACTAATTATTAATCTTGATGAAGGCCAATATGGCCGAAACGTTGATAATCAGATAAATTTGATAAACAATTTAAGTTTTTATTGAAGTTGGACTTCTTTTTTACAAAACACAAATATGATTTTATTGCTAGAAAGTTTAGGGCCAGTGGCAAAACATAAGATCAGTCGGGTAACTTGTAATACAACATACTTCCTTATAATTAAAGTACAAGCAAAATAAAACAAAATTCTTGCAAAAGGTATTAATAAAATACTGTTTCATTCACTTAAAGATATTAATGGTTATAATATGTGTTAGTGATAAAAAAGTGTAAAGACCACTTCCTGATTTTTTTCTCAATTTGTGACGAACGTTCTTAATATAAAAGATATTATTATTATTGTTTGTATACTGAATTATTCATACAAGAGATCAATCTATGAGCTAAATAAATTTTGATAAAGATGGGTCATTTAAAATATTACTGCTGGAAATTCACACGTCTCTAAACGCATATTATTAATATTGGAAAAGAGCAACAATATAGGAATCTTATTTAAAAACATGAACGAAATGAAGAACATTGGAAAGAATAATAATGAAGATAGAGAAACCGAAAATTGATGATTTTTTATATTTATAATACTGTAAAGCAAAAACTCACTTCTCGATTATAAAAATAGACATGCAATACACAAAATAACTGACATTTAGAAAGATATGTATGATCTATAAAACATGATGATATATATAAGATATAAAATTCGCACCGCGTCATCCAGTGTGTACCAATGAGGTGCTTCCACTGTTCCAGACAGATTTCGATTTCATCTGGAAAATCAAGCTTATTGCCTCGGCGTGGAAATTAACGATACTTACCTGACGTACTTACGAAAAAGACTGCATTAATTTTTTTATTAGATGCATTGCATTTACGTTTATGCTTTTTGTATTTCTCAAGCTCCACTCTAATTAATCAATACAAGTAACTATGCTATCGCTCTTTTTTACCATTTCATAATGAAAAGAGCAACTGTACCGTCTTATTCGCAGATAAATTTTATTTTCCCATTAAATATTGATGAAACAGCAATACGTTTGCTACAAGAGCCGCGATATGTCGGCTTGCCATTCAAATGGTATTCATTATGTACACAGCTGCACGCTGAAAGTAGAGACATCATGTGTGGTGGCCATAAAAACGGCGTTTTGCACTTATTAGTGCATCTCAACGGTTAGCTACCGAATATCAAGAAAACATTTAATGTGCAAGAGAACTAAATGCACTGAAAGTCTATTTAACGTTTAATATCCTGTTAAATTATATGAGAAAAGTAACAAACAGTATAAGAAAAGATCTTTTACACATCATCTTCCAATCAGAATAAGCAACATTTAATGATAATATGTCAATGTACGAAGTATACGAAAGCCGTTTCTTAAAATGGTTTTATTCATTTTCAAAAATTCTGCTTTGGCGTGATAATGATATATCTAATCAAAAATCCTTATATCCGAGTCATACGTTAAGAATGTGCTAACCTCGAGCCATGACTTAGGGTTTTCATATCATATGAAGCACATTCTTCAGCCGCGTTACATACCTGTTCCATAAACGAAATATTTTCATTTATAGATAAGCCAAATAGACGTTTATGTTCATGCGAAATAAATAAATACAACAAATATTACACTATACAATCACCTGTCTAATTCCACAAATACAGTTTATTGAATGCAAACCACAACGTGCTTGTGTACATCTTAACACAAAATGTATACAAACGGAGCATAGTTGTCGTTCTACACGAACTGAAGGAACAAACATGTGAAGCTAACTGGGGAGAATTGTAACTGTAAAATTAACATTATTTTTATGGTTGCGTCACAAAATTGGCTTTCAATAAAACTGAACATCTGGACAAAAGTATTTGACTGTTGGAGATGTGACAGAGTGTCACTACATTCGCAGCCCAACTTGTCAAACAAAACACAACACATCAAAACAACTATTTGATGTAAAAGGTGAACAGATGTATCGTTCCATTTCGTGTTGTTGGTTTTTTGCTCATTTTTTTCTATTCAATTTCGGACAACACGGATAGTGATACTACGATCAAATCTGTACAAAAATGATACTTCACTCTCAGGCTTTGAATATTTGGTACACTTTAAAAGAAAGTTTAAAAGAAAAAACATCGAACTTTAAAAAAGATTCTTGCCGGTTCGTTAGATAAATTTTAGCAACACCGAACTATTTCGGGTTTTTACAAACCGCGGTTTCTGTATCAGTCAAACACCAGCTCGTACGTTCACAGTTGATGAAACAAACGGTTTGTAATAGTAATAAAAAATAAAATATCCATAATTTGAGATATGGGTACGCCACTGTGTGATCATACCGGTGGTTTAGACTTAGGTACCCTATTTACAGCTACAATTCAATAATTAGACCATCATTGACATCATAAAATTAATGTTAAGGTGGTATCTCCATAAACGATTACAGTTATAAATAAAGTTTCCTTTTAAAAAGGAAAGGCTTGGCTGGTTGTTGCTGATAAAAGTTGGTTCTGATACCATAACTAAATTGGTTCATTTTATTTCGTCTTGTTGACCATTTTAGTTATGGAATTGTCCTCTTTCAAAGTCAACAGGTAGTCTGAAACATCGGCATATTTTTCTATTTATAGATTTTCCTATAATTCATCGTACTGTACACAAGTTTTAAATTGCATCAGAGAAAGCGTTTCGCAAGTTAAATTATAGTAGGGGTGTATTTCATTAATTAATTAATCCTCCGCTTATTACCTTCAGCAATTATGCTGATAATTAAACAAAGAGCTAGTAAAGTAAAAATAATAGAGACTGCGTTAATATATCTTATCTTTTCGTGCCTTAACGGTTGATGGAACATGCCGATTTATAGTGAAACACCCCGATTTTACAATGAAATCGCAAATGTGTACATCAAAATCACGTGACAAAATTATTGGCGGCAATAGCGTTCCGCAGGTTTCATTATAGAAGGGGCTTCCTTAAATTATCTTGAACAATCCTCCGTTAATATGTCTTTCAGTAATGATTAAAATAATTGATTTAAATATATTGTACATAGTAACAGAAAAAAAATAGACAGTTTTAAAATGTGTACCTTTACGTGTAATTAATGTTAATAGAACAAACCGATCTTTAGTGAAACACCCTGATTTCATAATAGACTAGCACAGTGAAGTTGGTACACTCAAGTCATGTGATACCGATTCACACAGTAAGCGTAAACCAATCACCGGACTGTTAACATATAGCTGGCAACCAATCGCCGGACTCCTATCATTTTTGCGCACTTGTACCCAGCTTTCGCATTACAGCTACCAGCATCTAGGGAACAACTGCAACTGAAAACAATAATAGGGCTTGGAGCCGTAGCTCCAAGCCAAAAAGCATATAATTTTGAATTGGTATCCTTCGTAGGATTTACCTGTTATATACTCGTATGGCTAAAACTACTAATGATACTGCTATTGTTTTGAACTTGAGGAATAATAGGGGCAATTTTGCTTGTAACAAATGTTACAAAAGTTCTAATGAAATAACATAGAATCCATTAGTGCCATATTTTGTTTTGGTATCAATATTGACCCCCACTACTAAATTATATACTTTATAGACTTAAGTATAGGTTTTGCGGTTAAAACTCACTTTGATAATACGTCGATTTTAAGATCACTGTATAATAAAGATCACTCATTTCAAACATGGTTTACGTGTTCTCTATCAAACCATTAAGCATGTCAATATAATAATATATATGATAATAATCAGATGAGACAATAGGACATTATTATTCAACTACCGTTAATGAAACTGTTTAAACAAACGAGTTTAAAGTGCTTCCAAAGGTTTGACTCAGAATTAATGTTCTTCAAATAACTTGACCAGCCTCCGTTGTTGAGTGGTTAAGGTCGCTGACTCCAAATCACTGCAACCTCTCACTACTAGATGGTCGTGGGTTCGAAGTTATGTGAGAAAGTATGCCGTTGCTTACGGAGGATGTGGGGTACTGGATCTTCCCATGAACGATAGTTAGATGAACTGTCCGCCTCATATGACTTTGAATGTTGAAAAGGGGCGTAAAACTCAAATTTGTAAAAAAATCAAATAACTTGGTACTTTCAACATATAATTATATGTGAGCGATCTTGTTTAATGGTTATGCAATAGTTTGTAAAAAAAGAACAGTAATTCCATACATAATGAATTCTACCTTTCCACTTAGTTTAAAGATTTGGAACTTGCCGCCTATAAAGCAATGTTTCGGAAAGGTAAATCATTCCGCTAAACACAACAAATGTGTAAGTAAGATATATGTACAATGTACACATCAAAGTATGTACAACCTCAAAAGTGGCCTAATGCAATGCTTTTCAACCAATATAATGCATTGTATAAATGTAGTTCAATAAAGTCATAGAACTATATTACAGAAAATGCCAATACACTTGGCTTCGCTTTACAGATGCCGTTCTAGAAATATGAATAATGTTAACATCATAAAGTTAGAAACATTTGGGACGCCGCAACAACATGAGATGTGCACCAGGCATGTTGCATTAAGTCATAAATACAAAACTGCATTCTGCATATCGACTAAGATAAGATAATTTGGGCAATGAGAAATGCAGAAAATGGCCTATTAAAAAAACAATACCTCCCCATACCGGTCTCTAAAGATAAGGAAAGGACAGCTGTTGCCAATATGCAATCTTCTCTTCAAAAGCACAGAACTGGAGATTAATGTCATTCAACGTACAGCCGAGCCTGTTAACACCAATCACCAAAAGGGGGATATATGACCGATACACAAAGTTGGTCTTTATTCGGAGGTTCATGTGTGAATAAATATTATAGTCCAGTAAAGACTAGTATGGCATTAAGGTCGATCTTTGTACACATGTTGTCGCTATATTGAAATGTAGCTGTTCACGCCATGCAGACACACTGTTTGACATTCTCCAATATTACAATAATGTCAAGGCATGAGGGTTGTTCTTCCAATTTTGGCATCTTTTTAATTGAATAAGTAAGAATATCATCAAATCCAATATATGCACATGTGTGATCAAATGTTTGTTAATTTGGTAACAACGTGTCTAATTAATTTTTGTTGTCCGCTGTTACAAGAACGGTTTTGTGCCCCCATACTTTTGGGGGGGGGGGGCATATAGATTTGCCCTTGTCCGTCGGTCGCGCTGTTCCGAACTCTGATTCTACAGAGATCAGCTGACTAACACCCTAAATTTAGCAAAAGTTAGCAAACAACAGTTTATTGCTTTAGTTCTCCTTAACCACTTAAAAATAGTTCTGAACATAATGCTGTCTTACAACTATATGTTAAATTCACAAGCACATGTACCTACTGACCATATTATCCCCACGTGTTGAATGTGAAGGACAATATGTTTAAATACGCAACAGTAATTGTACAGAATTCTTTGTGACTAAACTGCGGAATGTGGGGGCATCCGTGAGCCTAGTTTCCACAGGTTCTGTCAACTCTAAAATGTTGATATAAGAAATGAATAACTAAATTCCTAACAAAAATGATACTGAAGATACATTTTAAGGCGTATACTCGCACGTCACTCTGTTCGAGTGATGACCCTACCGCCTTCAATAACCCGTGATTTTCCACACAGATGCATAATCATGCGAGAAAAAATGGTTCTAAAGAGATAATGCAATTTCCTAAACACTTACATCAGTTGCAATGTTGTCTATTGATGCTTCGAACAAAAGTTCACATACCAATGGGTAACAAAAAAGCGCTGCCAAGTGTATGCAGTTCGTACCGAAGAAATACAGAATGTACTAGTAATGTAAAAAAGGTTATGCTAGTAATATCTTGCCCACAGTAATATTGCGTGTACAACATTCAAACCACAAGACTACTTGTAAAAAAAGCAAATATTACTGTGGGCAAGATATTTCCAGCATATCTTTTTTTTACGTATGTAAGAAAAACATCAAAGAAATTCGTATATAGACCTTAGGCAAACTATTGAAATAGATTCTTATATTACGTCTCTGTTTTCTGCGTTCTGTGTTAAAATTAGCGTTTTATAAAACCCATTTGTTTTATATATGCTTTTCGAAAAAATTGTCCGATTACGTTTAAATATTAATGATCCGTTTTATTCGCCATTTCGACTGTATATATTTCCAGAAGAATACTTGTTGCACGGCTTAAAAATGTTTATTAAAAATCTGCAAACTTCATTAATGTACACTTCTCTTTTTTTATTTCAAAACTACAAAGTGAATTGAAATTGTTTCCACAATCAAGTCCACTCGAGTTCGACGCCATTTTTCGAATGCTAATTAAATTTCTGACGAAGGGGTCCAAAGTGCCATTCAGTTTTAGATTTGTTTACAGTAGTAAACATTCGAGCGAGCATCTGTATGGAAAAGTGCCTGACTTTCTTTATGCAAGTGGATTTCCTATCTGTGGCCTGATCAGGTTTATTAGCTATGTAACGGGAACCTGTGATAGTGAAAGGAGATAAAGAGTTGTTTGAAGTTTTTGGTTTAATTGTTTGAGCAAAACAAGCGTATTTGAACCAGCTTCGGTAAATATAAACATTGGGGGCCTTAAAACGGGCTATAAAATTGCAAAGTATCATTTTATTGTCTTTACCTCGTCTGAAGATTATCGTACGTGCATATGCTCCAAAGAGTTCCCGAGTCTGGCGAATACAACAAAAGCTGGTATTCGGACTTGAAATTGGAATAAATCCCATTCAATAATGTCAATGGTATCCACTGGCTTTTCACAAATATTCTCGCATGGCTTAAGATAGGAGCGGATGTACAGGTTCGGGTATATTTTCATTTCGGGCAAGCAATGTCGGCGTTTTAATGATTTTGCCACATTCTTGTTTGTGTTCATTAGCCTCAATAAAGATTCAATACGCTTGCGCGCGGAATATGCCAACCCTAAGCTTACATGCAACTCATATATATATTCATTTCAAGTGCTTACATGTTATATTTGTCGGGCGATACATATTGTTCGAAATACTTTCTTTTAAGACATTGTCGCCCGTTCCAAAACGCACAACATTTATGATTATTTAATCTTAATTGAGACAATCTGATGCCATATTCATAAATACAATATATCTGTCGTAATGTTTAAAAAAAAACGTCTTAATTATAGCGTTCTTATGTCCAGCTTATGTCTTATAGCGTTCTTACATCAAAACAATGCATATGAATGTATGTTACAGCGGTCGCTTTTCACACTTCTTCAAATTGTACTTTTCGCTCGGCTTCAAAAATAATAATCGATTACATGCCATCTTAAGAAAATTAGAAAATATGGTCACGACAATATGCATAACCATATACATGTACGTGTATTATGTGCAAAGGTATGCGATGTTTGTACAATGTCATTAGCTACATTGTTTAATTGGGTATGAAAAAAGTCATCTAAATTTTTTCTATGAACTTTCTGACTTTGTCACATTGACCTTTGCATAGAAATATTAAAATTATGTTTCATACACAGCCAATACAATTTTAGCCGATAAGACATAACAGCTTAGTGCAAATAAACAATGAGTATCAGATAGGTATAAACACTTGTAATTGGTAATAATTGTATGTCCATTTAGCGGCGTTTGTTTGAAGTAATAAACCTGTCAACAGTGTTGTCATAAGTCATCAGACGTGCCACAAGGCACGCTTGTTACCGCAGTATTAAGTGATTCCACCTGAAGCATTTTTATAATTTTTGTTTTATTAATTTGTAATCTTTTGAATTCTGTTTTGATCATGTTTCTTGTAGACCGAAAAACAACGTTAATATAAGATTGTATTTGTTCATTATAAGCTTTTTCTTTCTATTTTGAATACATGTCAAGGGCTGAACATTACTAATAATAAAGTGTATACTAGTATTTTATTAAATAGGCTACTTCGTTTGGTAATAAATGATGTATATGTTTATTCAACACCATATTAATTTTATATGAAAGCGGAGCATTAGAAAATAACAGTACATATCAATATGACAAGTAACAACATAATTTAATGAAAGACATAGACTTAAAACTATGTTCATGCATGAAGAATCATTTTATTCACGATTTAATTAATTTTGTGAAAAACATCAATTAAGTTGCAATGTGATTGAAAACATTTTTAGTTTACATTGTATGTTTTTCTCCCGGCTTAATTTTTTTCCTAAACATTACCAGACAAATCATTTTTAATCACACATTATATAATTATAACAACAAAACTGAAATAAAAAAATATATTTTGCTTAAAATGGGGTAGAACTACTATTAACTATTTCACAAAGAATACAAAGGATTATTGAATTCATAATAAGAATATTTAAATAATAAATGGAGAGTCCAAAAAATGGCGATTTTACAACTGAAGACTCGGGAAATCAATTATTAAAAACAGAGTATTTGCTATCATGAAAATAATTTATAAATAATTCATATAAATCATTTCTTTTGTAATGCAATACTCCCATACGTATCCAATGCCATTATGTGCCGTGATATTTTGCGTGAAGCTTTCCTCAATATAGGTCAACGCAATAAAAGCCCGATGGAATACGTTTGGGAAAACATATAAACAGACATGATGGGTCAGTATCGGTTAAAATTCAGTTATTCATCTTATTGTAATGGCGAGTCTTATCTACGGTGGACGAAATACATAAAATCGACTTTATTACAATTCGGACACAAGCGAGATAAAAATGTTTCAGTATTTAAAGGTTCCTTCAGGACAAGGGACCATTGTAGTCTCGAAAGATACCAGTGCTATAAAAGTGTAATCTTTGATTCACACGTTAACTCGGTCGTAAAACTAAAAGGTATGGTTAGCCACTGATTGCATGCAAAATGGTTTGTTGCCGTTGGGGACATTCGCTAACAAGATTGTGAGACATTTCTATAACGCACAATACCGGCCAGAATTTACGAGGTGGTCGCATTTTATCTTAATTTGTGAAATAGAAATAAAGAAACAATTAGAAAAAATCCAGATGACAAATATATAGTTCAGTATCGACTGATCTATAGATATATCAGTTCCGATTGACACCAGGTTCTTTACTCGATCTGTCACATTAGAAAAACCTTATTGATTCGGCCTTGTAGTTTGCATTAATAAATCTTCCTTTACAAACTCCATCGTTCATTTCCTGAAAGATGCACTTAATATCAATTTGACATAATCAGTTAACAATTTTTTATTTGCATAAACGTACAATATTTGCATGTAATTTAAATGTAAATATTATTATTTAACTGCTGTTTTTATATCAGAACATAACAGAATAGAACAGAATAGTTATTGAATAGATTTGTACCTAACATACATCGTCTATTACATTATACAGTAAATACATCAAACCGATTCACGTGACTTTGTGCACAGCAATTTTCGATCAAAATATGAAGGAAGTGTTTGAGATTGACCTATCATTTTTAAGAAGTTTAGCAGAACAGAAAAAAGTTTAAAATACAATAGGTTTCCAACTTTTAGTGCCAGTTTAATAAATCTGGCTAAATCTATTATAACAGAACATCATTGCTGAAATGTCAAATATTGCTAATTTTTTCCGATGCGATGAGATTGGACTTAACATTTACTAGATTCGTGTCATTTACTATTTATTCTAAAATCAAAATATATTGTATAAATCTAAGCCATCGACGTTTTTCTACGGTTTTACGAGAAGTATGTCCATGTACAAACACTTTGGGGTTTAGAAATATCCAAAAAGTGGCAGTGAAATAAGTAAAAACTTTCAACGCAGATTTTTTAACACTAAGTAAAATCGCCGCAGGGCATAACAAAAACAATTCTTAAACATGTTTCGAATTACTATGTATTATACTAGTAAATATCAACCATACGCATTTGATTTATTCTCCGTCTATGAACTTCTATTTTGTTTATTTACATTTTAGAAGTAAAAAAAAATGAACAGATGTGTTCATTTTCTGACCCTATTTAATTTTAAGTATTAATTATTTTTAAAGTGTCAACTGTATCAACAATAATTGCATTAAAATTTTTGTTTTGTTTTATTGATATACTGTCATTGAGTTTTTTTAACAACTAGACTACACCTGAATTACAAATTACAATTTCATTCATTTTTCTTCCTTCGTTCCAAAAGTTTTATTAACGCATTATATCAAATATTTCGCTGTATGATCATGATATTTGTAAATATATATTTTAAATAATTCTACAAATTGTACGTAATTAGCCGGATAATTACAGACACAAGACGTATTAGCCCCCAGCCTATAAAATCCCGTTTAGTAATTATCTAAGATAAAACACCATAATGTAAAAAACAATTCTTCGTACCGATATCATATAATAAAGAGATAACAATTAAGATAATTATACATATTTATCAAACGATTGTCTTAAATATATTGTACCGGTTGAATATATTAATTATATTTAATTTACCATAAACAGTATATTTAATTACAAATGATTTAAACAATAAAGTCTGAAGGCAAAAATTCTGTCTTGTAAATAGTAATTTCCATTTTAAAACTTCAAATATTCGCCGCCAATGTGGTATACAAAAACAACATTTTCTGTGGAAAAATAACCTTTATTTTCGACGGACCTATTTCCGATAACTTGACGTTAAATCCGTTAAAACAAATAGTTCAATATCAAGATTCAATATTCTTTATTCGGAACGCAAACATATACATGATTCTGGTCACATGATCCAATGCATTTTATATTCAAAAATAGACCAAGTTTATACAATTTACATGTGAACTTCAAACTAGAAATTAATAGATAATTATGAAATATTACTACACAATAAAGATACTTTTTTAATACAATCACAAACTAAAAATGCCCAAATTAAATACAAAAAACAATGATAAAACATACGTAAACACAGACTGTGCCTGCTCAAAGGTGATCTTTTGCAAATGTTTTACCGAAAAAAAAGAATCATTATATAACAGTTGATAAGTGAAGTAGATAAAAATAGCCATGTTTAGTAATCGTCCAGAAGACGCGGTTGATTATGGACTACATTGCAAATGTTCGTCAACAGACTTTATTTAAATCGGATGTTACCAGCATAATCTTTACTATGCTATGATGATTCGTTCGTGTCAACAACACAAACTCATGTTAGTGTAACATACATCTAGTATCCAATCCCACAATCGCTGAAACACAGTAAATTTACAAATAAATGTATACACATGAACACACATTTCTAAGATTCCCCTGGACTGAAAATATATAGAAAGGGATTTCTTAAAAAGCTCATACAAAAATACACCTTCCCAAAAACCGCCCCACCCTCCAAAACCCACCTCAGAATTCCAGATCAACTGCAGGTCAAGGATTTCCTTATTTTGTTTAAGTCTAATCAATGTCTAGAGCCATTGATATAGTACGGAGAAGGAGATGGGCCAGGCAGAATGCTCATCTTGTAGGCGGTTATGTTATGCTTTTGTCTTTCTGAAGGTCGTGTATTATTGTTGCTGTTTCCGCCTTCTTCGTTATTTGTTGCAACAAAGCGTTTGCATTATGAACACGATACTCAAGTTAGTCTCTTACCTCATTGAAACAAATGTCATGTTTCCTTTCATCTTCTTATTTAATATATGTAAGGATGCTGTAAACCATGGGTGATATTAATTTGTCATCATCACTCCCACTAGCTAAACCTTTTTCATATATCTAACTGGTTAATAAGCGTCTTTAATGCTCCGATTTATTCAAAAACGTCGACGTTACGCAGACGTAAATCATTCTGAGTACAGCGACCACACACATGAGCCTATACCACGATATATTATTCGAAAAAAACTTAACATTTGATATATTTATGGCTATTTAATCTCAAACACTGGTAAACATTTTGATTTGATCATACGTGATAGGACAGGAAGGCTACAATACGCGGGCAAACCCTGAATAAAACTACGTGAAATGAAAATAAAAGAAGTCTTTTATGAAAATAAAAAAGCTGTTATGTTTAACGCATGAGTGTAGCCATAAATCATTATCGAAAATTGGGTATCTCTCGGATAAGATCCGTAGTAGAAGAGATGAATGCCAAGACAAGAAAAGGGATAGCAAAATAGTGGCTTTTAGAATAATTTAATTAAATCAGAAAGTATTAAGCTACAAAGTGTTGTAATATCAGAAAATTAGATGAACTCAGAGCTGTAATTCTTAGAGATTTGTTGGCCTTATCAAACTTAAGTCCTTTCTAAACTTATAATTCCAGGAAAAGTAAGAGTTGGTTGGCATGAATAGATATTGTCTAGTGCTGTTGTGTGAATCAGGAATACGATTTTAATGGCTTGCAGCGAGCATATACTCTGGTTCATTGATTTTGTTTTATATCAAAGCATGTATTTGATTTCTAAAGGTATCACGCTATAAATTGAAACACATTTACATTCTTATAGATTTTGTACGCATATTGACATTCAAATATGAAAGCTTACGCCATCGCCGAATGAAACTGCGCTTCCGCCACCATGTTCAAGTAATTTTATATGAAATGTTATGATTTTGTTATGCTCGCTTCACCAAGATCTTGGTTCCGCTAGTTGTTTTGTCTCGTCGTTCTGTGTATATTTTATTTTTTGTTTGTTTATATCGAGATTTACGCCCCTTTTCAACAGTCAGAGTCATATGTGGCGGACAGTTTGCTTAAGCATCGTTCCTGGGAAGAACCTTCAACCAGTACTAGACTCCCATCCTCCGTAAGTAACTGCCTACTTTCTCACATAAAGACACATGGTCGGTAGCGGGGCTCGATCCACGATTCTCTATCAGTGAGAGGTTACAGTGATTCGAGGTCAGCGATCTTAACCACTCGACCACGGAGGATGGTCATACAGTTTCTCCTATTCGCTTATACTAAATGTTTTCATAACAGAAAAAAACATGTTATGCTGCTTGTCCGAGAAAAATGATAATTACTTTTACGAATAACGTAAAATGTTATGCTTATTTGTTGTTGGTACATCCAACCTTTACTTTTAACTCGGGTATAAAGTCGCTTCAACAGCCATGGTCTTTTAGCGACATTTCAACATTTAACGGATATGGTATTTTAGCGCCATTTCAACATTTAACGGATAGGGGAAAACCCCAGCCATGCAACTGGATGGAACCACCGACCATCCATAACCTTGCTGGACAGTTTTCTCACATGTTAAATATGAAAACAGATGAATAGGCGATCTAAGTCAGAAAGAAATAGCCTACCAGAACTACATGTATGTAAGCAATCGTGATTTATTGTATCAGAGTGGTATATATTTCATTGTTTTGCATAAATCAATACACAGAAAGACAAGTGAGTAATTGGCGTAAGCGAATAAAGCAATCTTACAACCCAATTCCTTTGCCATTTGTATTAAAATATTCATGATGCTCTTAGAATTTGCCTCTAAAACACTAGCATGTTTCATTGTTATAAATCTACTAATGTACTGGCATGTGATGAAAGCCGTTTAGACATATGATGATAAGACAATGTGTAACAACACTACAATCAGAAGTATGTTGTTGGAACAACAATACTGTGCACATTAAATAATGTTTACTGTTCCTACATACGGATATGTAACAAAGAGCAAAGTGATTAATGTGTCAACTCCAATAAATGAATGGTTAAAATCTGCAAAGACCCATTTGGCATACAATGAAATAGAAACAAAAGATTGGGGAGACCTGAATGAAGGTACTTTCAGAAATTATTTCATGTTAATAATTTTGTTTTCCCACTTCGAACACAACTTTAACTCTAAACAAGCGTACAAAAGGCTAGTCTTTAAAACCATTTGACTACAATATGTATTACATTATCAAGTAAATATTTTATACCCATAATGTTCAAAATCGTTATCTCAAAATGTTGGAAACCTTTATGATTTTCAAAAGTTTCTATTATAGAAAATGATTTCTCGTGAGATTTTTCAAAATCATTGATATTGTTTTCAATTATTGGTCCTTTAAGTTTACATTGAAATCTATGAGAGTACGTAGCTAATTGTTCAATGTTTAAAGAAAAAAGCTGAACACTTTTGAACGAAAACTCGCGGTCGAAAGGTGCAAAAAACACGATATCAATCTAATTCGATAAAGAAAAGTCACCGTGCAATATCTTCAGAAATTTTTTTTCTTTCTAATTTTCAACAAGGGCAACAACTCTAACAAATTTTCAAAATGTTTTGTAAAATAAACTGAAGTATCTAAGGTAACTATCAAGAAATAAAGATAATTGGGCATAAATATTTACATTAGTTAGTAGCATTTAGCCGGTATGTCAAAAAAGTACAGTCTTGTGGATATTATAATACAAGATTCCATTTTGTCCCCGTTTAACCTGTAAACAAAGGTCACCCTTCGGAGAGACAAAATGTGTCCTTCTTTGACAGGTGGCCTTTATTCGGATGTCATTATGTTATGGAAAAAATAGTATCGCTTCTTAGAGATTGCCCTTTATTTACATGGTGGTCTTTATTCAAAAGTGGCCTCTGAGACAACTTCGACTGTATATCTTCCTCTAATTCGAACTTTCAAGACCTGTTGCTGACTATATTATGGGTACATAGCCAAACGATAAAGAAATAATCTAGATCAGTGATTTATTTAAAAGTATCACTAACATTGGTGATTCCGTCCCAAGCATAGTAAATGAATATTTATTCGCATATGATCTAGAATAATCAATATTTTAATAAGTTTACGAAATTAGGTTTGTCTAAATTAATGAGTAGAACCAAGACGACAATATGTTTCACAAAAACACATCATAGTTTAGTATTGGACAAGCCGAAAAGTGAAAGTAATTGCAAAATGTTTGCCAAACTTTATTGATTATGAGACGGTAGTCAATCTCATTGGATTGAAATGATAAAGCGAAAGATATACCCGCATACAGCTGCACATACAACATTGGTTTCGTAAATAACAAACATACCAGCCCAGACACCAGTAAACTATGATAAAAAATGGCGCCTTAAGGCTGGTATAAACTTAACTTGGTTAAGATCTTCGCGAATAAGCCTACATTTTGTGCAATAAAACAAAAACATAGTCCGGAGGTGAGAATATTCTCGCACGTGGAAATCGATATATAATTGATGTCGGGAATATAAATAATGATGTCTTAAAACAACTTCAACTGGGGAAAAAATAAGTTGCTCGCTCGTACATTAAATCGGTTTTGTTTGATATGTTGTTGGCTTCAAAAATCAGATGAGTTTCGAGAAAAGAATTGAGTAAATAACTATCCATGCGATTTATTCCCGAACTTTATGAAATCTCAGTATTTTGTTAATGTAAAAAAACAGTCCAAAACAAAGATGTTTGATTGGTTGCTTTACGTTAAACAACTATCAAGCATAACACAAGATATTAAGATCTAATCCTCAAAAAATATCGCATAACTTAGTTACGGAAATTATTAATATACCGCGACTGATAATTATACATAAGTGAACAAATTAGGTAAAAATCGAGGTTTTCGATATAGGGCATAAATAGAATGTCGCGTGACAATGTGACGGTGGAAAATTAACCTAAATGCACCTAATGCAGCTGTAAGCGTATCCATGGATACGTACTTTCATTATTTCGGTGGTCTAATTAGGACACCACTATAACTTTTTTTGGTTACCAGACACACACGTAACCCTCATTAATGACAACGGCTCATTTTTGCATTCAAATGAATTAATCAATTTGGATTATTTTAAGTTTATTATTGAATGAAACCTATAAGGTTACTGTAGTCTTCATTAGTAGTTAATTAGGTCAGAGCCTGACATGTAGCTAATTTAGAGATTTTAAACTGGTTATGGGAAAAATCGATAAATCTATGCTGACCTGTCATTTATTTGCTCAGCTCCTTTTTTCAATGCATTTGCATGATTTGTCCTACTTTACCTCATCTGAAAGCGAATCTCCATAAATACATTCTATTATAATACAATAAACATTTCGTGTCAACATAACAAAAACAGTTCACATGACTTGACTTCTTTTTATATCTTAGAAATTGTTTATTTTAAGCCTACACCAAATCTGAAAAGTCAATGAAGCGGAAAAAGTGTTTATTTCCGGTTAGCCGACCTACCCTATTTTTACCCGACCCTAAACTTTTTGTTAGGCCCGAGGGATGGTACATCCGTTGTCTCATTTTTAACCTTTCCACACGCTTTCAAGAATAATCTATTTTTTAAATACTTACATACCTACCCTATGTTTAACGAGCATTTAACCAGAAACAAACATTGTTTATGCCTTTTGGACAAATTCATCATAGACTCTAAATATGTTGTGCCTTTCGAATTGGCGGATAAGTTAGAATAACAAAGAATAAAGACAAAAGCTTCGTCAAAGGTTCGATATATATATATGTATAATATGTACATTATATGAAGGCAATCAGATAGATCGACGATACGTTTCTCTGAACATTAATGATTGCACGCAATAAAGACAGAAACAAATCAATCATACGTAATTACTAAAGGTCAAATAACGCATTGTTAGCGTACATAATTGCTAACCCTATTACATAAGTATGTATCTTTGTAAAAAGTGTATATATCATATTACTATGATCGAAATTAAGAATATCCGGGCTGTAAGTCACTGATCACGTACGATATTGTATTGCTACAGTTGTTGTTGTTGTTGTTGTTGTTGTTGATGATGATGATGATATTGTTGCTGTTGGTGGTGAGGTGGTGTTATTGTAGTTGTTGTTATCTGTAGTTATAATGTTGTTGTTGTTGAAATAGCTCCTTCGGAAAGGCAACAAAAACAGACTTCTAACCCATCAGATCCCTTGGGTCAGATAAGGTATTCGTGTTTCTCCAGCGAAATGCCTTGGATACAAGCTAGATGAACTATGCCTTCTGTTTGTTTCTAACTGTGTTGACAGGTTTTGAGGATATGAGAGAGAAAAATAAGTTTCGCTATAGTAGAAATAAACGTTTATTTTAACTGAACAGATACTTCATTCATTAAGCATTTCAGCATCGTAATGAAATTAGTACATGTACAATTGCATGGGTGAAAAAACAACAATTTACATACATTCGGCAGAAAGAAATTTTATTTTAACCTGGTATGAAATATCTCAATATCTCAAACTAACTTAACATGATTAAAAACTGTATTTATTTCCATTTAATTGCGTTCTACTTCTTAATCAGCGACATTGCATCTCAACCATATAAATTGAAAACCCGAGTTCCTCAAAAATAAGATAAATAACCGGAGACATAGAGAACATGTTATCTATGTCTCTGAAATAACTGACCACATCCAAAAGTGTCCACATAATCGTGTTGGCTTCAAAGTAAATTATACAAGTCTGAAGACATTGATTTTTTAAAGATGGACGGCGATTGATGTATAACTGATACATGTATTATATAATTAAATACAATCGGATTCAAACATTTTTAAACGAAAGAGCCATTCTAAAAAAATACTCATGCGTTATAACATTACACTGAACACTGAATCGGATTCGCTTTGATAAAGTCAATTCATAGCTAACTATGTTATTTAGTCTCAATATATGACAACGTACTTTACAACTTTAACTCACTGGAGACATTATTTATCGCCGTATCGATTCGGAATTGTACAACACTTTTTCATGATTACTGTGCATGTTGAATATTGTTTCTTGATGTTGTTGCTGTTGCTGCTGGTGGTGGTGGTGGTGTTGGTGTTTTCAAATCTACCAGAGCAATCATTCATGCGAATGGGGTCACTATTCATTGTGTATGTTTCGACAAATGTGAGCTGATGAGTTCCAGTTCGAAAAAAAGGTCAATTTTTTTACATAGATACACCAAATTTCGATTGAAAACTCGCATAATGGAATACTAGAATACTAAATATCATTTTCAGAGATAAAAGTATTTTGCTAGCTTGAAATAATAAAGGGATATAGAGTCGAAAGCTAAATAAAAATTCCTTAGCTTTATGTTCGTAATTAAGAAAATACCGAAATGTATTTAATCATTTGGTACACACTCTCCGGTAATGGAGTATTTCATTTGTAAATAGGTGATGCTGACTCTAACTGACTTAAATTTCCAACAAATGATGCAAACAACTTGAATTCCAACTACGGCAATGTGTCGTGAATTTGTGAGAATAATATCATTATCACCAGTAAAGAGAGCCGAAACAATTCTCATAAATATTTATCATGTTCTGCTGTTTAATTAAACATACCGATACTAATTTTATTGGTCACAATTCATAGTTATGGTATTACAGTAAAAAAACGTAACAGATTTATTCAGATGCCTGAAATCTGGACCGCAGATATTGAATTAGCACCGTCTGGCGATAAACGCGCACAATTGGTCCAGAGAGTTTACGCCCCGCCCATAATTATGCGCATGGATCACGATTGACTGCAATTGCGCATAGATAACGCGCTTGAAACGTTCCCACAGGTTGCTCTTGTAAAATATGATCGAAGTGTATCTAAGTGATAGGCTAAACGAATGTAGCGTATATTGCGCCGTAAAACGAGCCAACCAAAAGTGTATAGACGATTAAACGAATTTTACTGCGTAACCGTAGTGTTTACAGTTATTTGGAGGTAAGCTTTGATTACACGAATTCATGTTTAATGCGAACATATTCTTTTCAATTTTCATATTGTTCATAAAACACTAACTTCATAAAACGGACTTTTACATTTATGTATTTGTTTTAATAACAACGGACACCGGTGTTACAGGATTCATTTAAGAAGTAAGGAGTAAACAGGTAAATATAATAGTTATAAACAGTATTGACAGAGATATCCTTTATTTCTTATGGCTATTTTGTGGCCATTTTGATCGAAGCGCGTGAAGTGAAACGTGGTAATAAATGTTCAAATGCGGTAATCATGTTACAATCACGTATATTTTATTTGTTTGAAACTCATCCAACAGTATAATCATGACAAATGAATAGGGTGTTCAATACACATGTCAGCTTCTCTAGTAATTACAAAACTGCGCTCAATTTTATTTAGTCCTTTAGTGAGCTCGATATCAATTCAGTTCTTAATACTCCGATGTATGTTTTTAGTAAATGTATCACTTAATTAATTATTTCAATCGCTTTATGAATGAAACATGTTTGATGTTTCAAACTCTGATTGGATAGATATATGGGCATTACATCACAACAATTTTGAGTGAAAAGCTGACATTGTCTGTTTCCGCATCTAGTAAAATAATCAATAGTTTTTCAATACTTGATACGTTCGCTTGAATTTGTTTACACTCATTTACAAAATGAATTTAATGTACATAAACTAAGTCAATTTAATTACGTAGCCCAAGGTAGTTTTAAGAAATACTTAAATGGATCGCTATATATAAAGTTCATTTTGGCGGAAATTTGTCTGTTTTTATTGTAGCGAAAATGTACTAGTTAGCAGGTAAACGTGTTTTTTATAATTTAAAGTTTTTTAGTAATTAATTAGTAAACAATTTCACACCAATTCATTTCAAAATTTAGCCAGAATATATGCGTTAAATTATTTTTTAAATGTTACAAGCCTGAATAATGAAATATTATATAACTTACATAATGCTCATTTATTTGAAAATTCAAACCTAATAATGTGTTAGGACTAAATACGAAAAATACTGCTTTAAATTTTCTATACTTTGCCTGTGACGATAATGTAAATGTGTATCAAAAATTCAATATTCATAAATACTTAAATATCTTGAAAATGTCCTTAATTAGTAAAGTTACAATATTTGACAATTATACATCTTAACTGTGTATAATTGCTTCACGACTCAATGCGACCCGACCCTATTAAACCGACGTATAAACCGAGCAATACATTTTATAAAAAGTAAATGTACATGAATACACAAAACATATATTTCATGTATTTTAAAATGATCATCATATTTTAATCAAACTTGGTAACTACAAAAATCGCACCAAAGTACGCATGTTGGTGAAAAACAGATTTTGATTTTATTAATTTATTAATTTGATTGCAGGATGTACTTCTACCTGAAATTATCTAAACTTGTTATTAATGCATTTATTACACATACAAGGTCCTGAAAAAAATCCGCTGTCATAGCAAGTGCTTGTATCTTTACTTTCCCGTGACCCTAAACGTGAGTTGGTCCAACTAGGACCGTTAATGGATGTATGTTGGATTGATTTTACTGTAAACTTCACTATCAGACTATCATTTCTTACAGATTATTTCATTGAAGATTGACATTCATGGCTATTTCTCATCCAGCCATATGTTACAAAGCTATGCTGAAGACTATTTTTTACTTCATATTACACGCTATTGTAGTTTTGTAACCTTTTATAGTATACGTATAGTCAAAAATGTGATTCACCTAACTATCCGTATGTATAGGAAGTTAATATGTTTTAAACGGGGATAAAATTGCCTCCGTCTATGAATAACTAGCTGATTAAATATGTGTTTTACTGTCAGTTGTCAGTGACAAGGACATGTAGACTGTCACTGGTGTGAATACGAAGTAAAAACATTACTAAGTTTGTTATTATGGCAGCGAACTTTCATAATGATTTTAGATGTTCTCTGAAGTAATATTGCAAACATTCCTATTCTGTTCTATTCATATATATATGCATGCTAATTGATTCACGCATTACTATTTCGATTTGATAGCCATTTACCGCAAAGTACAACTCAGATTGTGATTGAGATGTCGACTTGTCGTTTCTATGGCAGACATTTATCCGTGGCTTATTCCGCCAACTAAAAAAACTGCAAAACCAAAATGCTAATCGTAAATTAAAATGCATTTATCAAATGCAAAGTTAAGAAAATTTGGCATAATGCATTTTCCGTGTTACAACCCGCTATCAAGCGCTCGATATCTCTAACAGAAAGCAGAATGTAAGACTAAAAACACACAGAATGAAATATCGCACACAGTGAGTTTGTTGAACTTCGGGGATTTCTGTATATTTTTTAATCACCTCTTTTCGCTGTAAAAAATATATGTTTTCCACCATTTTGATTAAAACGTAGTATTTGAATTTGTTATCATCATTCTGGATGAAAGCAACGACAATGGTCCCCATTTCTATAAATAACTTCTAAAACAGCGAAAAGGAGACTTTTTACGAGTAACGGTAACGTAAAAATGGTTGAATTGACAGTGTTGTCAATGTTAAAGACTTCAGCGTGCCGCGAAGTTAGTAAAAAAACTAAAAACTTATCAATGGAGATTTCAATATCTCCTAACTTGTCAGTAATCGCGTGCTTAAACCTTTGTTTATTGATCGTTACTAATGAACATACAACATTATTCTGATCATTATTGTCCACATAAAGCGATTTTGTGTGGCTCGTAAAACTGTGGGTGATATTTCCATATACCAACAACATTGCTGCGTTAACGTCATTCGTAGCTTCGGTTTAATACGAAACCGTCGAATTTAATGTAGATAGAAGTCGTTGTTTATGACACAAAGGCCACTATTTTTAACGAAAATTGTGGTTTATTCTGACAATTTATTGTTATAACCAAAGACAACGAAGTCATAAAGGGAGATAACGTAGTATTGTTTACTAATTTAAAAGATGTGAATTTAAGCGCCGCAGAAATCGAAATTTAAGACACTCATTAAAACGCTAAAGTTAATTATCAGTAAAAAAAAATTATTGAAATAAATTGAAAAAATACATACACATTTTGTGAATATTAATAGAATGAAAACATCAATATTGTTAACTTCTAATTGCTAAAAAAATCGAGAGAAAAGTTGCCATTTTTGTTTAGAGCAAGAAATATTTTTTTCACATAGATTAGGCTCGACTGCATCGTATTGGTTTGGTGATATTTACGGAAGACCGACTTGTTGATTATGTAAATATATTAAACTAGTATTATGATTGCATTAAGATTAATATGCAATTGGGTTTGTAAACAAAAATTAGAGTCTGAAGTGGATACGATAAGAACTATGTAAACCCGGCTCGGTTCAATTTATTACAGCCGGGTTATTTTCGGACAGTAATGTCGTTTAGCCGCACCGCAACACCAGAGACAGCGAATATGACAACTAATAATAACTGAGTATATTTTAGAAGTATTTTATGTGTGTGAACCGCATTTCCGTATCATAACACCGGTCCTATAAATTCATGTTTATGTCTTTTATATTACTATGCAATGTCCAAGAGTGTATTTCGCAAATTATTCCATACGCGATGTATTTCATTACTCGCAGAAATGCCATTATTGAACTTGCGCAACTTGGTAATTTATTTATCTATCTTAATAACAGTGTGGAGAATGCGCGAACAAAAGAAGTTCCCGGAAATAGCGTGCGCATTATATCTTCGTACAGACTGATAGTGCAATTTAATTGTTTACCGAGACGATTTTTTTCTCTATTTTTTTCAGGGGGGGGGAGTAATGAGCTGACACATTATATCATTGTTCTGGAATTCAATACGCATTATTTAACAGAAAACGCATTTGTAGTGTATTTTAGTCAACTAATAAGATTTGGACTGTACGATGAGGTATCTGTTCTTATTTCAACACCGGTTACATTGTTTTCATAGAAATTTCAAGATATTCAATTAATAATACAAATATTCATTTCAGTAACGATGAAATTGTCATTACAGTTATTAATAAGTTCATAATAATAAAACCAGATAATTAATTACTAATTCATTGCAGTATAATCTTCAAAAAATCTTAAGGTATATTTAACATATCTTGTTGAATAATGGATTTTTGGTCATATTAAAAATATATGATAATTAATATACATTTTTTCTAAAGCATACAATGTTCTCTAAACGCGCATATTAATCGCGCAAGCTGGTTGCGAATTTATTGCGCTTGTGATGCAAATGAAGGACACTTTATAAATCAGATGTATCTGGCGAAAGGGACAATTGTGCGCATATGATTAAGTGATGTGTATATTTCTTTAACTGTGTGTTATAATATTAAAATCTGAAATAAAATAAAATAAATAATGAAATGAATAAATAATAAATTCATCAGTTGTTACTGCAATAAATATAAAATAGCCTGATTGCATTTTGCAAGCCGATAATATCGTCTGTAACGTGGAAATAATTTTATATCACGATCAATGCGTCAGAGCACGTGTAAATATTACGCACGGGTTTCTCGTGCCCCATTTCAATAAGCATCCCCGCTTGTTTTATCTGTACATTATGTATACAATCAAATTAAATCGAACCTGTTTCAAATTTTAGATGATTTCTAGGCAATTAACGGCGAACATTATTATTATGAGGTTGCCAAGTTTCGATGAAAATGGTTTATAAATCATAAAGTAAGCGTGTCTGCGAACAGTGTTTATAGTTAACGTTTCTCAATCTTATACTTTTGGTTACAGAAAGAATTTGCCGATTGAAACTAGGGTATGCGGGGTGAATTTGTTACAGTCTTTTATTTAGTATTTCTCTCTTCATTTTCCGCCTATTTCGCTGGTAATGAGTATTGGAAAGGTCGCTTAAAGCTTATAAATATCTTTGTTCCGACCAAAAGACTTATTTGATTATTTCGTCTAATACTGACAATCACCATAATGCAAGAATAATGGAAGTATGATGAAAAAATCGAATAAAATAAAATGAGATGGTCGAGTTATATCAACAGATACATGTAGCTCACGTGACGAAATTAACTTGGTTTAAAACATAACAATTATTTACTCGTCGCGAGTTTCTTGTGCGAAAAGATACTGTGTCATCACTTGTGAATATAAAATGTATTTTACAGCGATAAGATTCGTTCGAAATTTGCGAGCTAACTGAGCGTTACATACCATCTACGTGACCTCCCATTGAGATCTGAGCTGCTCTGACTGTCGGTTTTCTATATGTAAATGAACGGATCAGCCAATCACAAGCGAGCTTACATTACGGCTAGGCGACCATTTTATAATATCATTTTCCAAGCATTATGCCGAGGCGAATCCATTACTCGGAGTTAATTGCATTGTAGTGGAAATATTAGTTTTGAATTCAAGCAGTGTGTCGGTATTGAAGAATTTGAAAAAACGTAATAATTGTTTACGCTTAAATGACTCCGGTTTATTGGATAGTTGATGAACAGTAAACACATTTAAATTAACATTTTTTGCTTGTTCGTTTTAGGCTCAACAAAATCGGCAAAACGGTGGAATTTAGTTTCAAAGTGAAAGCTATATGTACAGTTGCTTGGACATTATAATTGTTTCGTTTGATTGTTTCTAGTGTATTGATGAAAAGACGAGAAACTTCAAACACCATTGAATCGTGTCCTTTCGCGAATTGACTGCCTACAAGTCAGCTTGGCATCACAAGGCGAAATTCACTGTCGGCGATAGATTCAGGCACACACTGGATTCGAGTTTACGCCAATTGAAACGAGCATTTCTAAAGAGGCGTTCCGGACGGTGCATTCTCGAAGGGGGCTGTGATATATCCATAATTTAATGTTATGGTGCATTTTACTGGTTTATGAGAACTAAGTTGCGACGTAATAAAAGTTGTTAGAAGATTTTGAACTATATCTGTTTCAAATACGACGTTTGTAGCTTATAACGGATAGATTAATGCTTTCTTGTTTTGTGAACTTGCTTCCTGTGATCAAATTTGGATTTTACTCTCATCAAAGACCGAACGGTGAATTCATTTTTATTTGTTTTTCATGTAGCCATAATTGTGTATATCAGAGAACTTGACTTGGCTGAAAGCGAGTGACCGAGATAAGAACACCAATAAGTTGAAATTAAGTATCTTTACTGATTTGAATTTCCAGGACACTTATAGTTGATCATATGTTTGTCTGTATTATTATTAATTAATGTTTGTTCTTTGATAATGACCGCCATGAACCCGTATACGTTCCGTGGATGGCACTTGCCGTCTTATGCTGACGGTGCCGCAAATTATGAAAGAAACTATCACATGTATGGTTCCCTGCCGTCGGGATATTTCCCGTCATCATCAATGTATCCGTTCAACCCTGAAAACCAGAAGCAACATAACGGAGACTGGAAGTTACAAAGCTCTTCAGTTTGTTCTACATCTTCCGACGGCTCACCAAACAACCTACGAGATCAAAGTATACCAAAACCCGGCGGATATGACAGTCTATACAAGTCTAATACGTGTCGGAATGCCGACAGCACCGACGAACATCAGAGATCGTGTTGTGCTCTGTCCTGCTCTTGCAGCAGTCCGCAACAAAGACTGCCCATGTTGAATAATTCTTGGGCGGGTGCGGACCTTACCGGGGCGCTTGATTTCAACAAAACCTCAATGGCAATGTCATCGATGTCCCCTTATCAGTCACTGTGTAACCGAGGTAAGCTATCTAATTTGAAACTATCTTCTATAATAACTAAAATGTAAAGAATCCAGATGTTCTATTTTCAAATTATTTTATGCCAAAAAAACACACAGCTATAATGATGAAAGCGATATTTTAACCAAAAAAATAATTAAATCATGAGAAATGTTATGTATAAAATACTAATTTAAGAATACAACTATCAAAACAAACAAAAAAATCACATTATGTTTCAACCTACATGTCATTACTTAATACATGCAGTCATATTTTTTGAACCTTCAATTTTTATGTCTTAATGTACAAAAAACACGTTCATCTATTCTTACATAATTTGTACTTAAAGTTGTTTTTGCAATAAAACGGTAAAATGTTCATCATCCCTTAGAGTTCAGAGTTAATATTACTAAACAAACAAACTTAACCCTATGAAAACATTATTAACCTCATGTCAACGCAAACTGTCAAGAGTATATGATAGCATTCTATGTGCATTGTTTGTTACCAAGCCTTATACAATGTATCTTAAGATACAAGCATCCGAAACTAGTTTGAACTTTTTATTTTCATGTACAATGTATATAAGCCCCTGTACAGTAGAATCTCCTTAACCCAAACCTTTCGAATCCCGAATCACGACAGCTGGTCGCGTTGAAAATGAAGTATTCTAGAACCTTTCTTACCTCCGAAAACCTCTCAAACCCGTACATTCTTCTCACTTCGAGTAAGTTCGGATTAAGAAGGATCTACTGCATTCTTAACGGCTTTTAAATGCAAGTTTGATATCACATAAGAACCCATTTTGGTTTAAATTGATTTCATTACAAGACACAAACAAAATTACTAATACCTGGAATATCACAGACAAAACAATCCCATTCATTTCTAATTCTATATTATTTCTATACATGTCAAATAGGTGTTTTCAAAATTGTAAAATTATGCAGATATAGTATTATGTTATTGTAACAATATAATGATAACATATAGAATTATGCACATTTATAAAACTGTATGAAAATACATGTATGTGAGCAACATAAAAGATATGTGGGAAAATTATTTATGAAGAACTGCATGAAATATTTTCTACATTAAGTATAATTTATTCAACAATATCTTATGGATTTAGATTGTATTGCATAGTAATTCATACATAATTTTGTATATCTGACAACAGAATAGTGACCTGATTTGTATCTAGAATAATGTAGATATATGATATTCAACTTGTACATCATGTACACAGAATATTGTTGTGGGTGTTCGTTAAGTTTAAGGAAAAAATAAACTCTAATTTGTGTAATTATATGTAAATATTTATTCAAACCAGCCACATTTCAATCAAATGTTAAATTTCTAGTCATATTATTAGTGAACACTGATCAGAAATTAAGGCACACTTAATGAGTCTTGTAAATAGTGTTGATAAATCTAATGTATAATCATTACGTGTACATAATAACTAACTTGGCAGTCACCCCCCCCCCCCCCCCCAAACAAAAAGAAGGGAAAAAAACACACATAGACGAAACATAAGTCAATCGATCATATTTGTATCTCTTCATGTTATGTCATGTATGTTTTTGTATTTATGAACATGCAAGTGACACTCATGACCAGGCGAAAATGAAATCGTAACTATGTTGTAAATTTATTATGAAAGGAAAAACGTAAGGTTTGAAAGCCTTAAAGTTCCGCCTTACATTAAAACATAACACAACGTGAGAGAATTTGGGTGTGTGCTAAAACACAGCGTGTTATGCTCCAGGAAAATAGATACATTAAGTGTTAGGTAGATAATGCAAGTACAGCATCGACCTCTACATGAAAGACTGTCTTAAATGCAGTTTATTCTTTGTACATGATACAAGTACTAGAAATCAAAAATGGGTTGATCCCTGGTTACAAGTCCGTAGAGAAATGCGTACAGTTCATCCACTGGGTTTCAAAATCCCCCCAAAAACTCCGATAATAACACAACCAACAGTTATATAATTATTAAGTTCTCTAGAGCGAAAACATTGCGTTAAATTCTAATATTATGTGTTTTATAATACACCATGGGTTGTTTATAGATGCTTATTACCACTGTTGACACTTTGGCAATTCAAGTTTTCATGTGATTTCTTATTTAAGATGTATGTTGTTGGAACACAATGGCGACATGCCTCATTACTACGCTGATCAATCACAGCTAAAACATTTATTTAAATGAGTTTATTATCGCGCTTTTTTCTTCAATGTTCTTTATTTGACATTCGTTTTAATCCAGGAAGTAAGAAAACGTGTAACCCTAAACCCATGAGCAATTATCAAAGCAGCATATGCTTATGTATTTTATCATACTTGTATACCCAGTCAGTAATGCACAACGTCTAAGACACATTCCGTAAAAGTTGGTTGAATGATGATTTTTAAAAAGTCAAAAAAGATTTGGAAAGTGATATTCCTCTTCTGAAACATTAACACATCAATATCATAATTATACTGAGTAAATATTACATGAAAAAAAATCAAATATGGATATGACGTTCTGAAGTCATGCTTCTGTCACCATGACAACGCTATTATAGACATTCTTAGTTCTATATTTAGTTGCAACAAGAGTATCAGTCTTCAGATAGTTACTAAATAATTTACAATTTTCAAATGCATTAATCTTATTAAGTCTGAGGTTCCGATTAACGGGTCGATAATGGCTTTTTTATTGCTAAATCAATGAAAAACATATTTGTTTTTTACATTGTCATTAAAATGTTGATTAAAGAAAAAATATTTTATACAAGTCATGTAAATAATGCTATAAAAACTACAATTCATAAAATAAGAAATAAAATCAGACAAAAAGTCGAAAAAGGCAAATTCAAATACCGATTTATTTTTACAAGATCTATGATAGAGTATAAAACATGTGGCAAAATGGATAATTCTTGCATATCATTTTTATAATATGCGTAATGATTTTATCTTTCAAAGTTGTATTATTATTATTATTAGTTGTTGTTGTTGTTTTTTGTGCATTTAAGCCTAAAACATTATTTTTTTACTATGAATCGTTGTGTCAATACCGGAAACACTTCGTCGGAGTTAGGATGACAGGAAATACATCATAACAAAATTGACCCTCAGATATTATTATAAAAATATAAAATCTTAGGTCATTGATAAAGTTATTGCAGTTTAATAATTTTATACGTTTTAATATACACCTAGTGTTGACATGTATACTGCAGTGCACTTGCACATATATCCAGTCCATCAATACAGTTTGCTAGCAGATCATGGACACTGTTTACCTTTCTTCTGAAGGGTCATTACGGCCGTGTATCGTCACTTGAATGATTAGCAAGCCTTCAATGACATAAAAGTCTCATAAACTTCACCATGTAAAGTTACTATTGTCATAAAATGGTATAGGTACAAATGGTTGTAATTGCTATAAAATGCCAATGTTGTGACATACCAGTTTGTCCGAAGACCTGGCCGGACTCTAAACATTTATAAAACGTGAATAAACGTGTGTGATCTTAAACTGACCATTAATGATGATTGTAGCTAAATACATTGTGGTCACTATGCGTTAAAACATGTCGACAAGACGACAAGAATATATGTTTATTTTATTAACACTCCAGTGAGAATTATTTATTTCCTCACGATAAATTTTGCCTAGAAGCATTAATTAAACACTGAAAGTACGGAATGAACAAATATCATTAATATCTTTTGGCTTTGTTTATTTTTTGTAAGCATCCATGTAGCTCATGTATACGTTCTATCCATAATGTTTAGTGTCTAATTTAGACAAAAGAGGGTGAAGAAGTTGAATTATGTGAATTTATTGCAGACGTAACTAGTTCTTTTAACATCAAAGATATCAGTAAAATTTCGACAGGTTTAGTAACAATATACAACATTTTACCCTTCTCTTCTAATCTACGATTATATCGCATCCTACACCTATTGCAAAGGGGTTTTGGAGATAAATCATGTCAGCGTGAAACTAGATAAACCTTTTTCAACAAGATGGCTCAGTCAGCTTTTATTACATTCTAGAGCTTTAGGACAATAATTGAGCATTGCATCCAGACAGTGTAAAGCTTTTCCATAATCTTTATTTCGAATCGAGGCATAAAAAGCAAAGTTTATTACCAGAAACGCCGAAACTACACAAGGCCCATCAATTTGTGCGAAGTACATCAATGGAATATTCCTTGAAAACATAACATACTAACTCACTGATTTTCCAAATGGGACTCATTTCTATCGAATCTAATTGGAATTGATTTACAATTCAAACACACGATGGATTTTCTTAATGAAAGCAACCACAAATTGAAGGGAGTTTTATCTAATAGTAGTTACTGCTTTTTTATTATCTTATGAATTTGCTGTGAACGTTTCGAAAGGTTCTTCATCGGGTTTACTACCACGCTTCGATGTTTCATCATTTCATGGTATGTTTGCTGGTGTATAAGCTATAAGAAACCGTGTCTGTAAAGGATCTAAGACTCCTGATTATTTTTTAACAGAATGGAAGCTTCTTTCATTGGTTGCCAATCACAACAACAAGTGGAACCAATGGGTTTAAATGATTCAAATGTTGTCTTTATTTGATAAAACACTTCTCCCTTGAATCTTCAAGTTTGTAGAAAGTATCTGAAGCCATGTTTTAGTTTGGCTGGGAGAATTCCCCATAATTATGTGCTATGTTCTATAATATTCATAACATATCAACAAAATCAACATTTATGAATGAAGCTAAAGCATTAAAGTTATTTTAGTTTATATTTGTATGATTTCCAGATGTCAATAATGGAGGGGAATCCTTTGAGCAGGTGAAAAGATCATAACCTAAGACACATAGTATAAAATCAATTTCTCCATTCGAGATCATAATTTTGTTCTAAGTGGCAACAATTCAATGTTTATAAAATCAATTTTGGGGAAGGGAGTTTTTTTTTTTAGATTATTGGATGTTTTGGATCTAGTGTTGTTTGTGAATCTTTTTCTTGTATAGATGTATATTTAAAAAGAACCATACAATTTCCGAAATATGAAGTAGTATCAACAGAAAGTCTTAACAATTTAACTTTAAAACTCACAGTTAAAAATCACGATTTACTTCGATTTTTGAAGGTTTGAGCAATTACACGTGTAACTAATTCACATTAAATCTTTAAATATAAATTTTTAAAAAAACTGCATAATTTATAAAAATGAATATTTATACGTGCCATAGTTGTAAATATGATTTTTGTCTTTGTTTTAATACTAGAAATTTTACTGAAAACCACGAAATCTGAATTTAACCTAAATTTGCTGCAACGCTTCAGATGAAGTAAAACGAGGATATGAATAACCTAACCAAATCGAAACAAAAACTGAAGACAGACTGTCTACGGCAGATCAAATTAATCAGGATCTTGATTCATAAATTTAGTATGTCAAACGATGCATCAAAGTCTACGTTATCGAGAAAAGTGAATCGTAATTTTACTCGTCCATGGTAAATAACAAACACGACACGAAGTAAACAAAATTGACTTCTGGGAGTAATGTAGGAATGTCACATGGCCATGTCACTTGGTATTGTCACGCGTTCTTGTCACAAACACAAACTATCCCAATTCCACACTGGATGATATACTGTTCCAACATATAGACCGTTTTTTTTCGTGAAACCCCCAAGGAGTATTAGACCATCGATACAACTAGATAATGATCATAATAAATAATATTAATATAAGAAAAATATGGAGTTCAATTGATGAAGAATTCCAGGCTGATCCAGGAGCCTTAGAATAGTCTCATTCACAAGATTGTGAATCATTTAAAAGGTTCAGAATCTAAGTCCAGACTTAGAAATATATTTTTCGAACAACTAAGTAGGCGTATACTCGCTTACCCCTAAATACATTCTAGCTGCTGTATCCATTTCTAGTTTTAACATCATAATATACCTTTCTGTTTGTTGTATTGCTTTTTGTCTTGTTCTTTCGCTTGTACATCTAAGAGCTCTCCTAGAACTTAGGTACATATTCTGATGTATGCTTAGCCTCGGGTAATTTCTGGAATCACATCGCGTACTTTAGAGTTAATCTGAACCAAAAACCACGAAAATCCCTTTATTATATATAACAGCTGTATCTCGTTGTTTATTACAAGATATCTGTCAAAACCAGTAACGATGCTTGTTTTCCCTTACTTTTACTAAATTGTCGAAGATAATTTTGCTGTTATATTATATGTACATATATGTATGTGGATCAAATTAAACCTTATGACAAACCCAAAATTACAGAATCTTTGTACACAATACTTTAATAGGCAGAAATACTGGTGTTAATTAATCTTATTATTTGAATAATATGAAATATTTCTAAAATGTGGATTTGTATTTAAGGTCTAATACCGTTTGTATATGGTGCATGGCGATGTCTGAGAATTAGTATTGTTGTCCCTGGCATCAAATGATGTTGGGGCATATTGTGATTGTCTTGTCCGTGAGTCTTTCTACGCATGCTAGGCCAGGCGTGCCACCGGGGGCATATGCCACTATGGATATATTGAGCACAGCGTCTTGTTCAATCTGTTCTTGACGAAGTGTTGTAAAGTATCCATATTAAAATGATCAAAGTGTTACCTCTACCCACTGAACATCATAAGTAATTGCTTGTTAAGACTATTGGTCTTCACCGGGACTATAAATTGTAAAAACTCTCAAAATTATCTTATAGACTTCCAGCGAGCGGAAAACATTTAAGACACGAACGAACAAGTTTATTACTCTCATTGATCTGTGAATAATGATTTCGTGGTACTTTAGTTGGATTCTTTACGAAATGTCTCTAAAACCAGTTTATATTTGGACTTCCATGTCAGCGATGAACGTACTGCCTATACGCGTATGGCGTTTAATTACTAACATTTCAATTACTTTATTGGAGTCATCTGTCATGAAAATGAGGCATGCGTGTGCGACCACGCTAAGGCGGTTCGTCAAACTTTAAATAAGAACATGTGACTAGATCGTTTTACCTTGCATCATCACATTTAGTTTCAGTAAAATATACATATCGGGTATATAAACGAGCAACACTAATAATAATAATAGATATATCTAAAATAAGAGTATAGGTTTCAGGCAGTTAAATGTTAATAAAATCATTATTCATTTATATATTTAAAAAAACACTATTAAACTATCGATTGAAATAACTTTCAACGACATGGGTAATTATTATACTTATGAAGACATTCATTTAATTCTCACTTTTAGGTTAAAATAATATAAATTGCATAGTATAACTTTGAGTTCGCTCAAGTTACGGGAAATAAAAATATATATTTAAAAAATGGTTGCCTCTAAATGAAACATTTAAGTGAAGTTATTTATGAACTCAGAAAAATCGGAGAAAAGTTTTAATTTACATCAAAATATTTACCAAAGTTTAGCCATACCATTAATTGGACGTTCATTTTCAAACATTCCTATCCGTCAGTTATTTAGTGTAAACGTTGTTTTTTTCTATATCCTCGTGTCATAGGTCTTATTTCATGATTTCATAAAACACACCGATGTATTCTAAACATGTTTTAAATTGATAGCGGCTAAAACTAATCGACCATCATTTTTGCAATTGTTTCAGTTTTTTCTTGCGTCTATATCTCCTAGCTTATATGGTGAAACAAACCGTAGCTCATTCATACGATTCAGTATCGAAATCTATTTCAAACAAATTCTTCAATTATACTTTTACTAGTTTATACAACGATATGCTTTTAAAACAATTGGATTTTCTAATTTGTGAATTATCTGCTTGTTTTTAGACACAGCGAAGCTGGAGCTAACCATTCACTGTGTGAAACAGCATTAAATGTCAAATTAAATACTGAAGCGTAAATAAATCGCATTAATGAGGCAATGATCATCGTGCAAAAAGCTTTCAACCAGAACAACACTGAATTATTTCGACTCATTCGCCTTTAAAGGAAATGTCAGCCCTTTTTACGCAAAAAACTGGCTCTTCTAATTTCCTCCTGTCTGATTTTTTGGAGGCCAATATTTTGATAAAATTTAATCACAAAACCTGATGCTGTTTGTGACAATTCCAAGTCTTAGTTGTATACCGTCAAGCACGTTAACATTAGAGCAATTTAAACTAATAGAGTAATTTATTAAAATTTCAATCAAACTTTTCACCCATTTTTTCCAAAACTCATACAAATAACGGCGGGTTTTAAATTAACTATTTGAAGTCATAATTTCTACCGATAACGAGTTGATCGTATAGAACCACTCAATGGATTTTTTATCAACATTTATCATTATTTTTAAGTCTTAAAAGCATATGTGGTCCAAAGGAAAGCATTTATCTTATAGCAGTTCCCAAATACTCTGAAAGCTTACTAGATTTATTTTTTGCTTCTAGCGTACATTAAAATACTGCCAAGATATCATTATCTCATACCAGCACTGTTAAAACTCCATTTGCCACCCATTTTATTTACTTAATGTTCGTCGTGGAAGGCAAGAGAATTTGCGAAACGACTTTCTTGCTCTTGCACCTGTGTTGTTGCATATTATATACCACATTACTCTTATATCAATTAGCATCAGGTCTGTAAATGTTAAATCTTAATTTATTATTTACTTCACGTTCAATTTACAATTTCTTCAATGTTTAATATACTAGTAAGTGATTACTTTGATAATGGTATGTTTTAAGTACCTTATATAGGGTCTACCCACTCATTGGTTCCCTTACATCGACTCCTTCACTGGTTCTTTGCGCCGAGTTCTGCACCACTGCCAGTACTTCAAAATCATCCTTAGCGATTGCACTCAATGTAACTAATTCCAGTAACCATCTAGACTAACTTTTTGATAGGCAATATCCGTTGCCAAATAACAATCGAGTAACTAAATAACTTGGCTTAGAAACGATTCACCGAATCTCGAAAATACATAAATCTTAACATTTTCATAGTTAATGTCCTTAGTTTAAAAATTGGATCAAAGTGGATTCACAGATGTTTCAACGCTTATGTGGCATTTGAAGCAAAGAGGAGTTGGGACTCTTTTAAGCTTTTTTTTTCGATCTTTCTAGAAAAAAATACGAACATCTGTATTGGTGTACGCCTTAATATTAACATCTGTTGCGTTGACTCAAATTGGACATATTTCCGTCCAGGTTTACCATTACTATAGATATGTTCCAAAAGATTTTTTGCAATTAAGTGTTGGAAGTCCATTTGTGTTTGTGGTACATGCTTTTTAGATTTTATATGTAATCTACCAACATGTTTAGTTGGTTCATTATGTGAATATAACACACACTATCTGCATTGTCAATTGATCTGTTAATATGTTTAACTGTTATCTTTGAATATTCACTTATCCTCAATGGGTGACATAATAATTAAAGTGAGTTGATTTTATTCTTAATGTTTCAATTTTAAGCATTTGAAAACGATAAACTACAGATAAGCCGTTTTAATTGCCATTACGGTTATGCGTTCTTGTCGTAGAAATAGTATGCAAATTATCTTACAACTTTTAAGGGGTTTTAAGCAATAGAAAAAACTCTTTAAGAGACATTTTGTAACATTACGAAACTTATTAGCTTAAGGCAATCATATCATTAACACATCATGTGTTCTCCTATCTCAAAGTTGTTTTAAAAAATCAACATTCATAAAATATTGCGTCGGCTTTCGGAATCGTTGTAGGTTGATTTTCACTGCAGATATAGCAAAAGAAAATTCTTAATAACTCAATAAGATGAATCTGTAAATTCAATCAAAAGTCGAGTGTTTCGAACCGTTTAATGATAAGAATACTTTTGATTTAACTCAAGCAATAGTTGCAGAATTAAAATAACAAACAGTCGAATGCAGCGAGGTAGGTTTTTTGAAAGGGAAAGGTTCGTACAGACCCTCCCATGGCCATACCTTCCAGGAGAATGTATTCTGTCCACCATTTTTCTTACGGTACTCTGTGTTGGATTGTGTTCAGGGTGCTGAATTTGGGTGGATTGTTGTATTTGGGGAAATGTTGGATGTTCTATGTTTTTTTTCTTGATAAATTTTTCTTATCTATATTAACAAAAACGTTAATGTCTAAATGAGTATTGTAGAACGTTTGTGACATTGAAGCATATCATTTAGTATCAAAACATTTTGCTAACATTCATACATTCGCGTGTGGTTCGAATCATCCCTAACATTAAATTTGACAAATTTTGATTTCGAATATAAATCGGATGCTTGTTTCGAAATTATTGCTTTGATATTGTATCTGTATGTATCTTGATATCGCCAAAATCTGCCTTTAGGGGTAAATGTGGCTTGTGTTGACAAAGGTCAATTTTCCGCTAATTGGTTACAGCAATAAAATCGTAGTTGGCTCGCGGGGATATATGATTATAAGTAATTGATTTAAATTGAAATTAAAGTATACAACAAATTCAAGACGTTTCAAAATATTGTTATTATATCTTGAATTATACACTAATTCTCGGGGGCTCTTCACACTTCCGGTTTTCAACGGAATGTGTTATTTGAACCTACATCGTCCTTGTTTGGTTGTCATGGCAACAAAATGTAAACATTTTCTCAGGCCGTCTTCAAACATCGTTAAATAAGTTCATTACTAATAAAATATGTACTCAAATATGATGATGTTTTATAGATACAACGTCTAAATAATTCTAAATATAATACTGGTATAGGACAAATCACCCTTCTGAATTGATTAATTTGTCTTTCTTTATGTTACAACACTAAAAGTTGGGAAAGGAAAGATGAATTTAAAAACAAAACGTCGGGTATTAAAACTGTATGCTTTTATAAAATACTTAAACATATAGAGGTACAGCATGCACCTATAAGAACCTTTATAATTTAGTTCACGTAAATAGAATGGGTGGCTAGTAGACATAGATACGGAATACTTATTTATCTATATACAATGATAACGAAAAATATCATAAAAACTTGGAACTTACGAGCAGTCAAAATGATGGCAAAACCTCAGCCTGAAAATAATTTGCGCCAATAAAAATTATTTATAAGGTCCAACATAGCATAATCTTGCTCTATGCTTCGTCATACTGTAGCTGATAAGCATTTGTATACTCTGAGTATCTCTCGCGGTCAAATCATTAGTGACAGAATTAATGTGCTGATATCTCGAAGCTAGATGTTCTTTTCCTCATAGATAAGGTCGAGAATTCCACCGAATCTGTTTTGTTTACTATCAACCTGAAACTGAAATGTTTTCAGACCTCTCGCCTGTCAAAATCACCCACAGCACTTCATTTCAAGAAAACAGAAACACGGACCCAGACGTCTATTCGTGTCTATAATATAAATGCTTAGTGTCTCATCGTGTCTTTATCCTTGTCCGTTTCCTTCTCCAGTTCATGAATGATATCCCGAGATTATGCATTCGCTATTCAAATCTAATGCATGAACAATGCCTCTCGGTTTTAGGAATCTCTTTGATGTTTCCCCTTGTAAATTCTTTGAGTAGAACTTTCTTTGTTTCGTATCTTGTACATGAAATCTTGTTTCTTAGCGACGAAACATTGTATTTTCTCTCTTTGAACATCCCATAGTAGGCTTCTGTGGATCTAGAATTTTTTTAATCAGAATTTACAAGTGGGCTATGAAATATCTGGTTCGAATTGTTGGGAAAAAATACAAACAAAGTATATTCACCACGCATGCATGTTTTCCTTTACGGATGTTTATGCAAGATTTATCTACGCTTGAATACCAAGAATATTATGTATAATTTACTCGAGACTTTGGTCCTTATGTATAATTATATTACTTTTGTACCGTCATACGTTAAAACTATGCGAACAAAGAGTCAAAATAGTGGGAAACAATCATATTTCCTAACAAGGAAAGTGTTCGGTTCACGAGGCAGACCACTGAAAATCACAATACGGATATAAGACGGAATATTGCTATCAATTCTCAATTAGTCTTGGAGTTCACGAAAATGTGTTATTTCACAACTCATAGTACGTAAATGGGTCTTTCCATTCTCTTTTAATGTATACATAACAGCTGGTTGTACCCGAATCGATGCTTTTGTCAATATGTACCTCGTTTAGTTTGATTTATTGTCCTTTTACATCCTTATATTGAGTTTTATATTCAGTCATAAAGTTATAATGGCAGATCTCGTAGGCTCTCGCGATATTCTACAATAAATACAGTATCATACTTCGGCAACAAAATGGTCATTAATCCATCAAAGTTATAATCATACATGTGACATATTCTTGTACGCGCCATTTGATTCAAGCGTAAAAAGTAAATGAAATTAAGACAAGAAACGCGAGCTTCATTGTATACTGTTTTAGTGCATGATGGTTCAGTTAGCGATGAATCTGCAGAAATGTGTGCATTAGATCGTAAATCAGCGATGTTTATAGATGTGGTTTGTGCAGAGCTCGGTGAAATATTTGATACGTTGAAAGTATACTTTTTTTTAGTAACTTGACTAATAAATTACGTGTTTCAGTTTTAAAAACAATGGAAACGTACGACCTCATCACGGGTTTATATTGATTTGGAGTAGATTGTAGTATCACGCATTTTCTTTCTATTTCTAATTCCTTGTTTATGGTTTTGGAATTTATATAGAAGCATCACTGACACTTTTAGTCCAACACTCAGGGTTCTTCTCAGCAATATCTTAAAGGTCCCATAATGTGATGAATCTTTAAAGTTTTTAAGTTCAGTCATTTTCCAATGCTTTAGTTTCGCTTTAATTGGCATAATCGCTCTATTTCAATTATGTGTTGAATTGTGAAATCAAGCAAATACTCGTTAAAACCAGCATTTTCATATTTAGTATGTTCATCTTTATTTGAAATGGTTGTAAATTTATGGTCCGTAACAGTAGAGGACTTAGTGATACTTCTAGTTCATCAATTAACATGCAATCTGCTCAGTTTGACAATAAGGGATTTGTATTAAAATAAGGGTCAATTTGGCGTAGTTTTCAATTGATTTGAAGCCAGAAAACCACTTTAAAAGCCCAGTTAATGGACTGGTGATAAATTGTTCAATTTACGCCTAATATGGACTATTCAAAATACTTCATGAAACATACCACTATATAGCATTTCAATTATACATTCCTTTCACAAAACATCTTCCTGGGGCGGTTTTGTATTAAGTATATATATGTGTGTATAACCTTATAAACTTGCGTATACATTAGATATAGCAAGTTATTTTACAACACTTCGCAATCTGCCTCATGTCTTAGGTTTTCTTCCATGTCATCTTCTAGTGGGGTTTTTTTTGTTAACAAATTAAGAGGGTTGGGTCATATGCTGTCGTTACTATCCTGTCCGCTGTCAATGATTTGTTACAGCTTTTTAAAAATAAGTATGCATACTCTTGCAACTTTGTGTACTGTAGATAGCCCTTTAATATTTGTTCAACATACCTAACGTATTTTTTTCCTATAAGCGTAGTTTTCCCATTAGTTATTGCACGACTTAGACATAACCATTTGTTATTTTGGACATTTTTCTTTCAGACTTAGATCTAACCATTTCGTAATGACTTAGATCGAACACTTTAAAGTAAAGCCTCGTTAAGACAAAGTTCTGGCCCACAAAAAATGATTAAATAATGAAAGGGTCTCACTATCAAGCTGTATGGTCTAGGTCTTGTTGAAAATCGGGCCTGACATAAGTGGACGTTGTACTGACGTGGTCTGAATAATGGGGTGGTCACTAAGTTAAATTTACCATACATAACATACTAGTATATATCTAGATTTCGTTCGTTTTATTTATTGAATAGTGTCCATGATTTAGACATGATATCAGTCATAAGGTTGTATGCTTATCTTGTGCCCAGGGCATGCCTGTTGACACTTCCGATTTACGCTAATTTGTCGAAAATATCGTACACATCTTTCTAGTTCGTCTGCATCAAATACAAATATTGATTGTTTTTGACTATCCTAGAGAAATGACTAATTCGACCGTTATACTATGTTTCTTGTTGATTCAATATACTTAATAATGATCTATTCAACCATTTTCAACGAACGTAAATGTACGGTTTTGCGTCCCAGAAACAAATGATTAATTTAAGTGGATTTTTTGGTACAAATGTTATTTGCAGATATTCCCTGATGGATTGTTTGTTTAGATCAAATACGGGGAAACCTGTATCAGGACTATTTTCAGGGCTGTGTGAACCGGGGTACTAGAGAGGGTCGCCCCAAAAACCCTAAAAATATTATTATGGCTAGAGTGGTAATTCAAAGATAAATGGGTGTCTAAATGATTATCCGCCTGCAGACAGACAGAATCTACAGTTAGCCACAAATAGCTTACTACGTACCTGGCTTTTAGGAGTACATGATCGATCTTAATTTTGTGTGGGCCGACTAATTATTTTGACATTATAGTGGAAATATTTAACTCTTATCCGAACAAATGCGTCTGTTATAAAGAGGTGGTCTTACTATTTAAATGATGGCTGAGTAGTGAGATTTTAATGAAGTTTTGAATGGTGCCAAAATAAATCTGAAATATAAACATGTCTGTTTCTATATGGAAGAAGTTGGTACATGCATGTAATGATTCTTTTATGCTGCGGACTCGCCAAGTGATATCTGAATATATACTTAGCAGGGTCTGTTTCGTCTACCAAGGAGTCCAATTTTAAAAAAGGGCCATTTGAATCATCAATACTTCATGGCATTAAATTTCATATTAGTTCAACATTGTGACAAAGTCCACCATCAGGACAGACAAAATGTGTCCTTTGTTGAAAGGTGGTCTTTATTCTTAGGTCATTTTGTTCTAAATAATCAATGGTGTTTTAAAATGGGGGCCTTTATTTGGAGTTGATTTGACTGAAACATCACCGGTACTGATGTTACTCTCATATTTAATCTACGCATTTATTTTCGGTTAATGATCATTGACTCCGATACATGGAGACTTTTATATGCACCCATGAAAGTGCCGTTGGCTTTAGATGATGCATTAAATGTCTCTTTGAACGATTTATAGCAAAACCAGGAAGCGTTTGATTATAATTCTTAGGTCACAATCAAAACTTTCTAAAATTTATTCATCTTCCTTGTTGCTCATAACGCCCCGTTCCTTCTCGCGCGTCTATGACCCCTGTTGCATTACGGGCAATATTTAGGCAACAGTTCACGACATTAAAACGCGGAAATCGTTCATAATCGTTACTAGGCAGAGAAATAAAACTTTGAACACGGAGAAAGTTCAGAAGATGTCACTGCATTTAACTCACCTTAAGGTTGTGTCAATATTTCGCCTGTCAATACCAAGATACAATCATCAATCAATCAGGGGTTTCTAGCGTATCTTGGCTTGTCTCGTTGACCTCGAAAAATTACTACGCATCGCTGACCACATTACAATGATGGCAAGAAGATATGTGTTTTACACTATACTGATTAGAAGACAAGCAACATGTTTTTTTTATTTTGTACGCTGATCAATACGTGATGTCAAATACAAACAATCGCATGAGTGATCGTAGTCTGTTCCCGATAATCGATATTATTGGTTAAGACAATTAACAAACTCCAGAACGTCACTTGTTACTGATTCGAAGTTATTACGGCGCGTATCGAACTAGTCCGCGTTTAATTCAATGGTACGGGTATTTTTGTTTTAGTATTCACTGACAAATCAAAGAGGAAACGGACTTAAGAGTTGGATGATATTATCAATAAACAATTTTATATCTTGACATTATCAAGTTAAGCTATTTTAATGCACGGACATAAGTACAATAATCGACGTTTATTGCCAATTTCTATCAACAAAATAAGTATGAAATTTATTAGCATCGTGCAACTGTTCTTTCATGCGTTGGTCCTTAATTACGTCTGTATTAAAAACTTCAAACGAAATTACAATTTGATCTAGATTGCACATTTTAGTTAACAGCGTGTTTATACGCTCGGATGTTTTGTTGCAATTTTACGGCTTTGTAATAGACTTAACAGATTAACAAGGATTAATACGATATCAAAATAAGATCCATCAGTTGATTGGCGCCAAATTCTGCTTCACGAATAATTTATGATAGATTACTTACGTATGATATTATCCGGAAAATGCAAATAGAATAATCATAAATTTACATTAATTGCTTCAATAAAACTGAACGGCTGGTTTGGTATAAGCAAGTCTAGATTGGCAGAACAGAATGAAAGCTTAGACCATGCTCTCTATGGTTACATTCTAGATATTCGACAAATGTCATTGAAAGTAATGCCATCAAAGTATCAAATATCTCCACACATGTTGTACAGGTGAAAGTTTATTGGAATAAGTAACCTAACGTTCACAAACTAGCAAATATATTTATTATCAAGTCTTAAGATTCGAAGCGTATGCTTAGAGAAGCGTATTCTAGCCACCACATTGGTTTTGTTTTAAATGTATATATTCGCAATCCCTCAATGTTAAGTCTGCCAGAGGAATTTTACTCTTTAGGGTAAATTTTACACTAAAGTTTACTCTTTACGTTTAATTTTGCTCTTTATGCTGAATTTTGCTCTTTAGGTTGAATTTTCCCCTTTGTGTTTAATATATTAAAAAGCCATTGTGACGCGTTTTGGTAAACTGTAAAACTTTCATTTCTGCACTGGGAGGCATTTTCCCCATCATTGTTTCAAAATGATTATTTTTTAATTTCTCTACGTTGAAAGTTGTTAATATTTTATCATTTTTGCACCGTTGGATACGCAGCGTTATTGTTCCCAATACGCGCGGTGAATCAGGGTCGATATCGTATGAAGTGTTATTGCGTATATTCAATACTTGGCTTTTGGCAACCATTTTGTCTGAGCACCACTTTCACGTATTTTTTTCCGAGGGTTTTCAGAGTCCCACTTAACTTAATCAACGCTAACTCTCTATGAACGAATGGCTTTCCACAACCATTTTTCGGTATCATTAGATCGCTATATGCAATTGTTGCATTGTGGTATGGCTAAAATTACTTTATAGCAATTCTAATTACCCATTAGAACTAGACTTACCATGAGATTTTGAGCGTTAATGCATGGTAACGATTTTATAAATTACCAATTTTCTTAATTGATAGGTACTTTTGGAAGAGAAAATGTTTCATAATAGCGTATGTTTGAGTCTCGTGCATATTATATAATGGCTTGCATATGATTCTTACGAGGTACCCCGTGGAACTCTGATGCTGGTATGTAAGCCGCGCAGTACACTTACATTGAATGCCTATAAGTGTTGAAGTTATGTCTACGATTATTTCAGAATTACTTTACGTAATAAGGTTAACACGGTGCTTCTCATCATTTCTGTTGGAAGCATTTGCAGATAAGTCTGGAAAGTCAATGTTTTACTTTTTTCTGAAATATAAGGTGGGCAAAATGCCAATGAGTTAACAGTGACATATATACTTGTCAAAAGGTCAATGTTCCCAATATACGTGATACAGGAAAGGATATCATACAATGTGCACAATGTACATAAGACAAACAGAATAAAAAGGTACAAGACAGCATATGATAAACAAATACATATAGACGTTTAGTCTATGTACCTCATGTTGCTGTTTTCCATGCTATCATATGCATCAGAAATGCATATAGAGCAGATGCAGTTATCTGTTTAGATTAACATATTTACTTCAGGACGCTTACTGTCCAGTTGACAAAATATGTTTTGCCATGTCTTCAAGTTGTCTTAGTGTACTTGGTTCTATGTACGTGACTGATGTTGCTGCATTGGTCTTATTAGAATTGAGCGTCCGAATGACTATACAATTATTTGCGAATACCTTACTTATGGTGTCTGTTCCCCTTTATGAAAGTTTCTGTTTTAATTGTGTTGTTGTTTAAGTGTCAATCATGTATGTATGGATTTGATGGTGTTTCCGATAAAACAATAATATGCCTTTCTCCGTTTGTCTTACTTCTAAAGTCTCTGAATCTATTTCTGAGATAATTCGGAAAGCGCTTCAATGAGGTATGTGTCTTTGTGATGTTCTGCTTTTATTCTACTGTTTTAATCTTATCATCTGCTTCTTCCCATTGTTCTATAACAATTGACAAATAACAGATATAATTATAGACCAAAGATTACATGTCATACTGACAGTTTGCCAAAGCCAGCATATCCATGTTTGTCCTCAATACGATTTAGGGTCAATTTGGATAATCGAGGAACCGCTTTAGAGAAACCCTTATTCACATGTCTATCTCTCTTTTCTGGTTACACATGGTCAGTGGTGATGTTCTACGTTAAAGCACATTGACAATCGATGTACAGGTTTAATTATAGTAAGTAAACTTGAATCGTGTGTATTGATAAAGACAATGCATTTGTACGTCTATTTACACTACGGTTCTTGCACACATTCATTAAAGGATGATTAGCTTATTAATGAGATGAAGTTGCCAACGATTATAACAACGATAAAACACCTGTGTTTAAGGTGAGTGATTGATGAATCGTGCATGTGGTCCAAATATGTCAAAAGCGAGAACTTCTCGAACAGAGCGAGACTTTACGGAGCATTACGAGACTATTTAAAGTACATGTGTTTTACGTTACTACGTTATTTAACATTCCATAACATAACAAAATGAAACCGAAAATGTCGTTATGACATTTAAGTAAAGACAGTTGTTAAGAAAAAGTTAAATACCATTTGAAAACTCATATAAGAAATTGTCAAGTAATTAAATGACACGCTAATTTTCAGCAAAATATACCATTTAAAGTTGTCATAATACGTCAAAATGTAGCTCAGGTTTTAAAATATGTGGTATTAAGCATTAGGCTAATGAAATACAAAAATGCTTCAAAGATTTACGTATAATTGATGAAGCCGTGACTGTGTTATTTAAAAAGCCGAACGCAATAAAGCACTGAAAACATTAAACATACTTGTAGTAATTACAACAGTGGAGAAAATGCTTGAAAAATTAAATGGTGAAAGCGATCATTTTTTCGTTCATCAACTAAAGAAAATGTATCGATTTTTCTCGCTTGAAATGTAACATCAAGTAACGGCTGAAATGCTTACGATGTTTCCAGCTCTTTATTTCACAGACCCACAAATAATCTCTTGCCACCATCTTCAGTCTAGACACCATTCGCTTTTTCTTTGCATCTTTACACACGTCTGTTTCATATGGTGAGAGTATTATATTATAGGCTGGAGGAAGCTGGTACGAGTAAATGGGCTGAGTAATATAATGTGAACATTAAATACTCTGTGATCTGGGTTATACAATTGTGCGGTTTTCAGAGATTATAATTAAAAGGGTTTTATCCATAACATCATCGATATTTCTACAAATAAATGTGTGTTATAAATTACCAACATCTGTAATGTATCTGTTGTTTTGACATATTGTATTTTTGTCAGTCGCGCACCATAATATAATGATCATCGTAATATCAATAGACAAAAATACTGAGTAAGTACATGCATCAGAAATTAATTAAATTGCAATGAAAGCGATTTGTCAGCCAATATTAGGATATCACCGTTCGCACCCGAGCAAAGGGCTTGTTGAAAAGCAAATTATCGCTTAAGTTCAGTTTGGAAATATTAGCCAATTTTAATCATCGTTAGTTTGAATGAAGGAAAATCTTAACATAAGTATTATCGGCGGCGATGTTACGCATACTGATTTTCATATTTACTTTGAGTTTGTGACGATGATACATTTATATACCAGCTGGCAGATAGTCAGTGTTAAGACGAATGATTTTAGACGTAATGACTTCAACCAAATTGTCACAGAGGAGTTGTGCCGCGCCAAGGGTGCGAAGCACAAACACTTTGTTGGTACACCCAAAACTCTCCTAATAAGAAATGCATGACAAAACTGACTTCAAGACATTTGGACAAGTGTGATTTTAATACGATTAATAACTTGTAAGTGATTCACAAGCCTACTTTTTTAAAGGGACTGTATTGTATGGGATAATTAAAGTAATCGTGCCTGGTAACCATCAATCGTTTTTCATTGTCGCTTGTTGTAACATGGACGAAGGCAATAAAGTAAAATAATTTGTTGCTTTCTTCATGGTGACAAACACGATGTCTGCGCTGTATATACTCCTATACCATCGTTGATTAATACTTGTCTGGGCGACAAATGATTGCTCCAGTTTGTCGGCGTGAAATCTTTTCAAATATAAACAGAAACATGAGTTTGTGTGATTTTGGTCATAAACGGTCGCAAATTAGAGAAATGTATCCTAAATTTGAGCACATTTTATGACCATCACCCTGTGTGGCGTCTACATTGTCAATTAGAAAGCAAACCACGTTTTACGATTGTTTGTCAGCCTATAGGTGACATTGCTATCATAAAACGAATTTCGTTTTAATATTCCAGAGATCACAAGGTGAGATAGTCAGAATATTAAAGCTGTCTCACCTAACAGAAATGTGGAGGGTAAAGTTTTCTAGTAATTACAAAAATATCTCAGACACACCGTTCGTATTGGATTTAAGAACCACGTTTACGATTTATCAAAGCAACATTTTATGTATGCATTGAGAATTAAAAAATCTATAGATCCGAATTTCCATTGTCGTATTGGAATGTTTACGACGCTATATTGGTACCCCGTCTTGGCTGCAAATCACGAAGAGTTCAATTTCTGTGCAGAGCGTAGAAGTTACCGAAAATCTACATACTCGAATATCTTGCAAGCTGATTGGAGCTCTATTTGATTGATTTAACGTACTGTACTTAAAATGATACGCTGTAGTCAAGTAATCGGTATAATGGGTGATAATAAAATAATAGTAAATTCAATACAAAATACGGTTAATCTTCAAATTGAATATGTTTTTAAAAAATGCGTCATTCATTAAACATCAATATACCTTTCCGGTAATAAACGTTATTGTTTATTCGGGTTCAAATGTTCATACGTAGCCGGTAGTGATTATGCAATGTCGGTGTTTTATTACCGATTAAATGTCGTAGGCCGTTTTTAATGTTCCAGCATTCGAATTGTAATGGTGATGGTATATATGCATGCGTACAATGTACCAACTATCTATGTTACTGTTTTGTTAAATATTAAATGTGCGATCCATATTTTCAATGACTGGATCCCCGGGAAAAGACCGGTTTGAAAAGCAGCTTACGATCTTATACGAGAACCCTTCTTAAAATAATAATATGTGCTCTTTAACTTGATGTTATATGTATACCCTCATATAATTGATAATATTTTTATTGATTCGTGTAATTGTAAGTCGGGGGTATGTAAGTTGCCTTAGAGCTGTACATAATGATTGTTTAGGGGTGTGGTGTTGCTGCATTCCGGATTCTAACACTTTACTTTAGTCTCTACATCTCTTAATTTGGCTAGATTGCATGACTGGAATGGGTAATCAAGAGCTACTGATTTAAGTAATATTCGTGTTCCATCATGAAAAACAAAACCAATTGTTTAAGCTGCAGTAAAACCTTCTTAAGAGACCCCTATGATGATGTGAGAACCTCATTAAAAGACCACACATCTTCTGATTGGTTTTCAATATAAATTCTGTACTTCTTATTGAGTATGACACCAACTCAGTTTTTAGACCATCCTTCTTGGGTCATACAGACGCTCTTAGAATCGTGTTATCTGTATAGACAATATATATATAACATATATACAATTATTAACTAAACGATTCAATTGATAAGCTATCAAGCTTTTGCATTTCATCAAAAGCAACTGACTAACTTGCTTGCTTTATTTAAAGTGCTTTGCTTTATTTATAAAACAACTATTTCATTTATAATAAAACATAACATTGTGAACAATAAGCACATTTTAAGTGAATTTGTGAGAAATCTGACGTGTATCATTTATTTGATATAGTAGTTTACATGGTGATTTGAGATAGTCTTGACATTGAAATGAAGGTGCATTACTAGATAAATAGATGAGCAGGTAGTATGGACCTTTTACGATGACATCGTCTTATTACGTAATACAATTAGAATCCTGACATTTATTTGAAAGTATAAACGCAATGTCACGGAAAGATGTTGACAAAGATTTTTCTTTGCTACACATTGTGAGGTATATTTGCAATATTATTGAGTTTTTTATTTAGATCAACTTATATTGACCCATATTTCCTGAATGGCACTGATGTATAAACTTCTCAGGCGAAGGTATCTAGTATTTACTAGCAATGGCCTGGCCATTCGATGATGATACTGAAAAACATACTGTTCATTTCTTGCAGGTTTGCGCTTCGACTTGCCTTCGCTTTTAGATGGGTCGGACTTCCATTCGTAACTTTATTCCTTCCGGTTTTTGGTCCATTTCTTTCCAAATTTTACAATATTTGGAATGAACACGAATTGTTCTTTGGTTCAACAAGTTTCACGATATTTTTCTGCTTGCTTGATTGATTGGTACAAAGTATAAAAAACCTTACCGCACATGTTGACTATAAAACGGCCGTGTCGGGGCTCACAGCATCAGTAACACCACGTCTGTGACTTTTGTTGCTTTTCATTCTCCCAAAAGACCACCAGATTTAGTTTTTTCATCGTATTCATTCAGCAAGCAAGGTTTTTTGCCTCTTCATTGTCAAGCCTGGCAGTGACTTTCGGACCTTCTTTTAATTCACTCAGGATGCATTGATTTTTGAATGATGGACCACTGTTGGTGATGAATTGGCTACCAATCTCTTGTGCTGTTGTTTTAAGGTTTTCTTGGTGATTAGAGTGTACTGAATTGATGTTTAGAAAACTTGTACGGGCGTCTGCTTCACGGATAGTATGTATTTATCTCCACATTGAAAGCGAAGTTCAAGATTTTAACCCCAATGTGTCAGGGAAGACGAAGCACTGTACCAACACCAACCAAGCAGTGACTTGGTTTAATCTATATTGTACTTTGGTTTTGGGGATTTTTGTTTTTTATTCAAACGAATGTAATTTATGGAACTGAAAACTCTTTTAGTTGAACTGGTTACAAATGTTGTAGATAGATACTTTCAATTTTCAAATCAAGAAGTGTCTGTTTCTTTTGTCAGTTGTTTAATGGTTCAAGCTTTAATACGTAAATCAATGGATTCAGTCGAGTTTTACGAATTGTAATTTATCTGACCGTACACCATGCAGGTGAAGTTCTCATTTTTTTATTGATTTGTCTGTCCAGCAATCAATTTCACCCAATGCGCTGGAAACAAAAAGTACTCCCATGATGCTATCGTTACTGACATCGGAGACATTTGGCTGACAACGTTTGACAAAAACGAATGAACATATCCGCACCTTGTGACCTTTTCAGTCACGTGACCGTATCTTGTATTGTTTCTATTGTGTGGTCTTAACTGATGACCTGGTAATGACAGCGCCGAATGTGATTAATATTTTATGACATTCGTATTCTAGTGTAAAGTCTTCATCATGAAGCAGACTATACTGAATTCACAGATATGACCTTGACCTTGTGTAATCGATTTGTGTATTTCCATTTTCAAATACCAATGCGCATATTTTAGCATTAGAGGCTTATTTTAATACTGCAGGAATGCATACAAATCTCCTCCCGCATTATGAAGATTTGAACTTAAATATAAATGTTTTATTTTGTTATTTTGCTTTCAAAGACAAACGTTTCCTCGTACGAACAAATGCATTAACCTCAATATTGTATAACATCACCTTGTTCATCGCTTTAACCTCACTAGCGACTTAAATTGAGAAAAAAATACAAAAAACAAGTCGTTTTCCGCTTCTTTTCAACTTGCCTGTCATTCGTGTACAACAATTTGTCCTCCCTTCATACCAATGAAGCAAGACACTGTGTCTGGCTCAACTCTTCTATGAATGACACGTCTGACAATTTATACCAAGGACATGTTACGGACCACCCAAACATTTGTCCGACAGATCAAAACTCATCTATGCATATCGGAAGACACATTACATATGGTGTCGTATCGTGGGTTTTGGTAAATTCATCATACGACATAACTACTAATGAGTAATTGTTTAGGTTGAATCTTGGTACGTCTTAATAATCTAAAGTCTTCCGTGTACTCGTCGGCTATGTTTATCCTAGTGTTATCATTAACACCATTGATATCTTCATTCTTCCTAGGTATTGTCAAAAAATGTATGCAATGCTGAGAAAGTAGCATCCACAAAAAACTACACCAAAATTGGTATTGCTGGCTTAGAAAATAAGCCACCGAAAGGGGAGGTAAAACACAGAAAGGGATTCAACACTACAACAATTATAGAAACTATTGGTCTTCAGATAAACAACACACATCAATAGAAAGCTTGAAGCTGAAGCTTATAGTCAATTTTATTGTAAGCATTGGTATACTTGTTGTTATTTCAAAGTACATATCTCATGTTGATATTATACTGGCCAACTTTATGAACACCTTTGAAAAGGTTTTGCACAAATGCTGGCTTATGAATTTGCAATACCTAAACACGACATATCCTTTTTGCTTGTTAGAATGTTTGTGTTTAATACAATGCTGATCTTGTAACACAAGTTTTTACACTTGTTTTTTTAATGATTGTTAACAATTGTGTCAAATATAATGTCCAATTGATGTTTAATGACTTGACAGTAGCTGTTTTAAATGTTTTGTCTAAACCAGATCATTTTTTCTATGATTCGGAAAATTTGTGGGAATTTCTCCTCTGTACAAAAAATAAATTAACTGGAAATTATACATGAACAATACACTCGAGTTGACAACTCAGAAGGTATATCATCAAATTGTATTCAAACACTGGAAGCATTGATAAAACGATAGACGGGAATCTAATCTCGCTGGAGAATTTTCAAAGTAAAAAACAGTTTGACATGTTACATTACAGAATCTCATTTCCTACAATTTAAATGCATTTTCCATTTGTTTAGAGCAAAAACATCTTGCTAATTATGTGGTTTTGACTTTTCAATTTATGTAATTATAAATTCCACTTTGCGAGTAGAAATTTTAACTATATCTATCAAAACTATAGATACTTGCAAAACGTTCTTTATCTAAAAAGCTTCTTTGAAAGCCTTGTCAAAATACAAGAACAGACTAACGCAGTAATGAAGCCAGCTGATATTTATCAACTATAACAAAAGATGCAACTATGCTCTGTCTAGCAAAGCAAAACACATTTACCATATAACCTAAGTAAATACTTAGTTAATTGAATTAATTACTGACTCGCGCGACCAATAAGTTTTTATTAAGTTTAATTGTGTTTACATTTAAGGGGATGTCAGTTGCGTTTTTTGCAGTATGCGAAGTTTATTTTGTTATCATGCTGACGCGACTAGAAGAAGAGTTTTTAAAACGTGGTGGTCTAAAGAAAATTCACCTGAACTCAACCTACACCATAGGCCATTTATGTCATAATTGTGACAGGCCGAAAGATTATACAACCGTTGTTAAAATTTGAATACACTCTTAAATTCTTACTCATTAAAAATGTGACGAATGTTCTTTTGTTTGGAGAGCTTTATGGACAGACATGCTTGTTTTCATTGGCTTTCATGGTTTGTTTTTGTGCCTAATTAATTGTAATACCAGTGCCATTTTCAACAGAGCACACGTCAAACAACTGTCCAGTTCGCTGATTCATACATAATACTGACAGTTAAGAGATGTTAAAGTATATTAAATATGCAATACATGACAGTAGAACAGTATGACATGAACTGGAACAAAGCCGGACAATGGAAATCTAGAGAGGGATAGGAACATAAAAATGGTATTGTTGCATGACTGCAAAACAAACAAAAAGAAACCGAAATTAAACAACAATTCGTCATTGCTACCTTAGAGCCATCTGTTAAATCACTTGCAGTGTGTATTTAAGATAAAAGAAAACCATAACAAACCGACTGAACGCTTCCAACCATTTTGGAGTGCAACAATAGAAACAAGCTTCATTATGATTCATACCAGCGTACATCTCAGAGCAAAACATTGCAGCATAAAATTTCATCCATCAAAATAGTTCTATTTTTATCTGAATGATAATGTCCAAGATATTATCCTGTGTTGATTTTATCAATTCCACAAAATCCGTTTAAGTTCGTTTCGTTAAACCCATCAAGCCGAACGGAACATATATTCTCACTTTGCGATTCATCATGTATGCCAGACTTCTAAAGAAAACTCCGTATTACTTCGGTAAAATAAATCAACTATTCTTGTAAAAAAAATAGCATACCGCCCCGAAGTGTAATTATATATTTCTGGTTACATGGTACCGAAATAAACCGGAGGGCTTATCATACACGCTTTATCCTTTTGTGATCTCTATCGTCAGACAATTGGCCTCCAGGCCCGCTCAAGCAGGTAAAACAACACAGTTGTCTCCAGTAAGGGCCATTGCTGCGTCTGAGCCTCTTCCGTGCAATGTAACTTTGTGAAATGCACTGTGAAGCGGCAGATATGTGAAGCTGATACGAGACAGAATCAATGCTTTTTTAAACACCTTAGCTTTGTTGCTTTTGATAAATCCGTCGTCACCTAGATGGTATACATATTTTAACAAAATAATTATTAACGATGTTATTCATTCTTGTGTAACGATTTGTGAACATTTGGAGTGCCTGCAAACTCCAATGATATTTGGATGCCTATACAACATTTAATATATTAGAAGTTACTCTCGCGTTGGATGTATGCGTTTGAAATATGCTGGGTGCTGTAAAGGACTTAGATGAAAAATGGCCGGTTACATCAAAATTAAGAGACTGAGACTACTAGACAATAAAGAAATCTTCGGGAAGTGACGACATTTTGAAAAAAGGCTTCTGGCTAGTTCTCAAACTGATAAGAATATGGATGGCTTTGTAACCAGTTTTCCAACGACCATAAATCATTGCATGAATCTCTATGTAATAAATAATAAAAACAAGATATTAACCGATATATTCCACTGTGTTGTATCGCCAGATACCGTCAACAGCTGATAAATAATAGAAATTTAAACCAGTTTGATTGCGTTAGCTCAGTTGATTATTGGGTTGTGTTGTTATTTTCAAGGGGTAACCGCTGTGGTGTATGCGGGGTGGAATCTTACTGTCCTTGTAAAATTCAAAGATAATCTAACGGAAGACAACATACTTCACCTTCGTTGGGAGTAAATGTGGCGTTTATCTTCAAAATGAAGATGTCACTCATTCGTTCGTTGCATACTTGATTTTAAGTTAGATATAAATCACTGTCTAGTTAAGTTGACAAATCAATTAAATGATTGATTAATTGTCGCACGACCGTTTGCATGTATGGTGTAATATGAAGTGCATCACGAGTGTGTGTTCACTCGACCACACTCCAAAACAGATCGTGTAGACGCTTGCTTTCTGGTGATTATGATAATAGTAATCATCATCATTACTTGATAGTTATTTTTCTAATTTTGCCATACATCATATCCAGAGGTTCTGAGAAGAGATTTTCTATCAGTGGCATTTTCAATAATGGATACTTAAAAATATATATTGTAGATTTAATAGTATGGAAATGATCTGTAATTTTTCGCTTACGGCTTTATTATGTCTGTTTTTTTAAACCTGTCTTGCCCTTGATTTATCAATTACCGTATACTGAGTGAATCCAAGGCGGAGTAATCATCACGATTGCCTGATAGTACGAGAGTCTGAAGTACGGTTAAACCTCGTTATTTAGACCACTCTTTGTACGAAAAGAAAACGTTCTGCATATTGAGGTGGTGGTAGATACAGTTAAACCTGTAAACAAAGGTCATCCTTTAGAAAGACAAATTGTGAACTTTATTGACAATTGGCTCTTATTCGGGGGTCCGTTTGTTCAAAATAATCAATGACAGTTTTTAAAAGAATGGCCTTTTTCACAGGGTGGCCTTTATTCGGAGGTGACTGCAAACACATATTTCACTGTATTGAAGTTTTTACTAAACGAATGAAATGAAGACTTTGTAAAGCTTTGCTGTAGTAGTATTGTATCTGCACCATGTAATATATGTGTAACTGTAACATTTATGAATAACCAGTAAGAATTCTTATTGCATTTATCAGATGAAAAATAAATATTTCTGCATTCTTTACTTGACATCTGTCTAACAAGAACATACGTTGATGTTTACAAATTTAAAATTCAACATCGTCTTAAAAATGACTTAAAACACGTGATTAGAACTATCTTATAAATCTATCAAGTGGTTTTTTTTTCTTTCATCAGAAAAAAGTGACATATTCAAAAGAAATTTTCGGTTTGTTGAATTTCTGACGATTTTATGAAAAATAAAACCATTCGCGCGCGGAATATGGCGACCGCATTTATTACGCATTTAGTGTTTAAATTATTGCCCCCGACAAGTAAAAACTAACTCGATGGCGGAAAAGTGTTTTAAATGAAATAATGATTGTAAAGTGTAGCTTTGTGCACAGGACTGTAAGACATTTTAGAATCTGATAACTAGATAACCCTAAAACTATTTCAAAATTAAGAAAAAACAAATCAGTTGTGTAAATTATACGCACAATATTTTGTGTATTCCACTATGTACGAATATATCAACATTACGTTTATTACAATCCTACCATTTAAATTAAAGGAATTCTAAAAATATTTCTTCCAATACATTGTTAAATATTTGAATAAATTATTCAGGGGATTATTGAGTTAGTATCCATTGTTCAGCCAATGAAGTGTATTTTATCAGTTTTGCTTGTCAATCATGGTTTATACATTATTAAATGGTCGCGCTACTGATACTCACCACTTTGTTTATGTAGTGACAAACATTGTCTTTAATTATAATGACATTATATCGGTAACGAAAATGACTCTATTTTTTCAAATTAGCAAGAATGTGGCCTTCTCTGGGTTACATACTGATTTAGCAGAAAAAATAAATTCGACCAAAAAATGTAGATAAAAACATGATGTATATAAATCATTATGACGTTCAATTCTTGAAATGAAAGTAGATCTTCGGGTATGAATTGTTAAAAAATTTAGCATAAATTATTAACTTTATTCGTTCATCGGGGGTTTGAAGAGGTCGAACCCTTTTCAGAGTACGTCATTTTCCCAGCTAGACTTTTAGACCTTAGCTAACCACGTACCGTTATAAGAATCATTTCACGTGAAAAAATAACGTTATTTCCACGGCCATAGATGGTTCAAATTACCAAATCCAAGAAATTCTAGGAAATGTTTTATAAGAGATTTTCACTATAATTTGCTCATATTTTGATAAAATAATTAGTTATCGACTATTGCTAATGTAACACGATTTATATTAGAAGAAGAAATAAATACCTATAGATAGTTAGAATTGTATAAATGCTAATTACTTTTGACATGTTCTCCAATTCTATTTTCTTAGCGCATTATTTGATAAAAAGATGTTCCGTGATTGATACAATCCTTTATCTAGACCCAGCTTCCGGTGCCCTTTTTTATTATGTTCTCTGATTCAAGAAAAGATTGTATCATTAGGGGCAGTGATGTGTGCTTTAATGAACTTAACCTACTTATACGATCTAAATACCTGCTTTAATATTCTCTAATTACTTTTCTCTGGTGACATTCAGTTCTTAAGTTCTGGTTGGTTCATTTTAATCACGTGATCATAGTATCTTAGCACCGTTTATTGAATGAATTCTTGGAAAATTGTTTATGAGTATTCTATGGATCAATACGGTACATTCTCTCTCTTATTTATTCTCAGCTTGAACATTACTTTTCTGTGGCCAAGAGATAATTATGAAGACATTTTTTGTGTTCTATTCGCGAATTTATTGTTCAAATTTGGGGTTTCAAGTCTAATTTTATTATTTATACTGTATCAGTAAAATAGAGTCTGTCCTAAACTAAGTTTACTCTAATCATTGGTTACATTTGAGAACTTTGATTTTCGACCCATTGTATACTCACACGAAAAAGAAAGTGTGCGCTTAGTAAGAGGAAATCTTTTTATACTTATATAAAGGAAATTCGGTATCAAAATATGTAAACATGTATTGGCTTCATGATGTTTTACTTTTAACTGAACTTAGATATTTCTCAGAACATTATTTTTCTAGTGAATAATTGTGCTCTGTGAGCTTATAATTAGTTTTTTTATGCCCAATATTAGAGTGTTCTGTTTCTTTTTCGTGTTAGTATACATGTAGTTGCTTGCTTACACGTTTTAAGTGATTGTTGTTTTAGTGGTGCTTTGTGACATGCAAATTCTACCATAAAAACGAATGCACAGTTTAACAATACGCCAATTTAATATCGAACGATTCATTCTTCTTTCAGAAATGTATCAACCCAAAAAAACAAGTAGAAAATTATTCAATAGCCAAGATTCAAACGCTCAGACAAAACATGCTAATAAAACTTGAAAATTCTGCCATAACCTAAGAGGATGTATATTTCAAGATACGAAACTAGCGTGTAAAGACATGTCGAAATATTTAAAAATTCAGTTTTCGGACATGCACGTTTCCGTTGTTTAACTATCGCTTATTGTCCACTTTTTCAATATCAAGTTTTAAACACTAGGCAAAAAATAGATTGCAAAACGTTTCATACATTAGTGTCAAGATGAATCTGTTAATGGCGCTAAACGTTTAACAACTCGATTCGTGCGAAAATTTCAAAGAGAAGCGTTGTCATTTAAGGCTTACGTTTAACTCCACTTTATTACATGAGTTCACACACCATTAAATGATGTTGTTATTTTCTTTCTATATACCCAATGATAACACAATTTTTTTTTTTTTTGAAGTCGTACTAAATTCAAATTTGGTTTTGACGATATAAACTAATATCCTTTGAATATGTCAATTTATTAATGAACAATAAGGTAGATGATCAATTAATGGTATGAGTTAATTAATAGCATCACTTGGTAGCCAAGGACAATTGATTAGGATAACTGACGCCATGTACGGTTTTATATCTTAGATTAACGTCGATGTACTGAAAAATGGAAACATACAGCTGAAAAGAAATATAGCCTCATCCATATAGTTATTCATTTGCAATTTTGGCAACTTATTTTGTATTTATTTGGGTAACACAGGTTTGGAGTAATGCTCCAATTAAGAAACAATGTGAATAATCTATTGTATTTCCAAATGTATCCGTACAGTTGTGTTTCTTATCTTTTGTCATATATCAGACAATAAAAGCGCGCACGCCATTAATTCCCTAAAGCTACATACGTAATTACCCAAAATATTCCGCATGAACTTCCAAGCATTCTCTCGGTCATGACGTCATCGATTTGCATCTTATACCTTATCAGTTTGAATTGAAGGAGTGTTTCCCTTAATTTAACAGCAACGTACAGTCCATCTCCCTTACTTGCTTTACTGCACGAATGCCTCGAAACATAGATCGATAAATAAACTAGTAATTTCATCGCAAGAGGGAGCCATTAGTAAATAATTCACAGACGGTGTAAGCGTTCTAATTACTAGATTGTTACAAGCGCGCATCGGCAAATTGTCTTATATATGAATGACATTTGTTGCCAATTTATTCGCGTTTATCTTTACCCAACAACTTTCATGCTAGATACGGATATTTAATTGCTGACATCGCCCCTATTTCTTATTGTATTTTGATAAAACACTGAAACTATGAAGAACAGACCATGTGTGAATTTTAGTGTTGAATAATTGTTATACAAACATATTTTTCCCGAGTGTTGTGCTTTATATCTTACCCCCTTTACACTTATTTCGAACACGTGACTGATTATGGAAACTGACTAAATTAAGGGCACCAGTCTACAGAGAAGATTCAATCTACAAGTACAGCTTCATTAAAAACAAGACAAAGTTTTCGCGACTTTACCAGACATAATAATAACAGTATACCTCGTGCCATGAACGGGTTTTAGCTTTTAGATATTTCTTGTCTGATTTTCTATCTGTTGACTATTTAATAATTTACATTTCAATAATTAGTTCTTGGTGTTTATAGATATAAGTATATATATATAGGTAACAGAGTATTAGGGCACCCCAGGTAGCTTCTGTGTTGGGTTGAAATATGGTTTTGGAACAAACAATAAGCAATTACTGAAGACCTTATTACAGTTGCTTTAAGTTTATGGAGTGATGAAAGCGAAGTAAGGGTTCAACTGTTACTAGTTTGAATATCGCTTAGTCCATTTTCTCGTTGACTTCTTAATACATTACTATTACTCTAACGTACTCTGTTGCACCGATTTGTCTTGACACCAATTTGATGTAGGTCTACTTGTGGGGAACGTAATAATCGTATGTAATAGTTTTGACCGTACTATGGATAAAAAGAAACATGTCATTTATTACTATATAAAAATAACATTGTATCTGCGGTCATTTATTGCTAAATTCATCAAAGTTGTCTACTTTAGGTGATAAAACTCACCTAAGCTTCGTTTTATGGCAGTTAAATATATTCGATCAATAAATGTATTAATAAATGACTATTTATTTAATATCTCCGATATATCGCCTGGTGGTATTAAATAAAATTGTTATTACGGCAAATAGGGCCGCGACAGAGGCAAACTTTGTGTGGGACGATAAATAACTTATAACAAAGTCATGGAACAGAAATGGAATGACGCGAAATTGCATGAATATTTTTTGTAAATCGCACGCCACAAATCTACCGTTTATCATTTATGGCTTTCTTCGTTTTGATAAAACTCTAGAATCACAAATTTTAGAGATAGTGCTTTAACCTTTTTTTTCGGCCCACCAATGTTGAAGAAATTTGTAGTAATAAATATCCAAGCTTGTTTGATATGCCCCAGCATTTATGGTCCACTAAAACGGGCTATAAATCTCTGGTTCTCCTTTTTTCAAATGAACTGTTTCATATTGTACGGCAAACGTGAATTTACATTAATATGTTTCTTTCAGTATTTTTCCGTTACTACAGCGGAAACGACTGTGGATTTTGTATCAGAGTTTTGGTCATAAATGTTTAGAAATATTTATGCATCAAGTTTTTGTCACCTTTTGTAAAAGAGAGCAATGGGGGGGGGGGAGAGAGATTATGTTGATGTGTCTAATAAATAATCTGGTTCCCATTCCATTTTTCAGTGCACTAAATGTTTATGTACGGATAGTGTCAATGGGAACCAGATTATAATATTAAATTACAAGATCTTTTTAGCGGGAATGGAGTAAGAATTCCTCATTTCTTTCCATTTTTCTGCAAAAAAAATATTCACCTGATATATTAGGAAACTTTTCCAAAATATTAGTTAAAAACTCAACAAAATGGCTTACACTTAATTGCGCGGAAAATATTTACGCAAAATATCGCTACAAATAGTAGAATCTATACCTGAACATTGCTCCGCGTAATTTGAAAAAAAATATAAATGTATTAATTTCGATTAATACGTAGAATGAGATAACTGTAAAACAGTCTATATCTGCACCAGGGCAATTTTCATTCTTCTGAGACAAGTGGAATAAATCGAGAATAATTCAGAATCAAATAAAATATAAATTAATTGAGACATAGCAATAACATTATATGTAACATTTGTTCAGATATGAATACATAAAACGATTGTAATATTAATGATTTATTTTCCTTGGTTCATTGTTCATTAATGCTTAATCATTTATTGTTTTGCAAGATGGCACACTATATTGGCGAACTTCGGCATGGTGAAAAATAATTGGATTAGTCACTCTATATAGCATTTAAGGGATGTTTCAAGTTGATATAAAATTATATATATTGAATTAATTCTAAGTGTATAGTTTTAGTTCAGCACAACAAGTGCATTGTGGGAACCTCTCCAAACTGGCTTAAAGCCCTAAAAATGGTATTAACGCGTTTTTATGTTGTTTACAGTACGGCCATAGTTTCTAGTGATTTGTATTTTCCTTTAAAAGTTCTTTGATCTTCGAGTTTATGCGGTCATAAAATGACTGTAACTTTCTTTCATAAGTATTTGTATTTAACTGACTAAAACCTGTTCAATCTCAGTTGTTCAAAGGCGTAACACCACCATATCTTTGTGGTTATATCATAAATCCGTTATATTCTAAAAGGTCATTGGGATATTCTTTGACGTGTGTAGACTTCCAGTTCGTGTTTTATATCTGACGTCAAACGTTCGAAAGCCATAACAATCTAACAAACGCATAAACACCTCACTCAGCCAATGTATATTTGGACGGACGGTTTGCAATGTCATGCTGAGGTGAGAGAGAACGTATGGTGAGGGCCAGTTGCGTTGGTGACCCATATGTTTAAGACACATACAGCAAACCCTAAATAATAAAACCGCCATACAAGGTGATCTTAAGATGGTCTCAACCTCAAGTTAGTGATACAAGAAACATAGAAAACCGGTATGTAAGTAAGTTGATGTCAAACAGACGGTCTTACTTTTGGAATGGGTGTTAACATTGAAGCGGACTTTAAGCATTTCGATGAATGCTGTCAGAGTTAGCCAAATACTTTTTTTTTCTTTATAGAATGTTTTAATCACTTTCTGGCTTTTTAAGCTAATATTTTGTAATGAAACATATAAAACGTCGTACATGTTCTTGATTATTATTAATAATGTAAGAAATAAGAACCAAAATAATCTGATTTGATGATCTAATTATTATCACTAAGCTATTTATAAGCGTAGAATTATGTATATTTACTGTTACATGTACATCATTTTTATTGAGTCTTTACATTAGAATTGGTGTAACTCAATACTAGCCAATCTGCTAAATTACACCTACACCTACATTAAAACTTCTGTTTTGGGTTGTTCTCATATCATTTATGGACCTTAAGAAATGCGCAATATTCACCAATGAAATAAAAAGAACTTGTGACTGTTTGCTTTGAATGCCTTCAAAATTACAAGCTATCTAACGATCCAATGTTCAAAGAGTCCATGGGGAACGGGGCCAACCAATGCACCATTTGTGTTGTGAAAGGTGAAGGAACATAATTTTAAATAAAAAATCAGATCTGTTTCCATTTCTTTATCAACTAATTTGCTTACAACAGGCTGGGAAGAAAATCAAAATTTTAAGCGGAATAAAGCATACTTCAATAGATTTGGAGTTTAATTAATGTAAATGAGAAATGGCACGCAGTTTTTTACTTAGTTATAACTTAATGCTATTCATCTCGTATTTAATGAAATTGGATTTAATTAAATTTAAGGTTACCTGAAAAAACTTTTAATTTCATCCGTCTGACAGGTATTTGTATGTAGTTTCTAATACTTGAATATTCATTGAAATAAATCGGAATAAAATTTTCTATTGGACTGTGCCCACAATTCCACTGACCGGTGTTGCTGTAAAAACCGCAAAGGTGTATCAACTACAACTTTATTATTATTTTATGACGGTCGGTCACAATTAATGAATTCCAAATGACCCTGAAATCTGTGCCATTTCACGCTTAAGTTTAGACTGTCCGTATCTATTACAGAAATATCTTCTTTATTGCGATCATTTTATAGTTTGTGCAGATTATCTCTTTGGTAGTCGAGGCAAGAATACAGTTTTAATTAGCGTAGAAATAACAAATGAAAATTTTATTTCTATTTCATCCCCCACATGTCCTCACCTCAAAGAGCGCTTATCTCTTGTACATGTATCTGTTCTTCATTTTAGGATCTGATTATTGGCTTATCTTTCGGACAATGTCGACTGGTCATTAAAGTGTCCGAAATACGGCACATCCGAAATAAAGATAAAATGACAAGAGCGCGCCATCTTGCGCCGCGTGGAAAATTTACACCTGATCAAAAATAGAGTTGAAGGGGTCTTTTGAACTTAATTCTTGATCTAAACAGTTTTAAAACGTCTAAAGCACATAATTATTTTTCTTTGTGTTTTGTGTTCTTGCAATTTTTTCTGTAGTAAGTATCTACATGAACATACTGCAGTACTGTCATAGATTTTAATCGGCTTACTCTTACCCTGTCCTGCGTAATAGTTAAAGTATTAATACAAAACTCATCAAATAAACTATACTCAAATTAAGATGACCACCAACGGTGTATTCGCTGCAACATAAAGACTGTCAATTGTCAAAGAAATATGTTTGATGCAAGATATTTATACGAATTACTTATATGTGGTCATTAGCCACCACAACTGAAGATATTGGTGTTTTAGTACCGTATATTGTTTAATAATGATATTATTAGTTTCTCACCCACGAGTGTGGCTACATGCTCGGGACACGAATGCAATAATAAAGTCTAGCTTGACGGATAGTGTAGTCTTCTAGACTGCGATCAATGCGGAAAACCCGTAATAAAATGGATAATAAAATGAATAGTTCGCACGCTAACCAGAAATTTGTGACTGTGTATGTATTATCACATAAAGACCCGAATGTCCTCATAACTTATATTTCTAGGGATTTCTTCTTTGATGTTTCGGTCATAATTATTATGCAATAATACAAGAAATGTATCTAATAATGCGCTTAAAATATGAATTAACAGAAATTGATTTATGTCCAAAACATCAAGGGAGTCATGATTACGTAATTGTTTTTAAGCTTTGGTTAATATTCCAGTAACACACCTATTTGCAGCATCGTGTCTTAGACAGAGCTTTGTTGGAAACAATTTATTATGCTAATATTCGATTCCACGCACTGTTTCTTACTCAGCCATAAAATTAAACATTGTGCGTTTTATTTACAAAATAAGTACAATAAACTTCACTTGGCGATCACTTCCACGAACAACTCACTACCTTAACCACATATTTTGGCGTTCATGTTTTTTTCTTTTCAATATGTCCTTGATATGTTTCAACTTAATAATAAAGTCACCTCAATATAAAAACCGATTTATTTGTTCCCAAAGGAAGTCATAACAAAGAGGTATTGCTGTACTTAATGCTTAAAACAAAACTGGCGTTACCAAATTTACGTTACCATATTTACGTTACCATTAATCATTAGAAATACACGCAATAATCTTTATGTCGTCGTGCATAAAATAATGTACAAATAATCTATTGATGTGGATGATTATTGTGGAATCAACAACAGCAGGATATTGGCAAATGTAGTAACTTAGAAGTAAATTGTAGATTCCATAAGTAACAAATTGATAACTATAGAATTAACATCTAGAACGGAAAAAGATTTCAAAAGGTTTATGACATTTTTTGCTTAAAAATATGGAATATTGTGTTTGTATTTCCCCATTCCTTTATTCAAATATAGTTAAAATTAATTGCTTATAGATAAATTGTATATACTTATATATGTAAGAGATGTGATGTCATCTAAACGGAAATTATCAGTCCATTAAATCATGATTGGGAGATTGTTTTCGTTTGAAATGGAAATATCAGAGATAATCCATACATTATTGAACGGAAAAAGAAGAAAAAAACATTGACAAAATAGTCGTTTTAACACTACACCAAAAGTTCAAAACCTAACTCTGCAAAATGTCTTCATTAAGATCATCCCTGTATAAAGACCGTTTATTTCCGGACCGGTTTTCAATGTTTCCGGTATAGTTCAAATTGAGAATGAGACCCTCCCAATAGCATCACATATTTTGGCTTCCGAAGGGGGACTCAATATCGAGGATTTATTGATTTTTTTGTTTCATTTTAGATATGACGTTCCTAAGACAGGACCACTATGGTAATAAGATTTTTATACATCGTGTTCAATTCACTAAATACATGTATATATTTGCGTTTTTATTCCTGTAATAAGAAATCCAATTTCTAAAACTTTCTTTTGTAATATTCTTTATTGAAAAGACATAATATAGTTTTGTCCTGCCACAATACATATGTTACATAGTTATATAAATTTTTCATCAGTCAATATAAGTATTTTAACCAGTTTTTTTACATCATTTTCTTCCCTTAACAATTTCTAAAACTTTATTTTTTCATTTGTGGAACTGATATTAGAATATAGATGTATGAGAGTACAAATCTGTTATAGCTTATCATTCAACAATTATAAGCATTTAGACAATGCATGTTCCCATTAAACACGGATAAAACTGAATTACCACACTAATACATATTGTATTAAATGAATATGTTGAGAACATTATTACTGCTGAAAATTTTATTGATGTCGAACGCAGCCAAAAAAGATTTAACAAACAATAGGCAAGAATTAGATTTAATATATCACGTATAAGCTGATTATCGAAATATTAGATAATAAAAAAGAGAAATAATCAGTGGGTTCTTATGCCAGTGTTAAAATTCCCAGGAATTAACTATCGCTTCTACTTCTTTCGTTTATTTTTGAAATTCAAAATACATACGCATTAAAAGGAAATTCTAAACGAACAGAACAGAAAATTACGCGAATGTTTAAGAAACTATTTAATTGCACAAAAACCTATTTAGGTCCATGTACGATAGCAATATAACGCTATTTATGTCGTTGCGGGAATGTAAACACATGCATTACGTACCAAATGAAAACAGCAATAAAAAAGCTTCTTGTTCGTGTTCAGTACATTTTTAGGGGTGATTATACTCACAGGGTTGCAAAATTAGGGGTCATCATGATGATACTAGACGCTCATAAAACATTGAAACAAAACCTTATTTTAAGATGCACATAATAAAGTGGTTTAATAGCAACCAATTTTTACTTTACGCCGGAGTCATAAAAACTTGTCCCGTTACTCAATGAAACTGGACGTACGGGTTTTAGCGTTGAATGTTTTAAAAGCGTTAGAATTACAATGTTACGTTTGATGCGTTAACGTGTGTGGTAACATCGTTAACGTCGTAGCTAAGCGATGAAACTCGATTATGACAACTAATTACAGACCGTACAATTCATTACGTTGTCATCCAGTGACAAATGACTTGGACCACCATGCTATCGTCTTATTATGTATGTAATATTCCAGTGCGGTAAAAATGGTGTATGTATGGGGTTTTTTTTCGAAGCCTTTGATGCTATACGTCTGTCGTGCGTTTTGTGTTCCCCTATATGAGACTGTACGCAAGGTGCTTTCAATATTATGAAATAGCATTGCACATGTTTTGCCTATGTACAGAATGAAGAATTGTCTTGTAAGAAAATCTAAAAATATTTGTCAGTGATTATACAAAAAAGAAACATAACGAATAAGCACTGCAGTTGGACCAAATCCTTAAAGAACCGAATAACTGTGTCTGCTATTAGATGACAAGTTCATAACGTAAATTGTGTGCTGTCGAAATGAATATGCGTAGATTATCAGTTTTACATTCATGATAATACGAATATTAATTCATTATTGTAACAGCCGTTAGATTGAGCTGAATGCGAAATTGAGACAAATATCTGGTGATTTATTGAAATCGGTCAACCTGAAGCCGGCTAAAGCATCTCGCTATTTTGAACTATTGTCAAACAGTACATCGGGGCATTTTGTGTTCATGAGTACGTCGTAAGAACTGAAACAATTAGGGCGATAACTCAGCATTGTATGTCTTCAATTTTATCAAATAAATAATAAAACAGAAATTTAACCTGTTACAACGGCGTTCTGTATACGAAGTTATTACTTAAAACTGTTTGCTAACACAATTGTCAAACACTAGTGCTGATCTTACTGATTCAGAAAAACTGATATTTGTGTTTAAGTTCTGGCTCAAGTCTATAACCTTGGACTACGATCACAAATTTCTTCTTTAAAGTCAAAAATGATCCAAAAAGTTCTCGAAGATGAAATGTAATCGAAGAGTAAAATTGCTAAAAGTCAGGGAAAGGACTTTTATAAGTTCTGACTTCTAGCATATGATAAAGTAATGATTTAACATTTTTTCTTCGTAATTTATTTCACCCGTGTTTCTGCTGTTAATTAGTTCTTTCTCAGTCTGATCGGGGGGATAACAGATGTTTTAAACCGTTTCTTAAATGCGCAGTAGTGCTTCTTTTTATTCCAGTGTTCGACTCCTTAAATCTTAAGTAAAAAGCGGCTGAGATTTGGTTTATTACATTGTAGATATAAGCGTAACGCAGTTATTGTTCTATTCATGTAAAGACCTCTGTATGTGATTCTGGTACTATACACAGGGACACTGTCATTAACATGTAATATAGTGTCCACGTAATGTATTCGAAGATAATCTTATAACTCAGTGTTTGAATGATCATGAACTTTTGTAGATATTATTTGTCTTGTAAATATTGTGCGTACATGAATGCGACCTAAATAACTAGAAAATAAATAGGCACTTTCTTCACACACTGTTTTTCAAACTGTCTAGTACCTTCGCATGTATCCAACTATGATAGGCTTTAAAAGGAAAATTAATGGGAATCCATGTCTTTATTTGGATCTAAGCAATTCATTACATGTGTATTAATATCTATTTAAACGTTTACGATGTGTTTTATAATAATAATTAGAAAATAGAATGAAATATGATTCAATTCTGACGCTTTCATCTTTGTCAGAGACTTCAAAGAGGACAGATTTCAATACCTCGTAAATATTATCGCAAAATAATTGAAATCCGACATTAATATCTTTTTCCTTAATATTCCGTATGCAAACAGTCGATACATTCTTCTGTTTAGATGTATCTGAACTTTTCGTTTTGCCATTCATCATTTGGTAAGTCCCTGAAGTATACATACTGCCAAAGTTTTTGTTCTTGAGTGATATATCTTTGTCGCAGCAATAAAACACGGTTTCTGATTTTCTGTGACAATAATACCATCTATTACATCAGCAGTTGCGATAAAATCCAAGCAATCCGTATATTTTTTGTGTACGAGTTCACTACTTTGAATCAGGGCAGTTCCGGAACTGGTTGGACTTTACCTGACTTGACTGGTCGCCGGTTGACGCTACGCTAATCCTTCCTGGATAATAACAAATATGTTTAGTAACAATGCAGTATCGTTTTAACTACATGTATTCATCTATAGTTCATGGAATTCATTTCTAATCTATAATAACCAACTTATATGATAACACTTACTATCCAAATGTAAACATATACTAGTAGTGTCCTTTCATTGTGATGTTCATTGTGATGTCGCAAAATCATCATTACTCTTCATTTTTGTATCCTTTATACAGTTTTCATATGCTTATTATATTTTGAAATATGCTTTGTCAAATTTTGGAGCTGTTATCGAATATCAGTTTTTACATTATGTTATAATGTATCTTCTCCGTTACATTTCTTTTATTAATATGTTCTGTATATATCTGTAAATATGTTGTCCTCATGGGCCGCAAGGCTTAATTGACTTGAATTTCAAATAAATATATAAGTATAAGTCTAAATGGATTCCAAATAAAATAACAAAAAATAATCTTAATGAATCAGAAATAGGCTCAAATTTGATCACTTGACATGGCAAATATTTACAATTGAAATTAATCAAAAACTCATTAACTAAATAACAAATGTCTAAGTGTACAAAAGTCAAATATACATCTGTTGAAGCACGAAATACAATAAAACTCCTCATCTTAATTCTTATCACTTGAAAAATATCAAATTAAGTTGTAAAAAATATTATCATCATCATTGGGAAAATACGCACTAAAATAATGAGAATTTATACAACTACATGTACTTAAGAAAAACGCATGTGTCAAAATCGAATGAGTGAGTTCGTAAGTTGAAACTGTTTTGTATACAATAATGATCTCGTGTCGTTCTTTTCAAAAAATAAAGTTCATTGTTTACTAATATTTTAGACACATAGTTACTTTTCATAAATGTTTTCAAATCATGAAATTGTAACTTTACACTCAATAACTGTATTTTGCAGTAATAAAATTATATAATTGCACAAAAAATACATTCTAAACATATACACGTGCAAATACCGAAATAATATTGTTGTAAAATATATAATTATGTTACTTAATGCCATCTTCAAATTAAAAGCAGTAAAATGAATTCGGCGTATTTAAAATGAAATTTATAATTTATTTCTTGAGAAAAAATACGTTTAATAAAAAACATTATATCTAAAAGCAACAAATTCCTTTGTAGTTAAATATAATTACATAAATCATAGAGCTTAATATCATTCTGAACAAATTACCACAATCGTATGTAAACATTTATTATTTTATTTAACATTTAGTGGTCTGTAATTTTCAATAATTGTATTCATAAATCATATTTTATTATTTATTAATAATCTATATTTCTGTTCGAAAACGTTACATCATCTGCGTTGTCTATGATGCATTAATATTTTTTCGTGGAAACAGTCATTAATTTTAATGACAAATCGATTTTTTTAAATACAGTGTATTTGTAACATATTGTAAAGTTGCTTAATGACATCCGTTTTATGTATTATTATCAATTGATAGATACTTTTACTTCCTCCAGTACATCAGAATACTTGATTCTATAAAAGATTTATTCACAAATCTTTATAGGTTCGGATTGTCCACAAAATCACGCATCACAAGAAAAGTACCTAATTTAGAATGCAGTATTGTTTATTGTGTCTTTTTAATATAATCACATACATATAGTAAATTCTCACTCAGATCCTACCCTAATACTAAGGCCACCTCATTATAAAGATGATCTATGATCGGACTGATTATATATATACAGTAAAACCCATGAAAACCGGACTTCCTGAAAACCGGAATTCCCTGAAAATCGGAAAAAAAATTTAAGTCCCATTTTTTTTGGAATTTATCAAACGTTCTCTGAAAACCGGAATTCTTAGAAAACCGGCCGTTTGGCCCAGTCTGGAAGGGGTTGGATTTTCAATTGTACATGCACCAAATAGCGTATAATTCATTATAACGAATAGATATTTCCTGGGTTGTAAAAGCTATTTTGAAACTACCCCTGTATAGTACGTCTATATTTCGACAGCTATCTTTGTTCTTTGTATCGATACTTCATTGTCGAGATTTAAGAAATAGATATATTTCAATGATTTATCTATTTTGGAATAACCCTCGTATATTTCTATATTTCGACAAATGTCTTTGGTCCCCATGTAGTGTCGGCATTGGTGCACATAATAGTGTAAAAATTGTTCAGTCATTCATTCCCTTCAGGATACCAGTTAAACAAACAATTATTACTAAAAGTATATTTTTTTCACAAAATAAAGAAGGCGTATAACCCATAGGAAATATTATTGGGACATATTCGTTCTTCTCTTTTAATGTTGATGTATAAGTTTATGTCGATAAAATGGAAATTAACAGAAATATAAAGAGTTTCAAGTCTTAAATTACATTTTTTTGTTTGCATGTTTTACAGTTTCAATAAAATTTAGCTACAGAAAAAAATCATGATCAATTCGTAATTTCGTCATTCACGTATAATACAGAATCCATCCGTATATATTTTCATTCACAAATGTTTTTATCCAAAAAAGTCAAATTAATTTAAAACTATTCATTACTTTTTTATATGCTTTATATTGAAATTCAGTTTTAAATAACATTAATTCCACCATTCTTTTAACGGTCATTAAAGCAAATAAATAAGGACAGTTCGTGGGTGTTATATTACATTGATTTTAGCGTATTTTGTTCATTTAATTGCAAAATGCAACGTATTCTGTATAACAATATTCCTTTAATCGAAACTGTGCTGGGGAACCAGTCTTACAATATCGCCTTCTGATTGGTCAAGTCGTATTTTTGTACACAGCTAACCAATCAGATGATTTTGTTCATTGGCTGGTTTCTTAACTTAAACCAAGAATAATATTTCCAAATACATATGTTCTGCATATTCTAAACTTCGTTCCTAATTCGTAAATGATAATTTCTGATGTATTAAAAATATCATACATACATGACTGTATATATAGCTACTTCTTTTTTATTTACGTTTATGCTATTCGATATAATAAGGCATCCAACTAACCATTGTATTATTTGGAAGAAAAAACTCAGTGGACGTACTAAACATTCATGATATTTTTTCTGTTAGAATAATTATGTAAAGAAATAGTCTTCGAGATTTCGTATACATTATTCAGAGACATAGTAATCAAGTATCAACACATTTGTAATGCGATATTTTTCTCCCGATTAAAAGTAACGTTATTTAAGGCAACACAGAGCTATTTAATTATTAAATATTCCGACTGAAACTAATACGCTTAAATTGTGGTTAACAAATAAAATAACGATGAATTAACACTTAATTGAAAAAGAAAATCATACCATTGATATGATTGTACTTTTATCCAGTAAAGTGTTTTGGTGCAATTTTTGCGTCATATTCAAAAGCATTTTGACATAAAATTGACAGTTTACTAAGAGGGAACAACTTAAACAGAAATATAAGCAATTTGCAAAATATTGAATTCGGATGTTTAACAGTAAAACATAACCAATGTATCACTTCCTTCGTAAATTATGATATATTTTGTTGATTTCGCATTACAGACCCTAATACAAGCATTCATATAACCATTAAACTCATGATTATTTTCATTGAATCATTTATAAATCATTTACCACGAGCCTTTTCTGAAATTTGCAATTGTGTGCTATACTCGTATAATTATAGAACAGGGAGGTTAGTTAGTAATATTACCTGCCATAAGATATAAAGTAAAAATTTACTCAAACAAATTACGTGTCATGAACTTGTGTATTGGTTACTACAGTAAAATCGACTTTATGAATAAAAACTGAATAGACTTGATCGCTTCATGTTCCATGAAAATTTAATATCATTAACATTTTGAAATTCTGATATTCGCTTTATTTTACAAGAAAATTTAATATCATTAACGTTTTGAAATTTCGATTAGTTCGTGTAGGGTAGATATAAATTAATCGCCTAGTTTAATGATAATTCCATTTTATATTTTCAGGTGACATGCAGAATGCCATTCATTTACCATCAACTACTCTAGCCCCGACTGCGGTTACTCTCCGGAAGAGGCGTCGTCCTTACTCGAAATTTCAAATTGCCGAGCTGGAGCGAGAATATAACAGTTCAACGTATATTTCCAAATCTCGAAGATGGGAACTTTCACAACTCATTAATTTATCTGAAAGACAGATCAAAATCTGGTTTCAGAATCGAAGAATTAAAGCCAAGAAAATCAGCAAACACGATGGAGATTCGGATAAGAACGATAGCCCGGATGTACCAGACATGGGGATGCATATGGGCCAATGATAATATTGGAACTTTATTTACTGCTGATTTTTTCTTTCAAAATATCATTATTGGAAGATAAATGTGTCCTTTGTTTCATTTTTCGTCGATATCAAACCGAGGTTTGGAGAATATTAAAGACGATAAATTCACGCAGCAGTCCCTAAGCTACGCATGTATTATTGTGGCACCGTGCAGCACGGCATTTATACCGAATAGGTCGGATATAAACTGGTTGCCGTATCTCACAGCGCATTAATACATTGATAATTATTGCGTGAAGAAAGTCATTGTGTTACATTTTGTGAACATGCATTACATGCGAGAGACCATTAGTGATTATCATGATGGTTGGTTTGAAGTAAATGTTTTGTCACGTGACCATATGGGAAATGAAATGATTTTCAAATGGATAAGGTTTCCAGTAAGTGGGCTTTTGCTGAAAATCGATGCATAGAATCAATGTTTCATACGGAACTACTGAGAGATGATTTATGTGTATTCACCGGTTTGCTGTTCATATACACGTTATATACCATCTTGAATGCACCGTTTTATTTTCATGCTGAAAAAAAGAGATATTTACATCTTTTCCTTATATTTAATACTAGAAATATTTAAATACTAGTACCGTTCCATCTTTGAATATTATTGTGAATATTTTTTTCCATCTCCCGTTGTGTAAAATCCTTTCGTGTATGTTTAACATGGCGGTATCAGTCAAGGCTTAAGACCGTTCGTTCGGACTCTCAAGTGTACGTAATCTGGCTGTGAAATAATGGTTAACCGTCTCAAAAGTCAAGTTCATAAATGACCATGCACATGAATGAAAGAATGTTCATTATTCAATCTTAGAACGGCGCAATCGTTCGTCCATATATTTATAACAGTAGGATAAAGAAACTTACACAATTATAAAGATAGCAAACGTGTTTAAAGAAGTCTTACATTCAAAAACTTACATCTTGAAGTAACCTGTCGTATGACTTGCAGTAATATGACTGTTTTAGTCTGTCGGATTCCGAAGTTCCCAATCGTGCCCATTTGTTAAACAGTGCAAACGCATTTCGCAGGCTTAATGGTATCTAGCGAGTGCGCACACCCATCGTCATGTGTATTTTGAGAAACGAGCATTCGTTAGTTGTACTCATAGCGAAATAAAAACATGTAGTTGGAGAACCCTGATGTCCTATGGATTTGATAGAAATGGAAAAGAATGTCCCTATAAAATTGTATTCGTAAATATTGATATGTGTATTATGTGTGTTTTATTCTATCGTTTGATTCGTGAAATGTTTTATATACAATGTATGAGAGTGGTTACACAAACAAAGCCAAAATATGTATGTAAGTGAATGATGTTTTTTTCTTAACTTAAAGAATATGTTTTTTACTGCCTTATTGGAACTTAATATCCAACGATTGACGTTGTTTATGTGTTCCAATATGTTTGTTTAGGCCCTTTATCCAAAATATTTGACAACATTTTAATAAATGTGGCTTTGTCGCTAAAACGTATACAATGCTTTGAAAGAAAGATGGTACATTAGCACTTTTTCTCTCCGAAATGTTTATTTAGTGTATAGAAGTATATTTTGGTCCTAAAAGCTTGAATGCCCCAATTTTCGTGGGGTTTCAAATAATTGAAATAATAAATACTGCAACAGTATATTCATAATCTTTTTTGTTATTTGTGTAATTATTATTATTTGTTTAATTATTTGATTCCAAAGCAGGGAATTGTACCTCACAATTAAACATGAAATTTTATTGAATTATTCCCAAACTTGGGCAAATTTTGGTATAAGATAACAGTCATCAAACATTGAATAATCTTGCATAAAAATTTGTGTGCATGCACATTTTTGTATTAAGTATTAAAATTTACCGAAAACTTAAATGCATGGGTCAAAGATTTTTGTATCTTTATACATAGATTAATTTCTCTCAGGATAAAAAAACTGCGATAAAGTGATGAAAATGAATGTTTGTTTAATCATAAGCTCCTGAAATTAAAAACAAAATGCACAAAATGAGTATAATTGTATTTTATGTTAAATTTTCCAGTAATCTTTGCATTTTTTACTTGTGGTTGCGATGTATCAAAATATCAAAAAATGCACGGAATGTATATTAAATTTTCCAGAAATCTTTGCATTTTTTACTCATGGTTGCAATGTATTATGTCAGTATTTTAGAAAGATAAATATTTGTAGAAATTAGCTAATTATTATATTTTTATGCGAATGTGGAATTGCCTTTGTATATATGTACGTGCGTGTGTCTGTGCGAGCTAGATGGAATATGTTTCGGTTCGGAGTAATCAAGTTTGAGCAAATAGCAAAAAAGGGCAATAACTATGTATTTATCTCAATATTTTCCTGTTCCCTTTTCTTACGATGTATTCTGTTCATTGACCGATATGTTATTTCCATAAATTATTTTCCTGGCAACTCATTATTTCAGTTTCACTTTTTATTTTTTACCACAACTCTACTTAAACAGAAAACAAATAAGAATATTTGAAAAAGAAAGTTTTTTCCTGAATTTCTGGAAATATATAGTTTTTTAGTTTTCAACGTTGAGATAAAAAAAACTAGATATAATTCCAATAATTCAACAAAAAAAATATTTTGTCAAATAAATTATTTATTTTTACCGATAAAGTAGCAAAATTAAACATCTTTATTCAAAATAATTCATTTATTTATTCGTAATATTAAGTAAAAAAACTTCATGATTTTTTAAGTATTGAAACTTGGTCATAATATTTTTTGCTACATAAATTACAGTTTATAAATATCTCAGAAATAGAAAATAAACAAAATGAAATTGATACGAAATGTTCAAGTACATAAAATAAATATTTAACGAACTTTTTTGTGGTAACAGTAACATTATCTTGTATAACATTATGTTAATTTTTTTTTTACTTAGTTGCGTATTGACCATATATTTTAAGTCTGATTTTTTATGGATGGGTTTTCTAGCATATATATGTTTTTTTCTTATTTCATATCATTAAATTATGTTTTTTTCCTCTTATATTATTTTTCATATCTTGTTTCTTGAATATAAAAATAAGTTTCTATATGTATTACGTGATTAAAATGTGCTCAGAATTGATCGATACTTTTCTGTTATATATATTACACACCAAATAAAAAATCTAAAACGTAATTAACCCGGTGGATATACGTACACAGTCAAACAATTGAACACAGTCCGTCCTTATGAAAGACAAAATATGGCCTTCATTGACAGATGGACTTTATTCAGAGGTTTTTTGTTCTGAATAATCAGTGACGGTATTTTAAAGAATGGCCTTTATTCACAGGATGGTCTTTATTAGGTGATGGCCGATAACACAAGTTTGACTGTAAATATAGGCACAATCATGCGTAGTAGTTTATATGCCAAGTATTTCTAATAGCAAGGGGGCCACCAGATATTGAAAGCATTTGTCGGACATGTAGTGTTAATTCTAAGTAACAAATCAAATTTCTCACGATTGTAATCCATCTTGATCTTTCCACGGTTAGATACAAGGCAGATATTTAAGCCTCTTAGCGACCGGCCCATGCATACAGGTCCCAAGAAGGGACTTCATAGATATACCATGCAACATAACCAGAAATAAAGAAATATTTAAAGGACTTGTTAAAATCGATACAAAAGAAACAGGACAAACATAAACAAAAAAGACAATGCAATGCCTTAACAAAGTTCTAACATCTGAAGACAGAATCTAACCTAAGAAAAAATGTATTTTTAATTTTCTTAAATACTTCCATATGCTGAGAAGGAATAAGACGTATCTTATATACTCAAGCTGAAAAAAATCACTTGTCATTAATTTTGGCGCGTCATTTTAAACAAGCAGTAAAAAACTTCCATTTATGATCTTTGAAATGATATAAATAGGATAAAATTAGCCTTGGATTAAGTAAAGTTAGGAATATGTTAAGGTGTTACCTTTTTCGGTCACCCTGTTTAGCAAATTTATTATTGTAGCTTTTAAGCACATAATATTCATACAGTCTTATACATGTGAGCATGGTTGTAATGAAGAAATCACGACCTACCTATCCTATAATTTGGTCAAGTAACTGTAGATATGATACGGCGCAAATTCTAAATACATGTATACATGTATATCGTTTAGTGCAATTTATAGATGTGTGTGTAACAAATAAAGTTTAAATATCAGTTTGAAGCGATTATGTAATAAAAAGCCAATCCTTATTCACTAATTGGAATTTCGTGAATTTCCAAAAACGTTAGTTCATATTCTTCAATTAATGTTAAATACGATTATCTTTTCACATCACCATACATAAACAACAACATGGTAATAGCTGGCAAAGATATAGACCATTCTAAAATACTTTGTTTTAGAACAATTGCTTATGATTTAAGGTCAAAACATATTACTATATTCCAGTTTTATTAATCAAAATTGACAATCAGTTTGTCAGTTTGTCATTATAATATAACTAAAAAAAGGAACCATTCATACGAATACGCACACAGAAGAACTGACAAACAAGCACAGGCGTAAATGAACGAGTATTCTTTTTAATACATCCAACAGTCACCATGGAATGAATAAACACCATATATTTAAATAAAACAGTATACATATTCTGTAAAATGCAAAAACAGAAAACCGTGCATACATTACATGACTCATTCCAAAACATACGACACGACTAAACACGTTCTTCCAAAAGTTTAGAAACCAAAGCGCCTAAATTGTCAACATTTTTAATAATGTCCACTCATTTAGTAAACAAATCAACTATATGTTAGATACATTTGAAGTTTGTTCCATGAAAAAGTATTTCCAGTTTGGTGATCCTCTTTAAAAACGTGAAGTTAGGTTGGAATTTTCCGACACGTCACTTGCATTTATAACTATTGTTACATGTTGCGAAACATGCTAGGATAGTTACATGAGCGACGGGGCTTTGACCAAGAGGTGGTAGAATCAAGAATCAAGCGTGGTATGTGTTAGCCTGACACAAGTTTGACAGAAGACATTTCAATAAAAATATATATTACATCTTTGATTTTACAGATTCACACTTCGTGTTCTAGAGACGTCATTGACATCGTTATGAGATCGAACATGTTAAGTACTTTTGGGCAACCAGAGTGCGGTCATTTAGGTCAGCCATACGAAACTGGAATACTGTTAATGAAGGACACTAGATACATTGCGTTTAAAATGTATTAACTTCGAATTTCAAATGAGAAATAAATATGTTGAGCAAAAAAAGCATAAGGTTAATGTAGACTGTACAATGATTCCTACTTTAGTAGTATTGTTGAAACATTAATAGTACGGGAAGATGGGTATGCACAAAGTAAAAACCATTACAACACTTGTTATCATCACAAATAGAAAGATTAGAGTCGATAACGACCTATCAGTCTTAAAAGCAACAAAACAACACTTTGTAACAAGCCATGGTGTAGATAGCATTTATGGTTACATTTACTATTTGATGTTTTGGTTAGTACAGACAAATACAGCAGAATTATCAAACAAAGTCTTAAGAATGTGTACAAACGATACAAGATAGCCAAGAACATAAACTTGATGTAACTAAAACCCTATGTATTTGCAAAAACATTGGTGAAACACATTCGTCATAGTCTAGTCAAAAAATGCTGCGATCTGATTGTTGTCGTTGCGACTAGATTTGAATCATTGCAGATAAAGAACAAAAACCATCTCAAAACACCCCCACACACTTCAAGAGGAACATGAGTTTATTTTGTGGCATTAACTGGCTAAAATATGATGTGCAAGTGTACAGAGTTGAACAACAACGTTTTTGTGCCGCAAAGTTAAAATTATGCGAATTATATTACAGAACACATGTTTTGGCACACTGGGAATTAAAAAAAGATCCTTAAATCTTTGCGTGTTTAATGGTAGCTCGTTCCCCTCTGAATATGCTGTCTTGACATATAGGTAATTAAAATGTTTTAAACTGAAATATATATCTCCGTCCAATTCTGATGTCTACATTATTGTAGAACATGCTATTAAGAAAAGTAATGGTATGACTGAAGAGAAGTCTAAAAGACCAACTGTGTTTTTGATAAATATATCAGCCACGTTTCTTTAATCTAGTACAAATGGAATGGCAATTACGTAGGTACTGAGTAGCACTCGACAATTAGAAGAAGATGTTGCCGAAATGGTGACGGCGTATAATGTTTACATCGGGATTGACATTTCTTGCTGACTTAATATGTTTGGCATTAAGAATCTGGTAAATTTTGCAGCAACGTAATCAAATTAATATGTACTTTATATTGTTTGCATGCTACCCCAATGCCAAATTGCCACACACCTAAGGTGGGCTTAAATTTAGTTTCTGATGCTCTACACGGGAATCCATAAACATAACCATATAGTTGTTTATTGTGTTTTAATTGACTGTGTATTAGTGTGACTTATTTGGTCATTGGACATTCGATCTTCTTTATCAGATTAATTTCTTATGAGAACAGCTACATTGATGTTTTGTCTTTATTTTAGTAAGTCATCACACCATTAGGTTGCGGGGTCCGTTTTTCATTTACTATGTAAAACATACATGAATGGAGACTTTTTGTCAACTTACGAATTACAAACAATTCATCACACAAACAGGTGAAGGTTTATGATTTTACAGTAACCAATGGGGCCATCATGGCGAAGGTTTCGACGCGCTGGCAATCAGTTGTCATAAATAAGCAAGAAAAAATGTCTCAACAATGGAGAATGACAAATAATGTCTGCATCGGAGGGAACTCACTGTGAAATTGTCGGCATAGAGGCCACTATATTAGATCATCCTCCGTCATACTTACAGTCATTTTTATAGCAGAAAACCTGGTGATTTATATCGCAAAACAAACTTTATACAGAAAAAACAGTCACAATTCTCCTAAGGTGGCCAAAGTCAATCAAATGTTCCGTTTTGTAATTTATGGTCAACGCTTAGGAGAATGATAATAATTTCAATTAATTCCTTTCCACTCTACAAAAAACACTCCACTTTGTGGTCAAAGTGACATTATTTCGTGGTGTAAAACCCCAAGATTAATATAATGTGCATTAATTATTGTTTTGTTTGTACTTTGGCGCAAAAACAAACCTGCTAGGCACGATTTTTTCTAATAGGGATCTTGCCGGAAGGAGAAACGAACATAGTAGAACTAAAAATAGAAAATAAAAAACAACGTTATAAACAAGATTTCCCAATATTACTATTTGCAATACAATACCACAAATGGCAAGAAAAATGCAGAATTTGCAACTTTCAAATCGAGCCAACATTCTTTTAAATAATGCTATCGATTAAGAATATTTGAATGGAATTTACACTGTCGTTTCCATTAATTTACATTGCAAAGACTTAATGTGGTAATTATTTGGACAATGATCAAACAAATATATTGTACTATTCTTTAGTTAATAACGAACGATAATTTGCAAATATTGGCGATAAATATCGAATCGCATATGATTCCAAAAACAACGAAAGATCTTAAGATTCAGTTTGCATAACAGAAGTAATCAAAGCATAGTTTGTTGATTCAATTACCTATATTACCGAAATAAAGCGAATTCCAATTGTACGGCGTAAATCGCTCCTGTTTGCTGACACAATGTCGTTGGTACCAAAGCTGAGCACGAAATATTGTTGTGTTATCCCACGAACACTCACGCCAATGGTAATACTAGTATTCGGTTTTAGCAAGTAGGTACTTATACTCGTATATATTTATTCAATGAATTGTCCTTTTTTTCAAGACGTGCTATATACCATTTGACGGAAGGCAATACTTTAAAACAGAATAATGCATGCATTCCAAACATTAAGAAAAGCCGATCGCATGCAAAGTAGAGACATTCATTGCAACCATTAATATCATAAAATAATAAATGAGCATTGCCGCCGGTAAATATGTGTTTTATTACGATAAAACATGCTTGAGCAAGTAAACAGTGCTGATTACAATTCTATGAATTGTGCCGTTATTTGTACTGTTGCCTTCATATGTTAATTATGACGCTTAAATCGTTCCGTACAAACTGATTAATATTTTCGACATTGATATTTGTTTAATTTTCATTTGAAACATTGCTCGATAAATCAATCACGGTCGACGAGTCACGTGGCACATGATTGATCTTTGCTGTCGTTGACGTAATCTGTTAGCTCATTGGTTCATTCATTTGCAAAACATACTAGGCGACATTTCAGTCTAAAACTGCTTAAAGGTTATCGTGAAGGCATGATATTGCTAGTGCTACCGCTGACGTTGTTCGTGCTGCTGCTGTCGTTGTTGTAATTGTTGCTGCTGTTGCTGCTAATGTTAATGATGTTAGCTGCTGTTGATGATGATGACACTAACGAAAGTGTCCATCACAACACCTTAGAAAGTCCTCTTGTTCGATACACAATTATTTTATGTTTATAAATAAAAACGGATTATTGACATTAATGTATAACGATTACAATCATAACGAAATCGCTAGGACCACTCCGTTACAAAAGTCAACTATACCCCTCCATATCATCAAGCTGATAGTGTTCCTTTAACAAAGAGATTGAACGAATAAATATAATTAGCATTAGGCGGGGAAAGGAAGAGTAAGCCAAGTGAGAATTTACTATCAAAACTTTATTTTCATACTTTCCGACCAAATCACACTTGATGGGGCCGATGCTTGCAGACGGGGACATGGTATAATTTTACAGCCCTCTTCGGAAGTTTCCTTCAAGCTACAGCAACCCGAACGGTGTTTGACACAATACAGTTCCAGGTACAATGTGTGACTGATCTAACTACCACCGAGTGAATGACAGCAATCAGTTTACAACAATTACGGCAAAATGACTAAGTAGTGGATATAAAAGGTTAATCAAACATTAATCAGTAACCATAAATGTTAGCTAGTAGACTTTTCAATAACTAAGTTTCACTTGATTGATATGACTACGTATTTTGGTCCATCCATTTCTGTCAATTGTCTAACTTTAGAATTTCATATCTGATATAAACACTGTGTATTATCACTTTTGCTCATACGTGTTGGCCAGGAGAGCAAGTGATATTTGGTTTGTGGTTCAATATGGTTTGCTTTGCCATACGGGAACTTAGGCCAACACTACATTTACATGAACGTTGTATTAAGTAAGTGAAGAGAAATCTCAAAACCTGTCCGGAAAAAAATCATAAAACACGTCAAAGCCGATTAGTTAATAAAAAACAATAAATCAGACCATAAACTACAGGGCCTTCAAAAAACACAAGAAGCAGGTCATATTGTGGTAATGAATAAAAAAATGTTTTATGATGATTTCATGGCAGTGTTACAGATAGTAATCTATGAAACTACTTTGTTGCTACCAGGTTACGACGGCGTTGTAACTCAATGGCATACTTATGTTATAAGATCAAACGGCCACTAACACGAGGATTTTTAGGTAACTTCGCGTAGTTTGTAAGCAGCGAAGGTCTCGATAAGAAAATGATTCCTGAAAAAAAAATACTAAAAATACACTCCTTCCCCATGTTGCTGCCGTCCTTAAATCCACTAACTCAAACTCCACCCAACACATAGGAATACACTAACAAATGGACAAGCTTTTATGAAAAAATCGACGGATAAATACAGACACAGTAAAGAACAAATTCATAAACAATGTAACTGTGAAGCCCGCAAAATATAGTAGCATTATGTGCTTTTATTTTATGTTTGTTTTAATTCAAAGCTAGTGATAAAGTAATATGTTGAGTTATAGTTTTACGGGTAATCGAAATATAGAATGAGATTTTTAAAAATAAGACTATAGTCTATTTTGTCAATCCTGGCTGATATTTCAGCGCGTGTCTTTACCATTATTAATTTTGAAATTGATGCACAGGCCAAGGTCAATGTGTCCAAATAAAAACAACGAAAAAAAAAGATTCCAAACAATAAGCCTGTAGTTTATTATATATGTATAATTGTGTTTGTGTAATTACATTTTATAGTCGTTAATTAGCACTTGTAATTATATGCTTGAGTTTACGATGATAAACACGTTTTGAAGGTGCGGCCAATGCTGTTCAAATTAATTCCTGGCTTAACTATTCGCTCTGTTTATAAAAATCGGTATTGTAATAATTCATCTATTTCTATGTAAAAACTATAAAATGGCATCAAACTATGGACTTATCACATGACTAGAAGTATTATCTCCCCTGCCCTCCTCTGCTTGCAAATTGATGATGCTTTTTTTCTTTTTTGAAAAAAAAACACAATTTCTACAATTTTGAAAGCGTTAAGTATGACCATTTGCCTGCGGAAAAAATGATGATTATCAGTCTTAAACTTAATAACCTGATTTAGGTCAATAAATAAAACATAAACACAAGAACATACATAATTAAATCAAATAATTATAAAGGGCTAAAAACGCTCCACCACAAGCTAAAATATGGGCAATAAATCAACAATAAACAACAAATGCAGGCTGCAACTGAAATTAAAACCAAATATTTTGACACATTTTTTGGTACATTCTTGTACGTCATAAGATGTCATTCATCAAAGGCTGTTACAAGTTTATGCATCAGTTCTAACCAAACGGACCTATGTCTTCAAGGGTTCACATGATAAAACCCCATCTTGAACATTAAATACAACAAAGTGCATGCCTTAGCACTCAACACTTGAATCATGAAAGACAGATTTGTCCTCAACATTCATAAAAATGCACTTCACGATTTCATAAAACATCTTAACCATATAAATCTTCAAAATAACTTTAATTCAAACCATAAATTGTTTACAACTTAGAGAAACGGTACTGCAGCGTGATATCGCTATAAACATCATCAAACTTTGCGTATTATTACCTACACTGTAATTAAACTAATAAGCTATGGAGAACTTGATTTACCCGTACTAATAGATTCCATACAGTTGTAATTCTCGCCCTTCAAACGAAATTTACCTGCAAGATAAACACTAAAACTTCGAAACATTTTTCGGCGCAATAAATGTCTAAAATTTATTACAAGTGAACCAACCTTACAGTGGAATATTCTTGCAAAGTCGTAAGAACAGCAGTAGAGAAATGCATAAAGTGATGCAATATTAACTCACATCTCTCGAAAAGGTTCACTTATCATTTCCTTCAAAGAAATTAATTTTGTCTAAAAAATGGTTGGCTTCAATTTTGTAATTTAGAGATAAGAGAATGACTCACAGAAAATCCACATTCGAAAGAACCCAACCCTTCACAGAACATCACCCTCCAAACACCCTTCACAGAACATCAATCTCCAAACATCCTTCTCATAACCTCACCCTCCAAACATCCTTCTCATAACCTCACCCTCCAAACATCCTTCTCATAACCTCACCCTTCAAACAACCTTCGCAGAACATCACCCTCCAAACACCCTCCTTATAAGCTCACCCTCCAAACATCCTTCTCATATTCTCACCCTCCAAACATCATTCTCATAACCTCACCCTACAAACATCATTCTCATAACCTCACCCTCCAAACATCATTCTCATAACATCTCCGTCCAAACATCATTCTCATAACATCACCCTCCAAACATCATTCTCAGAACATCTCCCTCCAAACATCCTTCTCATAATCTCATCCTCAAAACATCCTTCTCATAACCTCATCCTCCAAACATTCTTCGCAGAACATCTCCCTCCAAACATCCTTCGCAGAACATCTCCCTCCAAACATCCTTTGCAGAACATCTCCCTCCAAACATCCTTCTTATAACCTCACCCTCCAAACATCCTTCTCATAACCTCACCCTTCAAACAACCTTCGCAGAACATCACCCTCCAAACACCCTCCTCATAACCTCACCCTCCAAACATCCTTCTCATATTCTCACCCTCCAAACATCATTCTCATAACCTCACCCTCCAAACATCATTCTCATAACATCACCCTCCAAACATCATTCTCAGAACATCTCCCTCCAAACATCCTTCTCATAATCTCATCCTCAAAACATCCTTCTCATAACCTCATCCTCCAAACATTCTTCGCAGAACATCTCCCTCCAAACATCCTTCGCAGAACATCTCCCTCCAAACATCCTTTGCAGAACATCTCCCTCCAAACATCCTTCTTATAACCTCACCCTCCAAACATCCTTCTCATAACCTCACCCTCCAAACATTCTTCGCAGAACATCTCCCTCCAAACATCCTTCGCAGAACATCTCCCTCCAAACATCCTTCGCAGAACATCTCCCTCCAAACATTCTTCGCAGAACATCTCCCTCCAAACATCCTTCGCAGAACATCTCCCTCCAAACATCCTTCGCAGAACATCTCCCTCCAAACATCCTTCTCATAACCTCACCCTCCAAACATCCTTCTCATAACCTCACCCTCCAAACATCCATCTTATAACCTCATCCTCCAAACATCCTTCTTATAACCTTACCCTCCAAACATTCTTCTCATAACCTCACTCTCCAAACATCCTTCTGATAACCTCACCCTCCAAACATCCTTCTTATAACCTCACCCTCCAAACATCCTTCTTATAACCTCACCCTCCAAACATCCTTCTCATAACCTCACCCTCCAAACATCTTTCTTATAATCTCACCCTCCAATTTCCCTTCTCAATTTTTCACAATCCAAACTACCTCGAAAGAACATCACCCTCCCAACACACATCTCAGAACATCACTCTTATAAATTGCTTTTTCATCATATAGTAGGCATTTCATTGACAAATAAATCACAACAATTAATCAAGTTAAACGTTTTTATTGTTTTACCATTTTTGAACAGGGAGATGTAGAATATTAAAAAACTGTTTTCAGCATAGGTGTAAAAAACTTGCATTTTTAGCTGATAAGTAAGCATGTGTGAAAATTGAAAAGTTTGAAAAACTGGAAATCTTAACCTTGCGCAGGGAAAACAATAAAAACACCAAAAAATCAGTACAGTATCATAAATAGACCTGCAGAAAACATTAACAATTGAATATTTTTAAGTCTTGGCAATCTAGGCTCCTTTGTCTGTTACTCATGGCATTAACGCAATACTCAAGTTTAAGCACACTTATCTGTTCATGCATCTAAAGGGTTTTAATTATTCTTTTAATACCTTTTAAAAACAGGCAACAAACAATGTATAAGTTGGTAAGAGAAAGGCACTTTTACCTGGAAACAATTCCAGCATGGCATATATTTAATATATGCAATTCTAAATGGTCCCTAATGTACATGTATTCTGACTAACATTTTTTCTTATTCATATATCACACTAATCAGGTACAATTTTTTTTTATCTTTATCTTTCGTATTTAAGGTTATGTAAGTTCTAATTTACTTGTAGTTAAATCTTCTACATTTCAAAATTTGACTAGGAGCCATCCTATGGTTGAATTGTGACCAGTCTGTCACTTTGGTAATTAAGGTGGCATTCCTATTCATGAATCCATTTTTAATTTCTATTTTAAAAAATATTTTGTATTCAAATTACAACAAGTTGTGGAACTTAGCAAAAGTCATCACCAACAGCTCTTCAAATTCTATATTCCAGGGCAATACTATCAAATGGTCTTCCTCTACCATTCTACTGAATATGACTACTACCTAATTACGACCACAGTACTTGATAAATTGTAGGAGTCAAAATTACATGATTACAATATTCATGACCATGCCTAGGACATAAACATCTCCTAACAGTTGAATGCATGGTGCAAGAACTGCCTTTTCCAATATTCTTAAGTGAGTTTGATTCAGCAACAATTACTAGGACAAGGGAGATTACCCAAATAAATAATTTACAACTACAGCGTGCAAGCGTGCCATTCATACAATGGATAAAGACATTTATTGGAACATGTGCAAACATTTTTCTCCCCAGGTCAGCGATGCACAATCACATTTATTCTAATGAATCGTGTCACACAAGGCAAAAGAATTTTCTCGAATTTTATAACGCAAAAATCTTGTTGATTTATCACTCTATTTTACGCAATTTCCCATTGATTAGATAGCAGTTAAATCAACCAATCAGATAGAGTAACACATTATGTGCATGAGAGACATTGGGAGCATGGATGCAATACAGAACTGGTTACATTTGGTACAGCTCTTCCAAGAGAAGACCATTGTGACTTCAAAAGCGAAGACAAAAACACCAACCTATCAAAACAGTTTTTCTTTAATTTTCTATTCTTTATTCGTTAACTTCAACCTCTCAGAAAAGACGAGGGGAAAAAATTGTTTGTTTCTGATTTCATGCTCATTATAAATAGGGCAGGTTTTTTATGTATTCTTTTTTTATTATTATTCTTGAACAACAACAACATTTATTGGATTACAAGGCCTCCAGCCCAAAATACATCAATTACATGCATAAAGAAAAAATGAGAGAATGGGTGTAATTTCACTTTCTTAAGGATTAATACAAAAGTCTAGGATCGTGCGGCAAAATTAGGGTGGGGTAACCAGACCAGAAACAAACAGTTTTTTATGCCCAATTATCAAAAAAGGTCCACTGTTCAGCAGTCCTTATTTACGTGTTTGACAGCAAACATGTATAAACACAGTAAGTATTTCACCTATATTTAATTAGTTAAACCACAATTATTAATTACTGCCTACACACATATAAAATACACTTTATTTACAGCCATAAATCACTCTTTACCTACACCACAATGTATTCATTAAACAACACTGTATGATCTCTTAAGCCACATTTTCCACTAGAAATAACCAACAACAATTCATAGAATGTATTCATGATTTTTTTTATTTACACCAGTATACAATGACTGAGTTGTGAACAATGTACATATATCCATTCAGAGAGGATTTTATCTCTCCACTTAATGATTAAAGATCAGATTTCAGGAAAAAAATGACTAAAAAATGACTGAAAAATGAAAATAAGAAAACTAACAATTGGCTAAACTGTTCAGTATTTCAGAAATTATCACAAGATTTTACAAGTCTGAGAAATACAAGTCTTAGTTAAAAACAAAATAAAAACTTTTTTATCACATGACAAATGATTTCCAGAAGAACATTTTTTCAAAAGATGACACAAATTTTAACTAATCAGAAATATTTGAACCAGAATAAATGCATTTTTCAGAATAAACACATTTTCTGCAGAATAAACCATGTTTACAAAAATGAAAACATTTTTGCCAGAATAAACACATTTTCCCCAGAATAATCAAATTTTACCAGCCAGGGTTATTGCAATGGATATTTCTGAGTAGTGTAACACAAACTTGGAAATTTTCAAATTCAGACCAAAGTACAATATAGGCAACAATTAATACAAAAGAGTTTCAAATTCTACAGACATTATGCAGAAAATAACTATCAAAATTTCCCATTTATCACGATCAAACAGAACAAATATCCTAGTCTTGTGTTTGAAATACAACCTGAATCAGATATGAAAAAAAACCTTGTATTCAGCAATGTTTGTCAAAACTCCAAAATTCCTGCAAACTGTTTTTTATTTGATCGTAGGATTATTAAATATTTGCAGAATATGATCGAAATGCTTAATGGTAAAATGTTGAAGTTGGAACCTACATACAATGACTAATATCCAGCCTCTAGTCACTGCATACATTAACAGAAAAAAATACAATCAAACCTGTTTCACCAACCACCTTCAAATAAAGGCTGACTGGTAAATGAAGGCCTTGCTTCTAAAAAAACATATATCATTTAGGACAAAATGACCTCTGATTAAAGGTTATCAGTTAAAAAAATGCAGCATTATGTCTTTCACAAGGTTGCAATTAGCCTTTGTTCACAGGTTTGAATGTGCTTCCATTTCTTTATCTTAGGCAGGTGGTCCAACATTCAAAACTCAAGTTCTCTGTATTTGATATAAACTCAGACAGTTTTCCAATTCTTAACACTCAATTTTACCTGTGGCCAGATTCATGCTACTGGAATATTCAAAAGTCTGTACAAATGAATGATTGACTTAAAAAAGGCTAAGTATTGAAACAATTAATACAGCAAACTGTACTAAAATAATTGTATGCATGCAAATATAACACTGACTTGATAATGCAATCTGAAATTTGTAAACAACATCAAAGAATGGAAATAAAATGAACACTTCGTGCACCAGGCTGCATTTATTGTTTATATTCAAGAAATGATATAATTTATTTGTCGCTAATAATAATAAAGAACAACGATATTTGTTTCATATTCTGATGGTACAGAAGTCATATTAACCTTTAAACATTTATACGTAAGACCTTTCCCCTTTTCTTCAAGTCCTTCAACTTTGTTACACATATAGATTCTAAAACATATTGTCCCTGGAAATTGGCCCACATTTTTTTACACACAAGTTTAAGTCAATAAATTAATAAAAATTGTTGTCCGAATGTCTCACTTCAACAACGACCACTTGATCTGGTCCTTGGCTGTCTGTATCACCTGGAAATAGACAAGAAAAACAATGTTAAATTAAACTTTGCAAGCAGAAAGTCATATTAATTTTTACGAGATTAAAGACGTTTTCGGTAGTTTGCCCTTGAAATGACCTAAAATAAGCAAAAATTCAAATTCAAGGGCAGATAACTCAAAAACTAGATCAGTGACCCCGAATCCTTTTTCGCTTAAAATGTTTCTGTTATCATATGCTACGATTATGCAAAGTTTGAAAAAAATTCATCAATTAGTTTTTTTCCTATATGTCTATGTGAAAAATGTAGCGAACTACCGAAAACGTCTTTAAGGTGAAATTTCGTATGCTGAAATCATTCATTATTTGTTTGTTTGGGATTTTATATCTTCAGGGTCATAGCTTCAAAAGTGGGAGAAGATCTAAGATGACTTTTCATAAGCAAGATGGACACTTTCCTCATATGAATTTTTTCTGGTCCCAGATGGGATTTGAACTCACAGCAGAAAGGGCTTAATGATTACTAGTAAAGAGATCATAACCACTTAACCAGCAGCCCAATAGGTTGACATCAACCTCCATTGCAAAACCCAAAATATATTAAAGCACCCATGTGTTGTAACATAGACATAAATCATATTCCCTAATATAGCACTTTTAAAACTTTAAAGGTCAAGTCATTCCATTTTTGTATCTGAAAAAAGTATATTGAATCAATTGCTTCTTAAGTCTTTTTCAAAACTGTCAAAAATTTGATAACAGTAATGCATTCTTTAAATCACTTATTTGGATTTTGAATTTAAAAGTGCTATCTTAGTTTTGACTCAAAAACAGTTACTATGACATAACAATAATATCCTCAATAAATCAGTGCCAGAAAAGTTTTTACATCCGCATTGCTCGACTTTTCATGCCCGACTACCAAATAAATTAGTTGTTTAAACTTAAAGCAAGCATGCATTTTAAATAGAGTTATTCACTTTTTATCAATCTTAGATACAGTGTACATTACTAAGTTTAAACTGCGAAACTTGTTGTGTTTGTTGATTTAAAAACACACCACAAATGAACTGTATACATCAATTATGGCAATGTGTTCAACAGTTTTCAAACAGAAGATGTGTGGCAATTCTACATTACCTTATTTGTAGAAGACTTTTTTTACTAAATATTCTGCATTTGACCAAAAAAGTCATTATTAACAAAGTAACAAAATCTCAAACAGAAAAAAGGTTTATCCATACTTTACTCAATCTAATGATGTCTCAGAATTAATAAAATATTTTTTTCGACATAATTATGGCTTTTATTTGGAGGCAAAGTTGCACAAAATAATCAATGACAGTATTTCAAAGAATGGCCCTCAGTTTGAAGCAGTAGTTCCATCAAAATAGAATCCTAACCCTTGCACCAAACATACTGATACACTAACCATTTTCATAACAGAATGACAATTTTTCTGGACAAGATATAAAAAATGTTATGCTAACTCCAGCTGTACCATACCCTGTGTAAGGACAATAACAATATAATAATTTTATAATACAATAGAGACATATGCTTCCGCTGGATTTTAGAGACAGGCTGTCGTGGGTTAACCTATAAACTTAAGATAGCACTGTAACACACTATATCCATTGAAAATTGTCCTCCAGCAAATTTGAGCATTCTAGAATGCATGTTTAGAGTTCACAATAGCACGATAGATCACCGCACAAGATTGGTTTAAAACAAGTATTTTTTTTGTTCGAATCTTATTCCGTTTTTATTTGAATTTTCACCATATACAACAGTCCATCATTTCTGCGGCTTTTTTGAGAAACAGAAATGCTTCAAACTTCTAAAAGCTCAACTAATAGAATAACATGTTAATAGGAAATTTACTAAGAAAATAATAATTAAGCAATTCCTTTGCCTGGGAAAGACATTTATCCTGTTTCTACATTATTTTTAGATCTAATAAAGCAGTAATCGAATAAACTTGCCTATATTCTGTCAGTAGGTCACATAGTTTGATGTCTAAGTGAGCCACAACATGCGTTTTTTAATTCAAAGTCAATGTAGTTTTTAGACTTATTTAGTTGTAGAAACAGGATAAATCAAATATATGATATGTGGCAGAGGCTTGCACATGTCTACTACAGCTTTCAAAGCCTCACTGGATATACTATCTCCATCTGGACACTAACAATATATTTTCTATAATTATGATCTTCGGCAAATTCTTCGTACTACTGTGAGAGCTTGACAATCAGAGGAATACCAAAATTGAGCATGACGCAATTCGGTCACTGAATTGATACGCTCTTAACACAAACAGAATTGTCGACGATGGTCCCTACAGCAGATTGCATGATACAAGCTAATACATACACTGTACCAGTACGTTAAAACCCCGTAATCTGATAGACTGACGGTATTTATTGAGAATGCATTAAATAATGCACAACATGGGAAGTAATGATACTTTACGACCTAATATACATTAGAAATCAGTTAAAACGTCCCTATGCTGACACTTGTGATAGTTTATCAGCCCCTGGATCCACACATTATGCATTATATTAGTTGTATTGTGGCAAATAAACAATACATACAACATCTGATTAGGAGAAACACCTGAATAAAATGGGAAATTAGAAAAAAATGTGAACGATAAAATGTGAATGTAAATCAATCCTTATATATAAACCAAAACCATGCATCTTACATTTTATAACCAGAATCAAGAATTTATAGTTTTTCATTATTGAATTAGACTCAGTACACGTAACTAAGATTTTGTGAATTAATCAACGATTTTAATTCAACAACGGACAATTTCATAGACATATTGTGGCTTTTTTAAATTAAAAATCTTGCAAATTCTACGTATTTCAGACATTTACCTGTAACAACAGCTGACAATAGATCCCACACACAAAAAATCAATTAAATAGAAACATTTTTTTACACACAAGTAGAAAGATTTAAGTTTACAAAAAATGCTATCTTAGGCCATCCTTAAAAATTGTTGGTCTGCAGCACAATCAATTAGGAAAATCTACCTGACCAAAATTTCTATTGCAATTTTTATCATTTCTTTTTTGCAATTTTGACGAAGCAGCAATTCTTTTACTTGTCTTTATTTCGAAGCAGCAATTCTTTTACTTGTCTTTATTTCGAAGCAGCAATTCTTTAACTTGTCTTTATTTCTGCTTTTTGTTTTCAGTATAAACATAATCAAAATATTTACCAAATGAAACAGTTCCTGTCTACCTACCTACGGTTAAAAGATTGGGTCATGTACCAGCAAACCAACATTATTTCAAGGATGGCCTTATGGCTATTATACGTCTATGAAACAGACTCCGGAACAACAATAATTTATTTTTTATTAGGTAACCTAACAAACAAATTATATATATAAACAATTATAACATCTTTTTAATGTCATCTATGCAATTTTACAGTTAAAAAATTACCTAATGCAAATTAACATATTTAGTATGCGGAATTCAAGGAAATAATTTGTAATAAGCAATTCTTAAGATAAAAGACAAACTAGATGAAGTGAACTTTAACATAAGTATAAAACATCTTAAGCTTTGCATAGACTAATAAATACATACTGGGGATATACAGAATTCGATTCATTATTTATCTATACCACAACCGAGAGAAACTCAACATCCTCCCAATGCCCTTACACATAAACAGTGAAATGAAACAATAATAAAATATATTTCACTAACATAATGGGAAGATAGGGGCCAATTGCATCAGTGTAAAATAGTCACAAAACAAGAAAACATCGAGCTAAATACTGCCATATATACCCAAGTATGCGTAACATTCACAATTAATCCATTCACCGTAAGCAGTTTTCTTTTAGTAGAAAACGCAAATAAAGCTGCATGACTACTCCTTTCAGCTATCATAATTAATAACCTCATTGCGCAACAAATGAGGCTACTATTCATTAATGCCATTGTTATACGACTACCACAGGTTTTCTAATTACAATCGTATCCACGGAAAACCAATTCACATGTGTTCTATTACCGTGATTATCTTCACATGCGATCAGGTATGATTATCATAATATGAAGCAACATACACTTACAGCAACATTTCAATATAACAACATAGTTTCACGAGTTAATAGCCACATAAGCGTATTATACGCGCATAATGGCTCTTTGTCTTACACTGTACGCTTTTTTTGACAATACTTGAAGACAATTTGTTACATTCAGAATCTCAATGTTCATGAATAGTGAAAGAATGACGTAACTTGTTCTTTGTTGAAACAATGTTGCAGCTCTATTGCGTTAAATTGACTAAGTGCTTAGCACTCCAAAGGACTTTAAGGAAAAGTGTCATTCATTATACTTCTTTGAATGAGACGATAAGTACCGGTATAATCTACTTTTTGCAACAGAATTACAAGCTATTTCTAATCATTTCTAAGTACACTAGTCCGGAAATCCTTAGTAAATGGCAGCAATAAATAAAGTTACAGTTGTATCAGCCAAGTTTCTAAATGTAATCAAAAATACAAAGAAAAGATGGTCAATTAATTGAAAACTCAAAAATAAACAATAGACCTGTATTAATTGAATTTGATATAAACCAAATTCTCCAAATTTTACCAGAAAAAATATCGAACTTTTTTTAAAAAAAGTAAAATTACAAATGCCTTGACAATTAATACTGTTCACTTATTAATACAATGAACAGTCATTCAAGCAAAGCAGCTGACATTGAAGGAAATTCAAATGAAGAATCATTCAAAACAAATGGCAAATAAGAATTTCTATTTCCACACCAGATATTGATAAATCATTGATATATAAACTGAATGAACGAATTTTAGAACTGAGATACAACAAAACAGAAAATAAACTATGTCTGGTTTAGAGGCTAAAAAACATATATTTAATTAATTGTAAACAAGTCTGTATATAAACAGCCTATCTAATTAATTAAAGGAAAGATTGATAAAAAAAATTAAAACTGGGACACAGAAAGTTATATCAAGAATACTCAACTTTTTTTCAATTAATTATGCCAATTAATTTTTTTTTTAAATAAAACGTGTTTTGTAAAAATTGAAAGGTATCAAAACTGGTGAGCCTTTCAGTAAACAGATATTTGAGGAAATGGGTGAGGAATGAATCATTGCATTCAGGGATTTTTTGGGGGCGATTTTATAGCCGAAATTCGGTCATATTCCCAATGGAAAATAGTGTCTTTTTTCCCCAATTCACAGACAAAAATTCCCAATCCCAATTTTTTAGTTTTATAAGTTCATTAACATCACTATTGGTAGTAAATACCTTATTCTGCTACTGTTTTATGGGAGAATAAGTAGAATAAGTTGAACATTGCAAAAGTTGTAGTTATGCATTTGTTCCAAATTTTGATTAAAACAATGCGAAAATTCCTAATCCCAAGGGTATGGGGTCATATTCCCAAATACCGAGAAAAACCCCTGGCATTACACCATGCACAATAAAGAACCAGGAAAATGATTAGAAATAAGAGTGGGGATATAAAGCCCAGTTCTCCAGTTTCTTCTCTCCCCTCAAGAGAAGCAACATGGATGTATCCAAGCCATGATTTCAAATTTCGTTTCCATTAAATCCATTAAGATAAAGAAAATAATATGCATGTATACGACAAAATACTCCAACTCCCTACAACAGAATTATGGAAGGTCAAGGAACAAAAGAAACTGAACATTCTTAAGTAATACTCATTCAAGCTGGTCTTGCATGTAATGCTTTGTGAGTGAGTCACAATAAGCTGGAAATTTTTTCCTAAGGACAAAATATACACATATAAAATATTTCACTGGATCAGGAAAATCTGGTGAACCCACATCACAGGGACACATTGGAGAAATAAACATAAATATTGAGTGAACATTCCACTCATTATACTCTGAAACCTCAAGGGAGAGTACCCTATAAAAACTAAAATAACAGCCCATACAGAGTTATCCCTCATTTTACTTACATTTTTACTTACCTCAAGTTTGGACTTGATTTGCTTTTAGTGAAAATGAAAAACAGTTCAACTTAATACTTTTTCTTTCAAAATATCAAACAATTTTCAAAAAAGGGAAAAATAAACACACATAAATAGTTAACAATTCATAGCTAATGTTATATTTGTTAATACATGTATGCCAACGGACTGTATATAAAATTTTGTATCTTGTAACTTTGGCAAATCTAACCCTTAAAATATTTCAACTGAAACTGCAAAGCTTTTGTAACCTGCATAGAGCCAGGCCAGCCTGGACAGCAATGCAGTCTGATCAAGCTCTTTACTGCTGGGTGACTTCTAAAATTTAATTGCGATATGCTTAAATTGATAATGAACTAATTCAATTGGAAGTTGGTCAAGTTCATTCAGAAATTCAGCAGGTCAAGGGCTTAAGGATTAGTGAGTACAGTTGATGAAATAATTGTAGAGAGAATCATATCTCTTAAAACTAAACCATACACTCTCATGAAGAATGAAGTGAAGTACCAGCATCTATTAAAATACAGCTAAAGTACAACCAGAAACCAGCATTGTTTTAATTTGCTAAGACACAAGCATCTGACATTTTTGGTGAATACAAAAATTATGAAACTGTGTTTTGTTTGTTTGTTTCATCGGGTTTAACGCCATTTTCAACATTATTTCAGTCATATCGTGGCAGGCATTTATCCTAACCAGCTTTTCTGGACTTCATTCAGGCCTTAACCAGTACTAACGACATTCTATCCATAAGTTTCTGACAAGCTACCCCACATAATTCAGAGGTGGAGGACAATTTAACATAGGAGGTAATATCTTCAGTAAAATTTGTCACAGACAGTGTGAGCCTCGTCCAGGGAAACTGTCATTTTCTTCAAATAGATGACCATGATAGAAGAAAAATACAATAAAAACAATAATACAATCACATGTTAAAATTTACATGCCACAACAACAACATGCACCTGATACATTGTCACATCAAAAATATTAAACTTGAATATCAAATTTTACACTTCTTGTGATTACAAATAAATGAGGTGTATAGAGCAAAATTATAAGGGGTCATTCATGTTCAAATATTTGTTAGGTACATCCTGTCTGTTATTTTGGCATGTTTACAGCATTGCCCTTATATTTCTGTCTATTGCAGTTTTTGAACATAAACTGAATCATGTTTCATTTCTACTGAATTTGGTAAACATATTTTTCCTACTGCAGCTTATTATTTCCTAGTATCAGAAAATACTCTAAGATGTATTCTAATTCGCAGATTGATGACCTGTAATTAGGCATTTATATTAATGGGGATTTGATTTCAGTTGAATGGAGTGAAAAAAGTCAGTTGAACACTCAAGTATGAGGCTATATATTCATTTATTATGAAAAAAATGGAAAAGCAAATTACTGTTAAAGGGATGCATATCCATATTGGAAAATTATCTTAATCATAAAAACTTACAAAATGTTATTTTAGGGTATGCTCTAAATCATTTTAGATTATTTAGGAGTGTCAAAATGAAAAACCTAATATATGACTATGTTAGGATATTTTTACCATTGTAAACAATCAGATACAGCAAAACTTAATTATCTCGATGAGTGGACAACCCAACACTTACCCATTCAAAAACATCATTGTAATAGAGCAAACAATAAGAAACATGACACTCCTCGAGCTAATCAAGGCAATTAATATTAAAAATAAAGTCATCGATCATAAATGATTATCATTTAGCTTCCTCCAAAAAGATGATGGGCGGGGGCAAGACTTGGGGCATTCCTTCACATTATTTTTCATTACAATGAAAATGTTACATTAATAAGTTTGTTTTTGTAAATGGGGTTTGTTTGTCTATAACTAATGGCTTTTTGGTAACGATATTTAGTCATTTCAGGGTTCGACATTAAGGCATGTCCGAACCACAAACACTAGCCGTTTACTGGTTCAGTCCAGTAAATCTCGCTATATGGTAGCCCGAATGTTCGTGCTCTTGAAAGTGCAACTGAAACTCTTTACACCTAAGTTCAAGGATCTCTGCTAAAAAATTTAAACTTTGATGCATAAATTATTGGAGAAATTCACAGTATTTACATTTTGGAGTGATCATCAGTGTGTTGTAATAATCATTTAATTATGTTAATTTGTGTATGGAATAGGAACAGACTTTCTACTATATACTTTTGGTGTATTTATTCAGAGGTGGAGGACAATTTAACATAGAATACAATATCTTCAGTCAAATTTGTTATGGACAGTGTGAGCCTCGCCCGGGGTTCGAACTCTCAACCTCTTGATCAGCAGACCAATGCCCTAACCACTAAGCTAACTGGGCAGGCTTGAGTAAAAACACAAATAAACAAAATATTACACATATTCACATGTTTACATAATTGTCATTAATCAAATATCGATTTCGGAGCTCAATCCAAAAACTGTCCAATCAGGTGTGAAATTAATAGGATAGGTGCGAAAATGTATTTTTTATTATTGATGACTATATTGGTTTGACATAGATGGTCACTTTACAGTTGAAAATCTATGTTTGGGACCAAAATATCAGGTTTTTATGACAGCATTTTTCTTTCCAGTATGTTTATATCATAGGTAACCAAACAGCATTTAAATGTCGAAAAACATTCTGCAATTCGGGTTTTTGTTCTTGCATTATATCATTAAACAATAGTTCTCTAGTACATTTTGATCATTTATCTTGTTTCATAACTTGGGTCTAGTAACAATGAGGTCAGGTCTAGTGAAATTTCAGACTGACATGACCAATGGTCTAGCTGTCCAAAAAATTAATGTTGAACCCAGCAGTTACCGAAATATATCTCAAAATGTTTAATTTGAGAAAGAATTCAACCCAGATTATTTTCTGCAATCAGATTTAATGCTTCAAAACATATAGTATACAAGATTTGATAAAGATCACTTGCAATATTGCTTGTAGTGATAACTTCTTACTTTTAGCACTACTGTTGATTAGATTTGATTAAAAGCCTTATATGTCAGAGCCAAAAAAATTAAACAAATGAATGAAATGATGTCCATTGAAGCATATCTGTATACCATATGTGTATGCACAGACTATCAAAACATTGAATAAGTGATCTTTATCAAATTTTGAGTAGTATATTTTACTTGTTCTAAAATAGTGAGTGAAAAACAACCACATGTAAACTGACAGCACACAAATTATGAATCATTTGAAGTACCAGTAGTTCAGATTACAGGACAAAAGATTCCATATATCATTTTGACTGGATGGACAAAAGATCCCATATATCATTTTGACTGGATGGACAAAAGATCCCATATATCATTTTGACTGGATGGACAAAAGATCCCATATATCATTTTGACTGGATGGACAAAAGATCCCATATATCATTTTGACTGGATGGACAAAAGATCCCATATATCATTTTGACTGGATGGACAAAAGATCCCATATATCATTTTGACTGGATGGACATAAGATCCAATACTATTTCTTCACCTAGGACAAAAGATACCATGTTCAGTAATTTTGTCTATTATAAGCATCAGTTCAAGATTAATCTGATAAAAAAATGCACGACACAGGGAATGGGATCTTTTGTACAGGTTGGAAAATCTAAGTGGGATCTTACGTCCACCCTGGTAAAAGTATGTGGGATCTTTTGTACGTGGAATCTTTACCATATCTACACAATATACAAACCTGTGACACTGTCTGTTCCCCAATAGGGATATCATCATTTCTTACAGCCACTTTAGACACTATACTTGAACTGTCACAATCCAGAATTATACTACAAGGAAAAATACAATAGGGCTGAGTATAATATCATCAGTTTTTAATCTCTAATCTGATTTTATTCTCTATTTAATAGGCCAATATAGGAATATTTAATATACAGTACAACCTCTCCAGAGCGACCCTCTCTTAAGCAACAATATCCGTGCAACAACAGTATGATTTTTTCTCACCGTATGATTTAACTATTAACTTTAACTCTCTAGAGCAACAACCTCTCAACAACAACATAATTTTGTTACTCCCACAGGATGTTGCTTTGGAGAGGTTGCACTGTATATATATTTTGATCTATCAGATTGTGTACTTAATTCAGCAGTATTAAAACATTATTTAGCAAGATTAACTTAAAGAATAATGTAAACAAATTTTAATCAAAAGGATCAATGTAGCACATGAAATTAGGCAAGAAAATGAATACCATAATTCTACTGAAACCCCCAACATGAATGGTCATTACAACTCAGCAGGTTTGTTGATCATATTTTACAACTATATTTTTTATTTTACAAGTTTGGACATAGAGTTAATAGGAAAATGTAAATATTGGCAAGATAATTGACTGAGACTGAAAAAAGTCTAGACTGCAACAAGTGCTTACCCCTTTTCAAATAAACAACACACAGATTCAATCCATAAATAACCTTAAAAAGATCACCTCACTGAATTTTACAATGCTCAGGCTTTACATAAATTTAATACTTCATAACAATTGAACAAAAACGAATATGAAAAATAATAAAAGCCTCATACCCTCCATCACAAATTTCATCCATTGCAAGGAAAGCAGCATCTAAATTTTCTAATAAAGCCCGCTTCTCTACATTTCTTCGAAGAATTTGACTCACAGCTTCATAAAAGGCATTGAGAACGCTGGCTAAAATTAACTGAAGAACAAAAAAAAAAAACATTTATGTACTGATTATCAAGATGTTACTACAAAGTCAGTCAGTCAGTCTCTTGAGCCAATATATAATCATGACTCAAATTGAATAAACTGAACATGTCAGAGTATGTTTGTAATAAAAAGTTGCAAGAAATAGAAAATATTTAACTTAAGCTTATTATTTCATATTCAGTCATTATCTATAGACAACATTCCAATATTTGAGAATTTATCTTACAATAGAGACATTTCAAATATGCTTCATTTGAACAACAAATACTTTTAATTTTGTAATTAATTTGTAATGATCCGCCTAGCTCAATTAATTCTGAAATTAGTAATTTTCAATGTTCTTGATGGTGAAATAATTCCGTCAAATGATTTGAATAAGCACACATTGGGATGTTAAGACTTTAGTATTTCAAGGGCAGAAAAAAATACTCCTATATAAAATATTATTTTTTCAAACCACAAACTGAAAGAAAATGTGGGATACAGAAAATAAGCAATTTGCAACTGCATTATAAAGGATTTTGCTTACTTCATTTTCATTTACACTCCCAACAACATAAAAGAACAAATCAACATTACTTCTGTAAACACAAGTCAGACCTTCAAACATGATGATCTCAGCTGAAATAAAACAAACCAAAGTTCAGAATGAGCTAACTACAATGAATCGATAACTTCAATAAACTAATTGAAAAAATGAAAACATGATCATGCTTGAAAAAGTTATATGTACAGTTACTTGACAAAAAAGGTAGTTACATTGAAAAACTTGTTACCCCAAATGATTCAGAGGTGGAGGACAATTTAACATAGGAAGACATGTAATATCTTCAAATTTGTCACAGACAGTGAGAGCCTCACCCGTTGTTCAAACTCATAACCTCTTGATCAGTAGACCAATGCTCTAACAACTGAGCTAACCGGGATGGCTCGATTTTACTAAAAGAAATTTAGGTCTGTGCCAAAAAATAGGGCTGGACCAGTAACCTCAAACACAAAAAAAAAATTCCGGATTTATGATACAAAAATCTAAATCTATCACTCAAATATCCTTAAAAAAAACGGTAAAAATAAAAGGGACTGAGATCATGAAAATTGGACTTGAGTGAATCATTAAAAGACTGATGAGTAAAGATGAACATTAAGAAATCGAGAGCGCTGATACAAGCGAGAACAACAATCTGATAGATGTTACTTTGTTAGAGCCTACATGTGTAGTGTCATTCTTCTACAGAAATAAAGACTAGTCATTCAAAAGGACTAGTGAACTAATAATTAATTTCATTAAAAGCTTAACAATAAAGTCAATGGATAATATTTATTATGGCAATACCATTGGCTCTATGTGTTTTACTGAAAAGATTCTTTTCAAATGTTTTCTGTTCCTTTGTTGATGGGAATTGGTCATCATAGTACTGTAATATAAACAAAGAAAATAAATACAATGCTGATGATTTATTTAATCAATTCTCACAACATAAGATTCATATAATAACAAATTAAGATAATAAATTATACTGTTTACAACCTATTATAATTAGAGTAAATCATAGTTTCATCAATAAAGAAGTTTACAATTGTTTTATATATTTTTCAACAGTGTTCCATTTATATACCCAAGGACAGACAACATAAGTTCCTGAATTCTGTATTATTACTAGGTATGTTCTTAGCAGGTAACTGCCATCTTTTCAAATCGAATCACTTAAAGTTGTAAAGGAGGACAAATGAAATTAGTCATAAGGTCTTCAATCATATTGTCACAAAAATCATGTGACATACCGAGGGGTAGATCTGATACTCTCCTTAGGGAGTTAAGCTGGCAGGCAAATCGAGGGCTCAACGCAACACTGCCATAACTTGTTCTTATTTCAATATGAGTTATGACACTGTCATGTTGAGCCCTCGAAATATAGTTTTATTGCCTTGCATCATCATTCTATTAAAAACAATCCAAATTTGAAACAAACATTTACCTTTGCCATGAGCCTATTTCCATCATTATCCAAAATCATTATAGCTTTCACTGAGTACAGAGAGGGTTCCTATAATCAAAGAGCAATTCAAATAAGTAATTTCATTTAATATACACAGCATAATCATGAATCCTCATTATTGAATCTTCATTTTTAACTCAATGCCAACACAATGGTAACTGTGCAGTAAGCTGATAGGCTAAATCAAACTTCAAAGTCTGATCCAACATGTGTTAACAGTCTTTGAATTATTTTTTGTGACAGGTTGCCCGACTATATACTTTATGAAGGAAACACTCTAAAACTAGGTTGTCCCCCAAAATACTTAAAGAAGGAAAAAATCCTTTCGGGCAGGGGGCAACCCACTAATGCGAAGACTGTGTAAAACAGGGTGACAGAGTCATATCAAGTTTGGTTGGCAAGTATAACACGATATCAATATACATGTATTTCTAATGTGACTTTTCTATAAAGACTTTCATCTGGTTAATAAGACATTTATACGATTTGAATTTAAAATATAAAACCAAACTTTCACTGAAAATCAGTAATACCGGCAATACATTATGTCCGAATACTATTCAACTTATATCAAATAAGAGTCATTCAGCAATTCTGCAACACAACGCTAATCTAAATAACAGATACTCATATTTCCAACTTAATAATGTAACTAAAGTAGCGATAAACTTAATTTACTGACCAACATTTGAGAATCCATAGTTGACTATTTTGACGTGGAGCTGATCCGTGGACGCTTGAAATGCTTGAGGTGGATAAAATCCAAAATCATACCGTTATCAATCACGTCCGTAGTTGTCTCCCTTTGCAGAGTGACGAGACATATTAACAACCTTGAACCGAGGAAGGTGCCTGAACTTACCGAAAACAACAAAATTATGTTAAATCCAAGAACCATAACATGTTGGTGTGTCTCCATGAAAAAGAATGGAAATCTTATAACCATGGAAATAATAACAGTATTTTTTTAAATTTCGTGTTATATAACGGACTCAAAAGGTAAAACCGCGAAATTTTGAATGACCAATTCCAGTCAGTGTTTTATATATGATCACTGGTAAAGTAGCCAGTCAACATCTAAAGTATATTATGTAATAATTTTCCAACAATCATGAACTTGAATGTTACAGTGAAAGGTGTATTAAAATTACTGTTGGACTAATGTATCCAAAGCTACGGGACCTGATCAAATCCCAAGCATAGTTTTGAAAACTTGTTTTCAAGAACTTGCACCAGGTATTACAAGCATCTTCCAACGTTCAATTAGCCCAGGTACGTTACACGAGGACTGGTGAAGTGCCAACATTAGTCCAGTTTTTAAAAGAGGCTATTGCCACCTCGCTTAAAATTACAGACCAGTGAGGCTAACTACAGTTTTATGTAAAACGCTAGAACACATTAATTATATGTGGACATATTCTCAGACCTTTTTTTGAGACCTTTTCTTAACTCACAGAAGAAACCATGGTTTTTGATCTGGTTAATTGTTCTACCGAAACACAACTTTTGGTAACTATGAATGATGTGCTTGAACCTTACGACCAGAAATGTCCACAGCGGCGTTGAGGAGTATTCCATTGAATTTGAAGTTGAAGAAACAGGTAAATATAAAAAAAAATTCATATACCCGAAAATTATATGATTTTGAACGATATGAACTTGAAAAATAAATAAAATAAAATATGTCCAAAATCTACGGCTATTGGGTCTATCTTTTCATTTTCAACCTATTTTATTGTATTATGCTAGATTTAATTAACAGAACAGAACAGATCTTTTATTCAGACGTGTACAAAGTACGTTGTCTACAATAGAAAAATATAATAAATACATGTGTAAGTATAAATTACGTGAATATTTACACAAATAATGATCAATATATATATAAATCATATATGAGTGAAAAACATAGTCATGATATATATACAATGAGGATGAACTTAACAGAAACTCGCAATTATTTATCATAACCTATTATATTCAAAATTGAATTTCTTATAGCGAGAACTTCTTTTTATACACAAATATACTTCCCTATTCAATGATTTTAAATAAACATAGATCTACAAATTAAAGTAAAAACGCAAGCTTCTTGATAAAATATCCAAATATGTTTCATAGCCAAAGGTTTGTTTATTTTTTGTATAAAATTAAAACAGGACTTTAGAAAGTGATTTGAGCCAATCTTCCTGAAAATAACTAACCAACTTCAATCTAAAATCATACAAAAACTTTTTAATACTAACACTAAATGTGGATTATTAAGAACATATTAACTATCATGTTCATTCAGTAAGCATCTCACTTTAGACACCCAATTAATGAAACCATTATTGCAATCATGTAATGCTGTGTTATATACAGTAAGTAATATTATACTGTCAGTACATGTACCTACAATCTTAAACCAGTATTGAGTGATCTTTAAATATAATGTGGGTATCTACCAAGCTCGCCATAAACAACAGCAGACATGTATTTAATCTGACTCTCAATAAACATCTACAAAATTTCAAGTGTATCCTTTCCAACCCCTTCGATTTCGTATAGCCCGAAAATTCAGAGGAATAAATTTAAAATAGGCAACACTAAGGCATTAAACAATTGACATAATGTCCTTGGAGTTAAAGGCCCATTAGCTTTTTTAATTTAGTAATGATAGAAGATAAAATTATTGTAAAATATAAGAAATATATTTTATTAACAATATTTGCAATATGCCTTTCTTTGGCCACATCTCGTTAATTTTTTTTCAGATTTTTTTCAGATTGTTTGCAATGTCATTGAGAAAAATACTGTGCTATATTTCCATATGTACTTTGTGGTTAAAAAGAAAATTTCGGATTTTTTTTTGCAAATAAAAGCCAGTTTCACTGATAAGACATCTTTCTAGACAAAATAAGACCTACTTTTATTCTAACATCCAAAAAGCTATTTAATGGGACTTTAAGTCAAAATCGTGACATTTACAAAAGAGAAAATTTAGCGACTTAAGTGATTTACCAGCAACGTGTTCAATATTAGGCCCAACGTTTCTCGTGTAACTTAGTACAGTACCTGCTAGGTAATTAAATTATTTTACAACGTCAATTGGTTGGCTATCGTAGGTCCAACTTTCAGTGGGTAATAAACCGCCACGTTTACGAAATACTACAATTTTTGTTTTTGCAATATTAACAGAAATACCTCATTTATTACAATATTCTAACCAATGGTACAACTGCTTTTGAATTTCATCAGGTGTTTTACCAACGATAGCTATTTCATCAGCAAATAAATAAAAAATACACCAAATCATCTATATTCAAACCACTATGTACACCATTTCTAATCCCCAACAAGAAGCGAAAATAAAGGAGGGGACATTACCTCCCCTTTGCGGAAAACGGCTGCATATGTAAAATAATCTGAGTATGAGCCACCTGTTTTAATAACACAAGATTTGTATTATTTGTTGGTTGTATACAAAGCGTTGGAGAAAATGGTAATACAGGGAAATGATTGCATGTGGTTGTAAATCACCTTAACAATTATGTCACTTTGAACACAAATATACTAACACTAAATTTTGTATGATCTGCGACAGACACACTCAACAAACTACTAAATTATAAAGTAGGAATTCGATCAACGAAAACCTTTCATGAAATAACCGTCAAATATAAAGCAAAGTAAATAAATCATAATAATAATAATTCATCGGACAAAAATGTGTGCATAACAAAGAAATATACCAAACTTAAACATTTATACAAGAACTATAAACCGAGTTCTCACAAATGGTTTTGTTTGTTTAGTGTTGTTGCATTGTGCATCGACAACAAATGGTCATAATGTGCGCAATAATCACAAAATGGAACATAAAAACATTACAACCTAGAGCAATACATATACCTAACACTAAAGTGAATATATCACCTTTCCTTTAAAACTCACTAACTTAATTGAATATTACATTAGTGCTGATTGGTAATTTAACCACACATAACTCATGGATGAAAAACGTTTGAGTGTGATTAGTAAGCCAGTACATGAAACGATTGTAATAATCATCAGAGAAGTTGAATGCACATGAACATCAAACATTTCATTTATTCACACAATGAAAATAATAACGTTTGCCTAACAATGCATTATCCGATATGTTATATGATCTTTGTATAGAATAAGGTTATCAGACGTGATATTTTGTCCAAAAACATCTTAAAGAACATTTTTTGAAAGAAGTGGATTGAGTAAAGAACAGACCACTCACAACTAAAATGTATGTCTTAATTAATTAAGTATTGCTATCATTTTACAAACGTTTATATATATAATGGGCTTGGTACATACCATTTTTAACGGTGCTAAGACAATTGATTTACTTTGTATTTATTTAGTTATTTAGTTTTGTATGTTCAACATTATATTTGCTATCATTTAATTCATAGAAACACTTACAGATAGTGTTGGTCAAACTAATTGAAAAAAAACAATAGGACATTGATCAAAGAATTCATTCAAGTCTAAGACTTTAAACTTGTCCAATGTATGTATTAAAGAGTGAATAATCAACAATTACAGAGTCCACTACGCCAGAGGCCTTAATGCTATTTCTATGCAATTTATAACAAGTTAAACAACCTGAATCTAGTCTGCCATTCATAATGTATATCCCAATTTCCTTACACAAATATAGAACTTGTAGTTCAGTATGCCATTCATAATGTATATCCCAATTTCCTTACACAAATATAGAACTTGTAGTTCAGTATGCCATTCATAATGTATATCCCAATTTCCTTACTCAAATATAGAACTTGTAGTTCAGTAACTATGAATGCTATCCCAACTTCCAACAAGCTCAAACTTCCCTAGAATTTCCGCCACAAAATGATCACATTTCCACAAATTCTAGGGCCTACGCTATTTTATTGATTTAAAGTTATTTTTTAATGTCTGGATATAGATAATGTTACCTATATCAGTTAGGTGGACCCCATCATTTCTAAAAAGTTCATCCATAGACTATTGAATATTTAGAGAAATAAAAGAGGCGTCGTCTATGTTTTTGATCAATTGCCTAGCAGAGCGCTTTATGCGTTTTTTTTAATATTAAGGGGTTTTGGCGACTCCTGTAAATCATTTCTCCATTTAAGTCTTTGGAGAATATAACACCACACAATATGTGCTTTATTGAACGTATTTCTGATTTATTTTATGTCCTCATTGACGCTATTGGTCAATTTAGTTTGTTAAGTGTCATGGATATTATAGAGACTATATAGAGACGCCATCTGAAAGATGAATAGTTTAAAAAAACGTTATATCTGTGTATAATTTTATTTCCGTGTTATTATTAATTTCGCTCTATTTTTTATAAGAGGCATTTTCTTTATAATCTGATATATTTTTTGTATATGTATGCAATCCATCTACCCATTTTCTTGATATTTTCAGCTGTAATGCTTTTCTAAGCTAGATTTGTTGCACTGCCAATCTTATAGGAATATGTTTTGTATTTTTTTGCTTGGAATACCCAAGTAGTTCAAAAGCTTAGCCAGCACTGCTGAGAATTGATATCTGGTCAGTGGATTTTTATTTTTGTGGCAAAACAATTAACCCTAGAACGAAGGTCTTACCGTTAAATATGATCTCATCGCCACCAGACAGCGAATATTTTTTATCTGAGGATGCTTTTTTCTTGATTTGTTTTGGATGTCCACATTGATTAGTTTTAGAGATTCTGATAGTCATTATAATATTATTATTGTTAAGTTGTATGTCTCAGTACTGCAGGGGACGAGCACTGAGAACTTGTGTTGTAAATATAACTCCGTTTGTTATAAGCAGACCAAAATATGTAAAGGGTGAAAGCTGCTCTAAATAAAGACTCATCATAATTATTTTAGCAGACATATGACAAGCTGTTGTACAATTTATTAAGGTGTGATGATGTAATTGGCATTCTTTTGTCAAACTGAATTCTGGTTCTCTTACTTCTCTTTAACAATAAACGCATCAGTTGGATCCATTGTGAACAGTATGCGTGCATGGTAGTTGCTGAATAGCCTCGCTCAAAACACTTTAATATGAACTGACAGATCTGGTCCACAGTGGCTGGCCAAGCTAAATCCATTTTATACAGGCTACGAAATCTATTAAATGTTTTGATGGCATTTTTATAAGTACTTTTAGTGTTTTCCGACATGCTAGCTCTTTTTTTTATCTAACTCGTATATTTTCCAAAGATGGTCTGGAATTTTGTCTGATTGAGAGTTTGCTTCCGGTGCATGTTTCCGGATTTTTTCTATCTGAAAGCGTGAAAGACTATTACTAATAACATTTTGCAAACCTGGAATATGTTCTGCTTTAGCCACAATATTTAGTCTAAGACATTGTAATGTCGGACAAAAACCATTAATTCCTTTAATTTTGATGAAAGTGATTTGACTGCATATACAACAGACATATTGTCAGAACAGTATTTTTTATTCTTAAATAATGGGTCCCGTGAGTAAACAGCAACTAATAGCGGGAAAAAACCCTAGCACTGCTATACTTTCTTTTATTTTTTTTTGTCTTCCCATTCATTCGACCAACTTCCACTTAAGTACACCCAAAGCCTTTTTAAATCACATGCAATTGCATCTGTTTAGTTTGGTGCATAATTCTGTCATACGTGACAAAACAATTGACGTCTTATAGTCGAATCAATATTGCAACAGACGAGTGAGCACATACATATTGCTGCACGAACCGTTCGTCATGTGACTGAGTTACTTGCATACGGCAATCACCGGCCGATTCTTCAGCGAGAAAGATGGTTGGCGTGATCGTATTTGTGTGTGGAGTATCTTTAGTAAATGGTAAATAAATAGATATGTATTAAAATATTTTTGCTCTGTATGCGATGATAAAAGTTTTATCTTTAATTGCTTTTCTAAACGTTCCATGCTCGTGTTCCGTCCATTGTTCTCGTCCGGGACTGATAAAGAATCTTAGTTATCAGAATTGTGTTATTCATTGTGTTTTCTCGTATTTGTTTTGATTTAAGATTTAGCACGACGAAACTGGTAATATGGTCTATATACCTACAATGATTTGACATTTTTAGTCCGTTGTCATTTTCATGGGCGCATTCGCTTGTTGGTAACTACATGTATGTATGTAGTTGTAGTTTAGCGGTTATAAGAATTTGCCGCCTTCCGAATTATTCACTGGAACGCTTTTTCAGTGTCCGAGCCAAGTACCGTGACCAGAAAATCACAGGGAAAAGATAATTGTAGAACAAAAGAAAATAGCAATGTCATTATTTTAGTCACTTTTTTAATGCAAAATTTCAACGAAATATGTGGTGAGTTTTACTATGAAATGAACAAGCTTGAATCTACCATAGATTTAACGAAATATCGTAAAAACTGCGATCTTGTTGCAAATAACTACAGATATAGGCTTGTAGATTTTTTTCTAATTTAACAATATGTATATTCAAATGGAAGAACTAATGGTAAAGAATTTAGAGCATGGGGTACTGTTGAATATTTCTTGTGCTGTTCAAGTTTATTCAATACTGTAGACAAACGTTTTAGATTTTTGTCCATTCTTATCAGATGCACAAAAACCGATTAGCCTTACGCTTGGATTTGAAATTCCCAAAACTGGTGATAAAGATACGAGCGATCGATGGTTTTGACGTTAAATTATTGGACAATAGAATGATTAACGAATCGATAAACTACATTGACGCAAATTAAGTTATTAAATTAACAGAGAAGCTAGAAAACACTGATACTATAAATAACTACCAAGAAAAGCTGATAATAGCATGTTTAATATTGCTTTACTATTTTTAAGAACTGCAGAATCATCATTTGGGTTTACTAATAAAAGTAATATGACTTTACTAATTTTTGCCCAACCTGTTTCGGACATAGATGTAGAACAGTCTTGTAAACAATTTAATAGAGCAAAAAAGGAAATCTAGGATTCAAAAGTTGATATTATTATAGAAATACTATGAATTCAGTTTTAAAATAAATTTACAAAGAAAAATACTGATATACTTAGAAAGCTTAAAAATTCTGATCCAGGAAATATTTGGAAATAATTAAAGGAAACAAAAACGGAAAAGGTTGAATGCGATGTACATGATTTTTTTCTTTTTCATGAGAAAATAGTTTTCAACTATATTTATAAGCACGTCCCTGGGGGTGTTGTAACAAGAAACGGATATAGAGATAAACATTACTTTTAACTCTCCAATAAATGAAATGTATAATATCAAAGGTAATAAAATCAATTAAAAACAATAAAACATGAAAATGTTAAGCAAACATATATCACGTTCTTAAATATATATATAAAAATACTGGAGGTACCGACGGGAAGGCTTTGTACAGAAATGTTGACAAAGTAGTTTCAGGACATAATTATATATATCATCATGTTACTATTTGAGGACTGTTCATTGTGCCGATTTGTTAGGACTCTATATAATGTCAATATTTTAGTTCTGTGCATAATGTCAATATGTTAGGACTGTGCATCATGCCAACATGTGATGACAGTTCATCACTACAAGATATCAGGATAGTTCATTACGTCAACATGTAATCAACAGTCCATAATACCAATATGCAACTGAGTGTTCATTGTTTCTATACTTTAGGACTGTCCATCGTACGAGCATTATAATGACAACCTTATATAATACAAAGGCTTATAAATTATAATGTATCAAAAACGTAGTGCTGCGGTGCTATAAATTCTGCAAATGCGTAAATCAATACATACACTTTCGAATAGACATAAAACAACAGATTGAAGTAGGGCCCAATTGAAATCCGATGAAAACAACCTGTTTTTCTTTCAATGGGAACTTGGTGCCCATTTATCAATCGCTTGCGATAAACACGTTTGACAGTTTGTAATTCTGCGAATGGTTCTTGAAAACGTGAACCGAGTGTTGAAAAGTAGTAACCGGAAAACGCACAACCCTACACTTTTTTACGAGGTGTATTTCTCATTTACGGAAATGCCTGAGTAGTAAGGATTAAAAAACTGAAAACCGTCTTCGTAATGAATAGTATTCTTCTTTGGAAATTCATGTGTTGTCTTGCTTGTTTTTTTTAAATCGATTTTATACTCGGATCCATCTCTTACAAAGAGGAATCGGACTGGGCAAGATTCCCAGAAAATGAAAAACTCCGTAATACTTGCAATGAGTAAGATGATGAATTCCACTTCCTATTTGAATGTACGTAAACATTTTGGAAAGCTTATCATTACATGAGTCGTACGAACTTTTTTCATATGGCTTCCGTAATGATAAGCTTTCCAAAATGAGTTGTTGTATGGCTATTTGAAGTTCAATGCGGTTGTATGATATTGCTCAGATTTATGGTGAATTCGTTAACATTTAGGGTTGATTCTATTTGATTGGTGTAGGGTATGATATAACCATGTGCTTGTGAACTATATACATGAATTTATTCATTTGTCAAATACTCATGATTGTCATTATAATGTGTAATACTCATATCATGTTATTTTATACCCTTGGATTGAATTAAATATACAGACAATATCCTTTATGAAAAAAGCAAATTCATGCAAAAAACATAAACCAATATGCTTCTTGAAATTCGTCTACCTATAACGCTTTGTTATAGTTTGTTCTTGTTATTTCTGTGCAAGGCATACTCTTACTTCCGTTCGAGAGTGCATATCGTATATTTTGTTACATGTATCATTATAAATCGACAGACCGTGACTTGATCTTGCCATGTAGGTCTCGTCTTTAAACTCAAACATTCTATCTGTTCCATTAGTAATAATATCAATAAATCTTTGTGGCCAAAGGCGAATAATTTGTGAAGCCTAATCAATACAACTTATACTTCGATTATATCATTAGGCGCATGGTATGAATATTTCAGTAGACATTTTTTAATCTGTAAATCAAAATGAAGATACCTTTCTTGATGACAATCCTCTGCTGGTAGATTTTAAGATATTGAATTTTTGACTTTTAATGCTGAAATATCTGGACAAGATATTATTGAATCTATTAAAACTATAAAGTCCTGACGTTGAAAACATAAATTATATTAAATATGGTTTAACTCCATTAGTACCCGTGCTATGAAAATCATCCATTACATTTTGGATATTATTTGCAAGTGGTGAATTTCCAGGTAGACTGAAAGTATTATCATACATGTACCCATAAGAAGGGTAATATTGATATTTCAAATAATAATTGGGGGATTTCATTACTAGGTCATGTATTGCTATTTTAACAAAGAGGTTGACTTTTTATGTTAATGCAAATACTGTTATTACTGAATGCCAATCAGATTTTAGATCGTATATTCTATTTGGTATTTTAAAGAGATGTGGTGTTAAAGGCAACTTGTTCAGATCTATCAAATTTATTCATAAGGAAGTTAATAAATGTTTTATCAGAACAAAAGTTTGAACTACTGAAACATTTAGATGTCCTGTAGGACTTCGCCAAGGATGTACTTTATCATTTCCATTGTTTATTAATGAGCTGTATGTATTGCTAGGCAACAATAACACTCAGCCATTCCCTAATATCACAGACATTTTTTTCTATTAATGTTCGCAGAATATATTGTTTTAAATGCAGGTACTATCGTAGGTTTACTAAAGCAGCTAGTTATCTTAAGCACGTTCTGTGACAGTTTTAAACTAAATGTTATTATTGACTAAACTGATTTTTTTAAGAGGGGCGGAAATATATCTCGAAATGAAAAATGGTTTTACGAAAATAGAGAAATAGAAATTGTTAACAATTTTACTTACGTTGGTGCACTTTTCACTAATAGATTAGCATTGTACAAAATGTCAGAGTCTATGCCAATTAAGGCAAAGAGAGTAATATAACAAGTATTGAATTATTTAATATAGTATAGCATGTTCCATTGTATACCCTTTTCAAAGTGTTTGTCTATATTTGGCTTATTGACCAGAGCAATATGTTACTGACATTGATATTACTAAATTTATAAAATGTTTAACCGCATTTAGAAGTTCATCGCACAGTTTGTTGATTGAACGAGGTAGATACTGTTGAAGCACCGGCCCCTAGACATCAATAAATATCGGTGGAGGGGAAAACCACAGACTAAATATTACAGATAAAGTATGATAACGTAATTGTGACAGAGATGTTAAACATTAAAGGTCCACATTATATCGAGATAGACTGTGTATAAATACTTATATATATAATGAGATAATAATCATAATAACACCGCTCTATGATCAAATTCCAGGCCTTGAAAACCTTGCACTCGGAGGACTAGCTTATCAAACAGACACTTATGCCCCAGCAGACAGAGCTATAGATGGTGACCCCAACCAAAGTTGGTATGGAAATTCATGTACACATACCTTAACTGACACGGGAGCCTGGTGGGAAGTGGATCTTGGTGACTTATACTATATAGGCAACGTCAAAGTGTACAACAGAATGGATTGTTGTAGTGAGTTTACAATTTCATGTATTTAGTTCTTGCTCCGGGAATTGAAGTTGAATGTCTAGTTGTCAGTTGGTGTTCATTTATTTTGGTTTCATGTACCGTAATTGTGTGCACTAACATTATACTAGCTAAGTACTCATTCATGAATAAGTACATCCATGTACCTTAATATTTATACCCCTATACCAATATATTCATGCACCATTACTGTGCACCAAAATATTCAGGTATCAAAATATGCATGTACCGTCATCAGTTTTATGTTCTAATATTTTCTTAAATCACATGTTCATGTGCCAACATACACATGTACCAATATAATCATACAATGGTCATATATATTCATGTAAAAATTAGGTACTCAATCCTTCCCATTTATCAACATATTCATGTACCAACATATTGATAGACATGTACAGTTATATACATGAACCAACATATTCATGAATCTACATATTCGTGTGCCTTCATATTCATGTACCAATAAATACATAAAGTAATAAAATGCGACTTTCATCTAAGCTGCTCTGAATCTCGTTGAAATTTACCAGTTAACATGTCCGATTAGTATATGTGCACAAACTATCACTGTTATGGACGACATACCGTTCCGAAAACAGTGCACTGTAAAGGGATCTGCGCGTATTGTTTGTATTTTACTACACTTAGATAGTTTCTGATTATATTGCATTGTTATTGGTAGAATGGAAACGTATTGACAGAATATTTTTTTACCTAAATAAGTCAAAGAATCACATTCAATGGCAGATTACTCAAAAACGAGCACCGTGGCCCCCATTTACCCCTTAAAATGTTACCCCTTGTCATATGCTATGATCATGCAAAGTTTTGAAAAAATATGTCTATATATACGTTTTCATTCTGTTTATATGTCTATGGGCAAACAACTAGAAACTGTCAGACAAGTCCTTAAATGACATTTATTCATTTATAATAAGAATGTTATTATTATATTTGTAGGTATTAGATTATCCGATGTGCAGCTGTATATTGGATATAGCCGCTCGGTATCAAACTATGTCTTACAAGGGTATCATGCTGGCGCTATTGGGAGCACGTATACCTTTGAGATTAATCCAGCAGTTTATGGGCGATGGGTGAGAATAACACGTGTCGGTAATCACGAAGAATTAACATTGTGTGAAGTTGAAGTATTTGGACAGAAAGCGACCAGGAAGAGTAAGTCCTCGATGTTTTACTTTTCTTAAAAATGACAATCGCTGTATTGAATAACATATGCATGTTATGTAGTTTAAAATGATGTATTGTCATCTAATATACTAGTAGCAGCTGTTCTATATCTAAATTAGACAATTTACCACTAGCTCGAATACGTAATTTTGAGGAAGTTCACTGGCCCGAATATAAAATTTACTAGCCCAGGCTGTAGGCTAGTGGGTTAGCGTGAAGGCTGCTGCAGTGTTAAAAATTCACTGTCAATAATAACGCATTATATTTGGTTTCAATAGCATACCTTAAGATGAACATAACAACAATAATGGGACGACATTAAATGAACAAATTAAGCGAACAATGCTAATAATTGTTGATGACATAATATCAGCTAAAATCTCGTAAATCATAAAAAGTTGAATGATATTTACAAAATGTACTTATAAGAATGCATAGACGTTGTGAATTACATGGCTTAACAATACACTGTTTGTTTTATATTTCTGTAAGAAAGGTTTCATGCACTGTTTACAAAAAGAGATCGGTTCATAATTAATCAGTGGTTTCACTTATATTTTTTGTTGTTTCGTATTTGTTGTATTCAGTGCTCTTCCAAATGGCTTCAAACCAAAATGGAACTGACAACGTCATTGGGTCAACGACAGTCTCTTCTGCTGTACATTGTTCTACGATGTGTTTGACACGATCCGACTGTGCAGGTGTGAATTATCACAGCGCTAACGACACGTGTGATTTTCTCCGATCAACAACGACAGTCACAGCGGAAAATTACAACACAGGCTACATCATTTATCCTTAAAGTGTGTGTTGAATGTACGAGACAATAGTTTTTGTTTAACTATGTAAGCAACTACATGTAATAGTATATTCTATAAACAACACTTCTTTTTTAGATTATAATCGCAAAATTATGGACTACCACGTGTTCAATCAAACCTCCTTTTTCTAAATTAGTTCGATGGTATAAATATATACACGCGAATATCAATGCATATTCAGGTTTTTTAGTATCAGAAGTGATACAGGAAGCTAGATCTTAAAGACCTTCAAAATCTAGATAACTAATTGACAAGAAAATTTTCTGAATGTTTTCGAATGAGCGAATTTAAAACACAACGTTCTGTAAGACCCATCAATCGTTTTAGTTCGTTCTTACTTTGACCAGAGACGTATAATACAATACAATACAATACAATTGTATCATATGTCTCTGCTTTGACATTGTCAGCGAGATAGTGTCAAATCCTGGACCGGAATATCCATATGGAAACCGTTATATAGTCAAAATGTCTTTGATAAGAACTCACCAGTTTGTGTGACACATGCAACATGTTTTGTATCTGGTTCCACAAACACTGTGAAGAGTTTAGTCTTACTCAATATTCTAATTCTATCTACAAATAAGTCATTTTCATGGTTGTGCACTAACTGTAAGTCAACTAATATCTCTACGTAAATTTTCAATCAATTTTATAATAAGAAATTAGAATTTCATACCCTTCTTGATACTTAACAAGAACAACTATAACAAAGCGTTATAGGTATACGAATTACAAGAAGCATATTGGTTTATGTTTTTTGTATGAAGTTGCTTTTTTCATAAAGGATATTGACTGTATATTTTATACAATCCTCCATTAAGGAGAGTATAACATATTTATATGATATGAGTAATATACATTATAATGACAATCATGAGTATTTGACAAAGGAATAAATTCATGTATATAATTCACAAGCACATGGTAATATCATACCCTACATCAATCAAATAGAATCAACCCTAAATGTTAACGATTCACCATAAATCTGAGCACTATCATACAACCACATTGAACTCCAAATAGCCACACAACAACTTATCTAGGCAATGCCTTCATGATTTTCTTACCTGTCAACTATTAATAGATTCAGTCATCACCATTAGCCAATCAGATGGCCAGGATTAGCCAAACTAGTAATAGACACTACACTATATACTCGCAAACAGCTATAATAAACTAATACTCATAAGTATAACTCGTCTAGAAAACCTGATATTGTAGTTTGCGATGATGTCTGGCTTACAAGCAAACAAACTTTATAGGGAATTTTGCCTGAGACCTTAGGTTATCTTAAGACATGTAAATCTGGTGGTAAAAATCAAACTCTACGTACTGAAATGAAAAGGTTACTGTTAGTTTAATTGGTTAAAACTTGAATTATTTGGATCACAAAATCTATACTTAGTGTCTTACTACAGACCACACGAAACCAATGAAATAAGTATTCTTGGTCAACGCAAGTCACTACAAATGGTGAGCAAACATAAAAGTGAGCATCGCAGGGTCACTTAGCCATCTTGCTTGCTGTGATTTGCTATGATCCGACAACCATTCATTGGTTTTACTTACTCACGACCTTTATATCATGAGGTGCGTGAGCAGTCATTTCAGGTCATCAAACACATAATAGTTTACCCAGTCTAGCTACTGGGATTTACATTTTCTAGACGAATTTAGTCATGTGTACGAGTTCATTCTAGTCGTTTGCGGGTATATAGTAAAGTGTCTCTTATTGGCTTGGGTAATCGATCCTAGCCATTTGATGTTGATCCTGACCGGTCATGTTTGACTGAATCTGTTCGTCTGCTCTTTCGTTAATAGTTGATAGGTAAGTAAATCATGCAGGCATAGCTATGTGATGTTGACCTAGATAAGTTGTGTGGCACAATTTCGGAAATGCTACTTGTTCGAAGTTCAATGTGGTTGTATCATAGCAAACATTGGTGAATTTGTTTGCATTTAGGGTATATTCTATTTGATTGATGATCACGTGACATTCACCGAATACTAGTAGCTGTTTCATATCGTTGTCGTCTCGTCAATGTCAATCACCTATAAATTACTAGAAACGTGTCAATATTTCAATAAAAGTGGTTTCAGTTGACTGAGAATTTGACTCTGCCTGGTGCGCTACAACGAGAACTATTTTAGCATTTATATGGGCACTGTGACGACAGGGTTCGACATTAAGGCAGGTCCGAACGACAGTCAATATAGCTTACTAGTCCAGTCTAGTGCATCTTGCTATTTGGTAGCCCGAATGGTCGTGCTCTTGAAAATGCAGCCGAAACTCTTTATATCAAAGTACTTAGGAAAAATTGTTCGATCTAAATGAACTTCGATATATAAATTATTAGAGAAATTCGCTGTGTTTATTACATTTTGGAGCGATCGTCGGTGTGTTGTAATAATCATTTAATCGTGTTATAATTAAGATACGGAACACGGTATTTATACGTTTCGATGTATTTATTTTAGCAACATGTCGCAAATAAACAAAACATTATAAACATATTCATACAGACTAATTTTATAATCGCGAGCGTGGACACTGACTTGTTTACGCAATTGCCATTTATTAAATATCGATTTCGGAGCTCAATACAAAAAATGTGCGATCAGGTGAGAAATGATGACTTAATTGGTTCGACAAAGGCGGTCACTTTATGGTTCGATATAGATGGTCACTTTACAGTTGAAACAGTTTGGGACCGTTATACCAGTTTTTTACGATAACGTACCCTCAGACAACGGAGTATATTATTTTTGGAGACTTTATTTAAATATTTTAAATGCATTCCAGCAGATATTGCAACGTCTGATATATCGAGGTGATAGTTTCCCCTGATTTTAATTTTAGGGTGGAAACAGGGACTACATATAGAGTACCTCGTGAACTGTAGAACCATATGACCAGATTCATGAGATTCATGAAACATCAACGGCTTGTATTTTTGATGGAGTAGATGATCACTTTAGTTTCGGGATCATTTAAGTCAAAATAACAAATTCGTTTGATCTGAAACTTCGCACATCCTGATAAAAAATGTTACATAGGCCACATTCTAGTATTGAATTGCCGGATGCGATTTTGCGCCGTACAAACATTTAACTTGTTGTTACTGTACATACCGTAAAGACACGAAGGACTGCGTATAACAGCTTGGTCAGTTTGGCTTATCAGTGTACACAATGAATCAATTATGCTGTCAGATTTAATGATGATCAGCAATAAAACAACGTTGCTTTTTGTTTTGTGCATGATATTAGAAATTTAGTAGGGTCATCTATTTGATTCTTGTATATATGTCGTGTATACCGATAGCTTTTTTGTTCTCAATGTTTTAATATACTTTCGTGTATTATTGTGTAATTTTGTCATACTTATTTATGCCAATTTTGTGAGTCCGAGTCTGTGAATGATTGGTGCCCAGGAATGTATCAGATTAATGATTGATTTACCTTACTTCTTTTTTTTTTAATTGCTGGTATCTTTTATGTGATTTTAATGCTAGAATTAGATTGAAATATGTAACATATTTGACCCCAATATTTTCCGAACTGTTGATGTTGAGTCTAATTAAAATAATATTGTATTTGATTAAGATATTACCTCGGAATTAGCTCAACCATGGTTTAGCTTAGACAAGGACTTATTTACATTTATATAAGTCCTTGGCTTAGATCATACTTCAAAAGATTAAGTTATAAACAGGTTAGTTAGAATGCTTTTAGAGTTTGTAAAGAATAATGCTAGTAATCTAACTGTTTTGAATGGTAGGGCATTTAGGGATGTTGAGATTGTTAATATGTGAAAAATTTAAAACTCTTCGACGTATTATACGTCTCTGATAAATCTGATATGGCTAAATTCAATGAGAAAAACAATCATATTATGTGTGCCATTAATAACACAGAGAATGTAAATGAACAATTTATTAACAGTGTAGTGTCTGATATTGAGACTGTATTACAAAATACAGCACTAAAAACCTTATCCATTGTAAAACCATCTGGGAAAATGTGTAACCTCTTAATTGCATGCAATTCTTACAAATCTATCATTGTATTATTATCGTTGTCTGAGATTTATGCCTCACTGTAACACACTTAATACCATATATTATTTTTATTAGTAATTGTAATCAGTCCATGAAAATTCCGTTGATTAATCAGAGGCAAAAACGTTAGTATTGCATAATTTTAACATCCATTACATCAAATGAATAGCACTATTATAGATACAGCTTGAACAGCAGTTTTATTAAACTAGTCACTAGCTTATCAACTCAGCAATCATCTATGTATTTAAAGTGAAACCACTGTCAGCTTAGTATAAGACTAAACTGGTACCCGTTGACTTGTGTGTACAAAGCCTTTGGTGCACTGCATCATGGAACGGGAACCAGTTTAAGTATAAGACCTGCAGTATTATAGTCAAGAACGACAACTGTGCTGAATCAGTTATCCGTTGAGGAAATTAGAGCATTGTGAAAGTCACGTCAACGACCATTTCTCAATGATTTGTTCAATAAAATTATGATTAGTCAGAACATCACTAATTTTTATACGCCCATGCCTGGCGGGCGGCGTCCACAACAGTGTCTGCTCTCTAATTTAAACAGTTTCATTAGGATACTAACCAAACTCGATGGCAATGTTTATGGCCATGAGATCTCTGTCAAGTTCGATAAGCAGTCCAATCGGCTCAGGCACTTTTGAGTTATGCCCCTTGATGCATTGAAAAATGAATTTTGACTGGCTTATTTTGTGACCTGGCACTCTCGTTCTGTTCTAATATCTGTATAATAGTCCTCATATGACATGTAAGCATATTTGCTGAGTGAAACAGAATAAACTGTAAACTGTGATAATTAGAGCACGTGTTATCGCTCTGTTTACTACATGTTGTTATGATAATTTATATTATGATATTTATAATGTATAATAATGGTTTTATATTCTGTTTCTATTTTTTCTTTGTAATTTATTACTAAATATCTTAAATTCTAGAACACTGCTGTTGTTATATTTTAGTCTTACATAATAACCAGCATTAAGAACAACTTTTGAGTACATACATAAAATTTATTTATTCATTTGGGTTTAACGCCCCTTTTCAACTATTGATAGTTTGATACATAATCCTAACAGCATAATCGACCTGAATTTGTATTTAAACATTAATCACCTCCTTCTTTTCAATTATAATTCTTTGAAGAAGAAAAGTACTAACACATGTACTACAGTGAGTGACTACTACTAGGAAAGCATAGAAAAACAATATGTCCCCAGTCATTCAGTGAAAGGGAGACATTAATCATAACAAACACAAGACTGATAGTAAGTGTTTTTAATCAATTGATGTTGATATACAATTCATTAACATAAATGAGAAAGTTGAAACATGTACATTATGTGGTCTTGAGTTGAGTTTGGTGACTGGACTCAAAATGAAGTTTTCTCATTGGTCAATTTCTACAATAGGTTCAGGAACAACCAATCAGAGGTATCAGTTTTCATACTAAACCAGACAAACAATCAAGCAGTCTCATTGGTCAATATCTACAATAAACTTGGGAACAACCAATCATAAGTGACCAGTTTCAGACTAATCTGGACTCAGAAAAAAAAATTCTCGTAGAAAACGCTCAGAAACAATAAATCAGAAGTGTCAGTTTGTAAGACTACAACATACTTAGAATGAAACTTGCTCATTGGTCAATATCTACAATAGGTTCAACAAACAACCAATCTTAAGTGTCAATTTTCAGATTTAAGTCTCCATTATTCTCCTTTCAAGGGTTACAGAGAAGTAAGAAAACTTCAAAAGTAGCCTGGATCCAAGATTATACAATATGAGATCAGTCTCTCTACAGCTTGTATCTCAATATCAGACCAAATTAGATTTTTGCCATATAAGTGAAAAACAATAATTTCTTATCATATACTGTACAATGAGCGGAAGAAAAAACATTGAATACAGTTTCGAAATTCGTGTTATTTAACACAATTAACTAGAGAATATAAGAAATACTAATTTAGATTTGAAATCAGAGAAAAATCTCAAATTTGATAAACCTTGAACATGACATTGTTTAAAAAATGGATGTATCTGGACACAAGTTTTATTAATGATTTCTATTAAATGAACTTTAAAAACAAGGTAAAATAGACGGGTAAGTTCAAACTTCTCGTACAAATAATGATAAATAAATATATGTATGTATCAAGGGTCATAACAAACTCAAGAAGAATAGTAAATACATGTTGAATGATATTTAACAACTGAAAATTACTATCAGTAAACAATTAACTTGTGAATTAAATGAAGATGAAACAAAGGGAACAAACTCCAATATAAAAACAACAACAGCCTTAAAAATCAATTTCTCTTTAATTCATACATTTAGAATACAGCTTTTACATTAGACTTGTTTGATGACAGATAAAGGTCTCGATTCCTCAGGGCGCTCACAAGATTTAAAAAAAGTTGCAAATAAAAAATTACCAAATATATCTTGAACAGTCATCAAAATTTCTGACTTCATAGTATTTTGACAGTTTGGTACAAATTCTCCAGGGTCAAAAGTTTTTTTGTGTTAATTGCAAGAGTCAAAACACTATATAAAGAGTCAGATAAGAGCCCTAAAATTTCCTTGTAGAATATTCTTTTTATTGGATAAACTATGCTTGATAAATGTAGATAGAATAGTAAACATAGAAATATCCATTGAGAGAGTATACTGTTGGGTGTTGGTTGTTTTTTGTTGACAAAATAGTAAAATATAAACATAAAAATAATGTCTAAATCAATTTGCACATCTTCTGAAAGTAAGCAAGGTAAAAAATAACAAAACACAGTTAACATGACAATAAAAATACGCTGTTAATATAACTTCGAAAATACAAAATATTTGCAAAACTAATATTCAATCTTTCAAATTTTCATCATTAATTTTTACTCGCCACTAATCATGGACGCTGGTAGAGGACTTTTTTCATTTTCATACTGAAGATAACACAATCATGGGACGACCTTTCTTGTTTTCATTTTGAAGATAACACAATCAGTGGATGACTTTTCTTGTTTTCATATTGAAGATTACACTATCATCATTATATACACTGTGTAGTCCATATCTACACTAAACATGCATTAAATATCACAACATTGCTAATATGTACAGGTCTACTTTGCAGGAATCTGTGGTAATCCAAATTCGTCCACCGGAACACTGTCCTGAAAATAAGAATATAAAATAATTAATATTTGTTCAAACAAACTATTGGACTAAAGTATACTCATATTCAAACCTAAATTTGCATAGGTGTAACTATCATTCGCTCTCCAACAGTGCTTTGATTTCAAAACAAAACTGACCAAGTTTTGTTTCTTCTATTCTTGTATGCAGTATGTACAGTTGATAAAAATTCATTACACACCTATCCAGCTGTAAAGAACAATACGTCTTAATATCACCCTTATCTGTTCTTTCTTATTCAGTCGGTGAAATGCTTGGCTTAGTCAAATTATCTTGATTTGTTATTCTAACGGGTCACACCCTAAAACATTGGCGCAAACACTTAAAGAGCACAATAACTAAAACTCTTAGTTTCTATATTATCTATATCCCTGGTCTCATTTTGAACAGTTTTCTTGGGTCTTAATCAGTGTAAAGCACCAATGAATGCTTCACTCGTTTCCTGTGATTCAAAACACATTTCTGGGCTAAGAAGTGGGGATGGGGACACTGAAAAAGCTGCCTTGAAATATGGGAAGTTAGAGCCGAGATTCGAACCCACAGCCATTTGATTGGTAGTCTAACACCACAGCGTGTAAGCACTAGACCACTGATTAACCCCATAACTAAAACTAACTAGACCTGAGCACCATTCCTTCTTTATACTCAACACAACTCTGTAATCTATTTGTGTTATCATGTTTTGTATTAAATTTCTTTCAACTACTTCTTTTCTAATTTAAATAACGATTTAATTTTTAATATAATAAATAAGCATTACATTCCTATCAAAACAATAGACTAGACAAACATGGTTCAATCTTGGCCTTAATTAAATACTGTAAAAACCTCCATTCTTTGAGAATCATTTATTTGAAAAAATTCCAAGTATTATATCAAAAACAAACCCTAGTACTGTCTGCACCCGGTTCACTTGTTGGCACAGATGGTGTAGAAACCGCATCGTCTAAGTATGAAGTATCCTCATCCATTCCTATTTCATCCCCTAACGCATCAAGCTCCGCCTCCAGCTCATCATCGTCAATTTCAGGCATACCATAACTTCGCCCCATTACTTCCTGTATCTCACTTGATTGTTCTGTAAGATCTTCTAACTCATCTTGAAGGTCCTAATTAACAAAATTAATAAAATTGAGACCAAAATTTGGATAGCACGGAACAAATCTTAAGGTCTAAATAAGCTTAAGTTCATGAAGCCATCCTGGCCAGCTCAGGCATTTGAACCTTATTCGATGCCATTCTAACATTGGGGTCTAAAATTAGTGGTTTAAATTATCAGTTTAAGATGATTATTGGAAACAAGAGATGTGTCACAGACTCAAATGCCCTGGACACAGCAATTGTAACAGTCCTATTAGCTTATAAGTTTGAAGGAAAATCGCAGAAAAAAAATAGGAATTAAGTTATAACAAAAAAGGTAGGAGTTGTGCTCAGAAGCATTATAAGGTAAACTTGAGCAAATAGCAATAATCCAGCAAAAATATTGCAAAAGCCAGATAATGTGTACTATAGCACTTGATACTGATTATTTTGTGAAAGTATTTATATCATTCTGTGACAGACAGAGCAACAGCTATATGCCACACAACCTTGAGCATAAAGAACATATTTTGTGTCATGTGCAATTAACAAACTTGGAATATTAATACATCCATCAGTATTTAACTGTCAACCAGTGCTTTGGTGCTGTCCTGAATTTAGAAAAATATACAAGAACCTTACCTCAATTTGATCAATGTTAACATGTTTATAAGCCTTCTTGAATTCTTTAACACCAACCTTCATTGCGTCAACCTAAAACATGGTCAATAAAAAGGTTACACATAGTAAGATAAAAGTATTTCACACCAAATTAATATTTTTCTTATAAGCCACAAGTCTTGTCTTTACCTCACAATAACAAATGTTTACAAATAAGATAATTTGCATCAAGTGTACAAAAATTACCATCAGAAATTGGTAGTAAATACCATCCACATTCAAATCTACTCAAAATGAAAATGTATTTTTAAATACATCATGTAATTGTTAAGTTAACAAACCACAATGGTGACAATTTCAAAGAACTTTAAAGTTTTGATCACTTTTATGAAGGGATCAATTTACAACTAGACAGTGACCAAGGTTTCACAGTTTATGTCAAACAAAAGCATTAATTTAGTAAAAGCTGAAAATGACCAATCATAAAGTAAAATATTTTTAATAAATTGTCATGAAAACACCAAATAAACAGAAACTATTAATTATAAACTATGACATATGTATGTACAACTGAACATGAGTTTTTACTGCATTTAATAAGGGAATTGGTTTCATTGCTATGGCAACTACTTATTTCAAAACAATTTGAAACCAGTTTTCGATGGAGAAACATCAAATATGTTACATTATTAAAATAATTATTTAGGTATTCAGGCCTTAAGTGATCCTACTCCATTTCACTGAAATTCCTACATAATTTTAAATAACAATCATAATGTAATTGATTCTATTGCAGGAATTTGTGTTTCCTGAATGTAAGTGAGGCATGGAGCTTGTGTTCTGAAGGGGTACATTCAGAGCGCTGTTTGAACCATACAGGGCAAGCTGCTCTGTTCCTGAAGTAACCTAGTAATGCTGGATTCAAGACACAGGATGACAAAAAGGGCATATTTATGACACAAGGCGTAATATTCTATTAATAATGACAGCATGCACGCTGTTTATGAGACATGGCACAGCGCTATAAAGACCTATAGGAAACACAATAACTTAATGAACCAATCAAACAGAACAGACAAAAGACTAAAGATAGGAGAAACAATGAACATAAAACATCAACAATAAATTGGTAGCAATGTCTTGTTAAACTCCCAAAAGTAGTAAAAATTCTGATTTTTGTTCTGTATTTTCTATTCATTTGTAAATTGTACTGTGAATATAACAGCTCAAAAACAAAAATCTTAAACTGTTAATACAAATATGTGTAAAAGTTTCCAGGATATTATAAGACAAATCAAGAAATCAAGGGCAAAAAGATTATCATATACATTTTGTATAATACGAACATGATTTTTGAGCAAAGAAAATGTTAAAAAGTTGTTAAAACAATATTTGTTTATCTTAGTGATCCATAAGTGTTTAAGTTTTCATACAGACATATTTGACTGTAGGCATATTGGACTTTTATTATCATTAATATCACTAACAGGGAATAGAATCAACAGGCATCAAGTAAGTCAAATATCAGTTAGCTACATCTTTTAATAAATCAAAATTCAGAGTTTGACACATAATTTTTCTTGACTAAACTAAATCACAATGTTTTGTGCTATATCATCTGTGCTGTCTATAAAAAGTTCTATTTCAAAATTGAATAATATACAGGTAATTCTAAATAATATGTATCATTAAGTGAATTAGTGAGTTTTTATACAAGTTAGAAAAGCCTGGTAACTTCACACATCGAAACTAATTGGGGGTTTAACAGGAATCACTTACAGTCGTTTTTGTATCTTTCAAAGACTGAATAGAATAATTCTGTTGTTCAATGTTAAATGACTGGTTTGATAAATTCTCTCTTTGTTGCTCATACCTGCAAAATGTGGCATGCATCATGCATTACATTCAACATACAATACAGAGGGATCAAATGTAGTAATACTGTAATCTAATTGGCATAATAATTATTGAAACATCAATGCACATTTTGTACCTTTTAGTATACAATTCATGACACAAATTCCATGATAAGTTTAAGAACAGAGAATATATCAATAATTTCATGATTAAAATGCAATTTACGATTAGCACTGAATATAAATATACCAAACAAAAAATATGTAATAGCAATTTTAAGTTTTATTATTTTACAATATTTATGCCAGGTAGATAAACAGTACTTCCAACATTTAAGGATACATGCTAGTGAATGATGTTTGCCACATAATAAAAACTCTTACCATCCTTTTTTAATCTTTTTTAACATACTAAGAAACTATCATCTCAGTGACATTTATCATTATTTCAAACATTTTCACAATTTTCTGTAAGAATCAGGGTTTTCAATAAATTGAATCATAATTCTTTGGAAGGATAACAATGGCAAAAATCATACACTTCACATAATAAGTTTGACAGAACTTTTTCCCTCATCATGTAATGATATATCACAGCACAGAGTAGACTATTTGGGTATTATACAGATGGTATATGGAATGCTGGAAGCACAGGGTAATGACATGATAGGTGATAATATTATCTAAATATCGACAATATTGAAAAAGCCCTGTCAAAGGACAACAATACATTGTACAAAATTGTCATATTTACTGTAGATTTGGTATCTTTGAGCTGTTGAATATTGAACTCCTGTTGTCCAATATTGAATGATTGATTAGATAGGTTTTCACGTTGTTGTTCATACCTACAGAAAATTGCTAATTTTAACAAAAACAAAGTCATGTATGATGTACATGTATAAAAAAGCAAGAACAAATCGAATTTGACTGGATAAACTGAAGTTTCAATTACAATGACAATTTGACTACAGAGAGTTTGACTTTTAATATAACTAGAGCTGTCACAGAGGTGACTGAAACCCTCGCTGCCGCTTTGACACTAAGAATGCAATATAGTATACTATACGGCTAAGTTCAAGGGACATGACTCTGCAAAGAGTGAATTGCTGGGCATGAAAATTGTGTCTTGCACATCTACACTTGATGGTGATAACATATTTCAAGTTTCATTTCAATCGCTTAAAGAATGAGGAAGTAGTTCGCTCCACAAACTTTTATGCGGACGGACCGACTGACCAACGACAAACCGACAAAGTAACTCCAATATACCCCCTCTCAAACTTCGTTTGCAAGGGTATAGATGATAGTATTACTAATATCTACACACTTAAGGTTATCAATTATGATAAGTACACATTGTAATTTCTTATACAATCATATTCATTCATAACAACAAACTGCTAGTTTAAGAATATTAGCACTAAACATCATGACATGTGCAGGAGTCGATTTATCATGTCATTCAACCTGACTTAATCAAGCCACTTCTCACTTGAAGAAGTTTATATCAACATAGTTTTAAAAAACTTACATTTTCTTCTGTTTGAGAACCCTCATGGCCTTCTGTTTAACCATATTCTGTAAATATTGTTTACACAAATGTATACAACTCATTTCATGATAATAAAACTTTGTTTTCAAAAATGACTTGTACATTAAAATTATCATTAGATCATGAAATTTATTTTTGACATAAAAATGTGTTTGGCATGATTTGGCACTAGAACAATAATTATTGTAAATTTATTTCATTGTTACATCTAAGAAAACTGATTTTTGTTGAATATAACTACAGAATATAAAAAATATAAACCAAAACAGAATGGCTCTATATCACTTACATGAGAATCACTGCTTGATGATGAAAACATTGTTTTGAGCCTGTGTCATGAGGTCTGATCAATCTGTAGTTATCAAGGGTTTCCTGCGAATTGACCTGGTGACCCACTTTCTGACCCCAGATGACCCATGTTTGAACTTGTCCAAGATATCATTAAGCTAAACATTCTGACAAAGTTTCATGATATCCAATTTTTCAGTGACCTCTAGACTAGAGTGTTCACAAGGTATCCATTTAATTTGACCTATTTTTTTACCCCTAATGACTCATTATCCAAGATTTTGTCAATACAAATATTCTGACCCAGTTTTGTGAAAATCTAACAAAAAATGTGGCCTCTATCAAAAATTGATGATGCACAACAGACAGTAATCGATTACAAAAGCTCTCATGAGCACAAGCTGAAAATAACATTAAACTGAATTTGAAAAATTCAAAGCATGTATACCCTTACGGTAACATAAGAGCTGCAGCATCCGACGCCATACTTACTTTTGAAGGCCCATTTCTCATTTTTGCCATCTGATCTTTGTATTTCTTTAATTCTGCATCCAATCGATCAATTTTCTTATCAATCGATTCGCCTCTTGAATCAATCTAAACAACAGTAATTAAAACAATGATATAGAATAGACAAAAAATGCAAAAGTTAAGACATAGGCACTCATGTCAACTATCAATTGTTATGATGTTTAAAGATGAAATGCCCATATAATAACAATAACTGGCACATGTATGCATGACGCCTCCATTTCCGTTTCCGCCTGCCTCCATTTCCGCCTAGCATTTGTTTACATTACATACAGCGACTGTCAAACATTTTCAACAATGACTTATGTCATTTCTACAATCAAGTCAATCTATCTTTTATACAATCATGTGAATTCAATTTAAATATAATTTTATCGCATTTAATCTATTTTATCTCTTAAAAACATAGTTTTGACATATTTCTGCAAATGATAGCTGGTTCTTTTGACTAACCAAGCTTTTGCTTCATCCTTGCTCTAGGAATCCAAGACTAGTCTCACACTCACAGCACCAAATGTAATAGGAGGAAAATAATGTGCCAGATGTGGGACTCGAACCAACGACCTGCTTGTAAGTCAGATGATCTACCAACTGAGCTAATCAGGCTGGTGAATATCCCAGCCAATTTGTAAATATAATATACCGAACCCCTACACTAAGTAAAGACTTCAACTCGCGATAATCCGTATAACCAGGATACTACGTAAAAATTACGATCGCGAAAATTGATGCCAATTCAAAGACCATGTTTAGTTTAATCAAGCATTTGAGACACATATATAAATACATACGTTGGCAACACAATCGGTTAAATTGGGTGCCGGTTCCTTCGCCTTTGATCTGCCAAAAAGTCGATTCATTATTCTTCTTTAGTAGTAAAACGGCTAAATTCTTACAAAATGCTAATTTGACAATATACGGAAGTAAACATAGAAGAAATTTGCGTCATATCCGGTTAGGAGCAAAAATTATACTAACTAGGATCTCAAATTGAAAATTGGTTAAAACCATTACATGAAACGAATTAAAACATTAGACGTACATATATTTCTATAAAAGATACATATGAAGTGTATTTTCATAAATCAACAGCATATATTTACTTTTGTTCCCAGTGCGTTACTCTCAACATAACAACTTATCCCCGAGGTCACATGACTTATTTTTCAGAGGCTGCACAGCTCATTATCATTTGACTACCAGTCATATATGCCTTTGTCATCTGGCGTGTTTTCTGTTGTTACTACCCGTCCAGGAAGTCGGTTAACAGTGCATGACTACACTGTAAGCAATGAATGTTGTCTTGCAATGCATGAATTTCTTGATCCTTGTATTTACACAACAAAATTTGCATGAATTCTGCTCTCTTTGTTCCAGCCATCTGCAACAATTAACTAATGGATGAAAAATTCATTCATTATTATTGTCATATTTCATGTACATGGCATGGATTAAACAAGCCATGTGCTTTTGTGAATTATTGCTATTCTTTCTAACCTACTTTTCACTTTCATTTTGCCTTTCTGTCATTTGTTGTTTAGTGAAATGCTTGCTTTTAATTTTATGTTGTCAGTCAGTTGAAGTCTTGACTTTCATCAATTTGATGGACATTTTATTACATTCTAAGTGGGCTTAGTGTTGGTATCAATTAATTTACATGATATACATCTTTTGTAATGTAATTTGTAAATGTATGTGTCTATGGTAGCCAGTCAGGCGTCTATAACTTAAAATTCACACAGGGAGCGAGCCCTACCTTTCAGATTCAGAAAGCTTTTGTTAAATAAGTAAGATAAGTTAGTGATTCGCATTGACTGTTGACATTATCATAATTTCTCTTATTATCACTTGGATATGGTTTAATTTGTTAAAGTCATCGACGGTCAATAGTTATACATAGCTAATGTTTTTCTGATTTATATACAATGTTATGTATACCAACGTGAAATACTTTTAAGCCTAAATGCTGATATGCTGAGCCTGTTTAAAATTCTTGTTGGATTTCATTATGCTCATGTAGACACTTGGGATGTATTATCATTTCCAACATTTTGTCATTTAATTCAGATTTGGCCGAATAACACATCGCAATACTACCTTGTACCTTTTTATACGCCGGTTTGAAAAACGGGTCAAAATATGGGAACATTATGGGTGGGTGGCGTCCACAACGGTGTCCGCTCTCTTTTATTTAGATCCTCACCAAACTTGATGGAGATGTTTATGGCCACGAGATCTCGGTCAAGTTCGATAACCAGCCTTATCGTTCCAGGCACTTCTGAGTTATGCCCCTTTGAAAAATGAATTTTGCCGGGCGTATTTTGTGACCTGGCACTCTTGTTTAAGTTTTGCATTAAAGTATAAATATCTGATCTTTAAATTTCCCTGATCTAAAGCTTTCGCTTTTTTGCGAACTGTTGGTACTAAAATCATGAATGATTCTTGGTGAAAAATTGGTAATGGCAAAATGTGACCAGTGATGTATCTGAAAGCTTATCCTGGATAGCATCTAGTGAAGCTTTGAGGTCTGGCAATCATGGATGTGATATTTTAATTAAAATTCCACAAATAGATCTATGTATATCCTCCTTCAGTCCTTGTCATGCGCTTGCTTGCCTTTTCTGAAGTCCTTTAAGGAGCGACCATCGTCGGATACCCACGGTCGTTGCCTCCGCTCCGCTATGTATGTAGCGGAGCGGAGGCAACGACCGTGGGTATCCGACGATGAGGAGCGACTAATTGTGTGATTTGTCATCTTGATTTTGCTTTTTTATGATTATTGTAATGTACTTGTGTAATCTAACACATTTTTTATGTACAGTAAAATTTTTTTATTAATATTAATGAGCATTGCATAATATCAAAGGCACCTAACTTATCTTGAGGAGTTTTTAAAGTCCCATCAATCATTATTCTTAGTTGTTTATTAATTTCCATGTTTAGTATGAGCATCAATTCTTATCTCGAGCTCAAATGATGGCCCCATGATGTAATTGACTTAAAGTTTTAATTACCTTGATTATCTTGAGGAGTGTCGTGTAGTGTTATATCAATTTCATGCCTTATACAATCATCATTTCATGCTGATGAATGCTAGTTACACATTAAAAGAACAGAATTTAATTGAATACTGTAGTATTTTTTTTTCGCACATTGTGACAATTAAATATTAATTGTTTATGGCAAGTTTATTGTTAGTTTCTATTTTTCAAAGACTTATGTTTAAAACTTGTTAGGCTAATTCAGTTACAATATAAGAAGTAAATACCTTGCTAGTAAATCTCGAGCGTGTTGCAACCCATTTTTAAGAAGATTGTCTTTTGTGAATGAAATTGTCCTTGATAAAGTTACAATAAATCAAAAGTTCAAATTACTACTGTTTACTTTCTCTTTTTTGATAATGAAAGTAACATGATTTTCAATATCGGACATGATATTGTACCATTGAAAACACATGATTCATGAATAGAAAACTTTATTACAGCTAGGTAATCAATCATTAATATATTTAAAAAAATAACAAACGTATGTTCTCGTTTATGACTTTATAGAGAACATTTTACATTTATAAGCATTTTGTAATATTATGTAAATACACTTGGTGCAGGTTCTCAAAAAACCTACTAACAAATACCTCATTATTAAAAGCACTGTTCTGATTGCTCCTTCAGATAACAAGGTTTTACTGTACATCTTATGAATGTGATATATGCATGTTCGTATAATTAACCCACCACTGGCTATCTAGGAAAACAACGCCATGTTGTGTTCAAAAACATTTTGAAAAAAGCACTGGCTCATTAAAAGTATTTTTGACTTAAAAATGCTAGGTGGATTTTGTATGCCTTGGAACTTTCACTACTCTAATTGTATAAAAGTCATGTAAATAACTTGTTAGGTATTAAGCCAATCCCTGTTTTTTTTCACCATCATAAGTGAACAGCTTATTTTTTAGTATAAAACATGTACATTTATGTATAATTTTTCATTATTAATTTATCAAATGCATTATTTCTTTGTTGTTCTACATGTATTTACCAATTTGTGTTTCTAGTTTAATACAGTAGGACTTATCTTTCTTTTCTCAAAACATAACAGTTAGTGCCTTACCACAGTAAGTAACCACTGCATTAAACAGTGCAAGCATATGATTTAACTTATATTTGCACTTTCCTTTTATGATGATATTTAGTTCATGCATTTATTAAAAATTTAGAATGAAGAGATAGCTTATAAAATTAATGTGGAGGTATGTAAACTTTTTTTCTCTATTTATTTCAGTTTGTTGATAGTGGTTAGACTGGGCTTTGTATGAACATCGTTGATTGAGCACTGTGTGTGTCTATGTTCACTCTGAAAGGATTTATCAACAACCGGATGTCATGTTCCGTCAACATTTACCCGATTTCAATGTATACCATTGTGTATTGAACTATGTCCAATTTCCCTGGTTATCCACCACCACCATTTAATGCATGGGACTCGTTCAGTTCAACAATCAGAACTCCTTTTCCATTAGGGACTTTACCTGTTCCGGGTCTATCTCCTGGTATACCAAGTAGTCTTACTGATTCTGGATACCTACCAGTGAGGCCGTCTTTTCCTGATCCTCTGTTTTCGGCTGGTTCAAGCATTTACAGATCGTTGCCTTCACACTATTTACCAGGTGTTTCAGAGTTACCTGCTCTTGGTATTGAACCATTATATGGGTTTGGTCCACAGGAACCAAGGAGTTTGCTTCATAGTCCAAATTTTTCATTTTCTCAAAATCCATCTCCATTGACTTTTGATCAGATTTATCGACCATCAGGAGCTAGTTCCGTGTCACCTGTTTCACAGTACAGAAATCATTTCGACCAAAGATATATAAGTGGACACTTACCTTTGCCTGGTCGATATACTGATCCTCTGTGTAGCAAAGGACAGTCTTTGATACCTGTTAAAAAGGATAAAGTCGATGCTTCTGAAGCACTTGTGAAAAATGTAAAAGAAAAGACTTTGTCATATGATTTAATTGCTGGCAGTAAAAGAGTGAAAGACAATAAGAAAGAGAAGAATGTAAAACTTTGGAATCCATTTGTATCAGACACTGCTGAAAATAAAGTTAACCCTGGTAATGCTAGTGAAAAAGTAAAGGAGACAGTTTCAGCATCGACTTTTCAAGAATCTGAATCATTTGATGCTAATGGTAATAACGTAGTAAAACTAAATAGTGAACAAAGTAATAGATCTTCAGAAATCAGAAAACCACAATATCCAATCAGACCTATTCCAGTGTTCAGCACCCATTGTCCATCGAGACCGTTTGATCATTTTCAATCTCCCAATTTACCTAACAAGCTGTATAGTGTTTTACAAACACCCAAGGATATAATTGGTGATAAAAGAAATGAAGACAAAGAACTAGTGAAAGAAACTGAAAACCTCAGGAAAGATCTGAAAGTCCAAGAACCTTGTGAAGTCATTGATTCTAAACCTGGATTTGAAAGTGATGTTAAAGATTTGAATCAAAATTGTGAAATAGTAAAGAATAGTAACTTATGCCCTGAAGAAGAAGTCTTTGATAACACAGGAAAAACGGAAGATAATACAAAAGAAGACCAGGCTGAGGGTAGTGAAACAGACAATTATCGTGTCATTGAAATACCTGATGGAACTGATAGTCTTGTGAAAGATAACAGTTGTATAATTATTGAAGACAGTGCTCAAGGTTTTGAAAGTGGTGAATCTAAGGACAGTGAAGAGAATACTGACAAAAGTGCTAAGGATAACAATAGAAATAAATGTGACTTCCAAACTGAATTTTCAAATTTTCTTTCAAAGTCAGTGCCATATAATTCTGATATCCATATAAATGTGAGTGATAGTCTTCCAGAAGAGAGCGGTACTCATATTGTCCAATCGTCGTCAACTTTGTCCTCACCCATATTGGGTTCACCAAAAATTAATGAGTGTAAGAGTAAAAGTGTTGCTAAACAAAAAAGTTCGTGCAATAAAAAGGAAGAACTAAAATTGCTAAGTATACAAGTGAATGAAGTTAGAAAGAGAAGAAATAGTCTCAATAAAGATACAGGATCTGAAAAAGTGCTTTCTCCACCAGTAGAAACAGCTCCTAAGTCTAGGAAGTGTTTAGCTAGGGAAAGAAGATTTTCACATCCACCACCTACTAGCTCATCTAGTTTACATCGTCATAGAATCAGAATGTCTTCTGCTGAAGGTGCCATAACCATGTTGAAAAACACTGAAGACTCGCTTAGTGCATCCATATCAAGTTCACATTTATCGGAGTCAGACTCCGACACTCAGATGTCTAATGACAATGCTGAGAAACTATTTCGTGAATCTCAACCGTTGAATACTCAGTCCACATACTCGGCCAATCAAAATCTCAGCCAGAATTACATGCCATCTCTAAACATGGATCAGATGAGAGAGGACAATCAGTACTACAAAACCAACACTCCTCAAATGTGCCAAAGTGATTCAGATAATCAAAAGCCATACCCATGTGTTCAAGAACAGACCATGTTCAATGAGAAGTCAACAGTCTTGCCTCCATTCAGCTGTTATTCTTCAAACCAAAGTGCAGATGTTTTACCAAGAGAACCTAGCTTCCACTCACAAGAGGAGAATTCAAATTTCCCACCAAATCTTGGCGGCGTCGACTCTTCTATAGAATATCATGATGAAAGTTCTGTTATGTCAGAAAGCAATCCATTACCACAGGACAATGAATCTCAACATAGTATTACTCAAAACGTTGAGCCGATGGCTAATAAAGATTCCATGTTGCAGGAAAATAACCATCCAATGGCTAACATGGAATCCTACATACATGATCCTGGTGAATGGGATTTTCTCCATTCAAAACAGTATATAGAAAACATATACGGCAATCAAATTGGTTGCGAGATTGTTAAAAGTGAAGAGGAACTTCGTGAGTCTGACTCTCCGAAAACCTTCTTAGATTTAGACACAACTACCCAAGAAAAGAAAGCTCAAGAAACTACCAAAGGAAAACCAGTCAAGGAGAGCATTGGTGGAAAGCATTACCCTAAATCCTATGCTCGTCATAGCTACATAGCTGCTCATCGGCACGGGCCTGGTGTGTATAGTAATCAGCCCATGGAGGCATATGGAAATGGCAGTGCAAGTCGTTGGAATAACTTTCCCAGAAATGATGGTATGATGCGTGCTCAGCCTCGGCCGAGCAGCGAGTCTTTCCCGGCACATTTTGAGCAGAACCCGCAATCTCAGTTCAGAGGAAATTTTCCACCTCCTAACTATCCACATATGAATCAAAGTCAAAATGGTGGAGATAAGACATTTATCCAACCTGGTTACCATGGTAACGAATATAATCAAAATGAATTTTACAATCAAAATCAGTCTATGAAAAACTATCAGGGTAATTATAACAATAATCCTCGATATGAGAATAATTTCTACCCGAAACAAGGTGGAAATGAGTTTAACTCACAAGGCCACATGTATCCTACAAATCCTGGGGACATGCAGGGGTCGTCTCGATTTGGGAATCAAGGATACACAGGGGGTCAAGGAGGTTACGGACAGCATTATAATCAGCCGCCATCATCTCACAGCGGCTCAGAAAATATGGGTCAATATCCAGATTCCACCAGTTACAGTATTCCACGCAATGCCAGTCCAGCAAGCACAGGGTCTGATTTCAGTAACATGGAAGCACCAGGAGGTGTTGTGAAGAAGAAGCGTGGGAGAAAGCGTAAAGTGGACAAAGAGCCTCCAGATGAGAATAAACCTCGTCCAAACACTGTTGTTATGGCTCCGACAAAGATCGGACCTTTGATAGACATTGACAATCCTGAATGTACGATTGACACATACGATTACAACAACCAAATAGAGACTATTTTCAATTTCACGATTGATGATGATCTGTCCCCTATCGGTGCCCAGTTTCTTCAAATAGAACAACGTATTTGTCAAAAGATGTTACCGATAAAGTACGGTTATCCAGTTACTGTTGTGTACAGTCCATTGACCTATGCGTTTCAGACCCACAGGGATTTTGTCTCCAAGTTCTGTACATCAGAGAGGACCATACTGTTTCTTGGCATGAATCCTGGACCGTATGGGATGTCTCAGAATGGTGTAAGTGAAGCTTTTGTTTTTACTCTTGTGTGTATTGGGTTTTGGTTTAACTCATCTATAATAGCTTTGTTGGATTAAACTTCATATCATTGGCTTCAAAAGAACTATAATGAGAAATGTTAATTATATGTAGATATTATACTCCACTAATCTTTGACTTACATTTTGTTGCATTGAATAAAATGGTCAATCAAATTTCATATCATTATTATGTAACCATCTGTTATGACTCCATATCTTTTATAATTTATTTGAGTATATATAATAATAATTATAATACTGTACATTTTGTATCTGTTCGAGAGTTGGTAAGTATTTTAACTGTATAGTTTTCATGTGGTACAAGTCATGTTGCCTTTGAGTCAAGGGGAGGGTTTTTGCCTTAAGATACAAGTGGCCAAAATTTGAGTTTTTCGTCATTCTTTATAAATTACTTAAACCAGGAAGTGTTCCTGTAAGCCGTTACATGTAGCATGTTAAATAGCCATGTCCATTTAGAATCAACTAGAAATAACTCGTGTTGATCAAATATGATTTGCTATAATTGAAAATGTGACATATTTTCTATGATACCTGAAACTTGTTCATGCTTAACTAAGCGTGATGTCTGTTACATAAATCTGTTATTATCTTTGGTATAATGTTATATCATTCATTTATAGGTGTATAATTTTCATATTTCCATTTGTATCATAGAATAGAATATCTGTTTTATTGTATTTTTGATAATCGACATTTGTATTGATACATTTTATGTGTAATGTTGAGAATGTCAGTTGCTGGATCGAAAAGTAAGTACCGGTACTTGATGCTAATGTCAGACAAAAGTTTGCAGTTCTGAATCATTTTTTGTCAGTCAGATGTTGTTAAAAATTTGATAAACAATGTTCCAAGAATGATGGTAACTCGGGGAACAAATTATTTCTACTCATTGTTTATGTGGTACAGGACCCAGATTTTGATGGTGAAAATACTGTGGAATCATTAATTTTCGTTGGGGATTTAATTTCGTGGATTTCGTGGGTCCGCTCATCCACGAAATTAAATCCCCACGAATTGAAATGCAGAGATAAGGCATTTCTTGTCAAAAATCAAAATCCACGAATTTATGTCCCCACGAAATAGCCAGTTTAATAAAAACCACGAAAATTGAGCCCAACGAAAATAAATGAAAATACAGTATTTCATTTCTTATTATATTTCCCTATATATTTTTGAATGTTTGTCTTATTTATAACTTATACCACTAACCAAGCAATAGTGATATTCTAACCATTAACTTTTAATGATAACCATACAAATATAGCATGTAATTTCATTTCTCTTATAATACCCAGGATGTTTCTCAATTTAAAATTTTTCTATTGAAATTTTTTTTTTAGTTTAAAATGTTATTCTACCACCTGGAATTTTATAGTAAGACCAGAATAGAATAATCAAGTTTATGGTAACCTGACCAATACTTTTCAACACTGATTCTAATGTGTGTATGTGCAAAATCTTGAATATTTGCTGATGAAGCCTAATATCTCAAATTCTCGTAAAAGATGTTTGTAAATATTAAAAAACAACATAATTTATCAGTTTTTCAGCTTATCTGCCTAAAATATTTCGTCAGGTAAACCCTAAACATGAACATTTTTTTCTGGCATAATGATTTTGTCTGAATTCTATTGTATCAGTAAATCTATCATCTATTTAAAGAAGTCTTAATTTTGTATGTAATAGCTAAAAAAAAGATTTCTGTGAAAATCAAATTTGATACAATATTTAATGTCATTTAAAATTTATGAGATCTGGGTTCAATCTTTTAATATAGGCTTTGAATGTTGTCTGTACCAACCTCTATTTGCATGTTCTTAACAGGTTCCCTTTGGCGAAGCCGTTCTGACTAGGGAATGGTTAAAAATCAACGGAAAGGTCTACAAACCCGAGGTTGAACATCCAAAGAAACCTGTTTTAGGCATGGCTTGCCTTAAGAATGAGGTGGGTTACTTATGTAAATCGAAAGGCTTTAATTTTTCATCTCGCAGGTGCCATTTGGTGAAGCTGTAATTACTAGAAATTGGCTGAAAATCGCTGGTGATGTGTATAAGCCAGAAATAGAACATCCTAAAAAGCTTATCACTGGATTAGCTTGTACAAGGAATGAGGTTTGCCAATTGTTCTATTACTAAGCATGTAAATGTTGTGCACTTTGTGGTAAGTATGTGATAGTTTGTGGCCAAGAGCCTGGTGCCTTACTGTACAGGTTAGTGATGTTCACCGACTGGTCGCTAGCTCCGTTCCGCAGCTATCAAGAGAGGGATTGGTTATCTTATGGTATTGCGCTGGACTACTTTACGGAAGGTCGTGGGTTCAAATCATACATCAATTTCGATATTTCAGTGACGCTTTTCAGTGTCCCCATCACAACAACCGAGCCATGTAATGTGTTGAGAAAATCACAGGGCCATGTGGCCCTCTTGTTTGGATGCAGACTGGTTTGAAAATCTTGTCTTTTGGTCACATTAGTAAACTCTTGAAATCATACATCTTTGCGGTCCATGTGTGTGAACCATGTTTTTATTGAGGAGTGTTAAAATTGTCAACAAAGGTCATGGAGGGTAGAGGATTTGCTCAGCTGAATTTCATCCAGAGATTAATTTTGTCTATGCTATCAATAAAAAATGTGCTTTAGTTTGGCTTTCATGCACATTGTGTTTGACTGTATTAATTAAGGTACTTGAAACTTATGTATTGATGTTCGAATGTTTTCTAGTTGTAGCGAAGGTAAATTGTGTCTGCTTATGCTTTGGATTATAAAAGACTTAAGAAACTTAATACTTTTGTCATATTCCTTTAAACAATAATCGAAGCAAGACCATAAAAGTTAAGGAATAGTGTTGATAAAAAAAGGCAAATAAGTTTCTGAACAGATACATAGATGAATTTGATGTAGGATGGTTAATTCAATTGTGTTAAGTTGATTTTTTGACAAAAAATTAATTTCATGTGAACATTTTGTAGATAAGATTTGAAAAACAAAATCTAAAATTTTGTTTTTGAGCTCGGTATATGGAAAATCATTTGAACAGTAGAAAGATGTGATGTAATAAAAAAGCACATTGTCTGCAGCAATTGTGTCAATATTTGAAGACCTTATTGTCTGACAAAGAAAGTAAACACTATCCTGAAGGTGTTTGATATTGATAAGAATTCTGTAGTATTTGAATTGTTTGGGAATGGAAACATTGTGAAGGTTAAAAAACGGGACATAGTACATCTGTGCAGTGTTACAGTAGTAATTGCACAGGATTTGTTACGATCGAATCCTTGTCGTGGCAGATCATAACCTTACATGAAAATTGGACAAAAATATTAATTTTCCTACGTATGTGGAGAAGTTGCCGGCTGGTGGTGGAAAGGTAAGTTAGTACTGGTTAGAATATAGTCCAGGAAAACTGGTTAGGTGTGAAGTGGCTGCTGTATGTAACTGAAATATCAGTGAAAAACAGCATTAAACCAATTAAAACTGAAAACAGTGATGCTCTGTGGTGTTCCTTTTCGTAAAAGTAGTCATGCGGAAATATGGATTCAGTACTGTGATCGAATTTGATGTGTAGTATAATATTCAAGGTATATTTTATTCTTAAGGCTGTTGCCTGCAGTCAGTGTTTGATATAAGATATGTTGTTACTGTTGTGTTTGTTCATTGAATTTTGCTTATTTTAGGTGAGTGGAGCCAGATTTTGGGGACTGTTCCAGAAAGTTTGTAAGGTTCCAGCTAATTTCTTCAAAAACAGCTTTGTATACAACTTCTGTCCTTTAGCATACATGTCAGAATCGGGTAAGAATATCACGCCACCACAATTGGTTCATTCGGAACTTGACCAGATCAACGAGGCTTGTGATGCGGGACTCGTGGAGCTCGTCAAGCTTCTGAACATACGGATGGTCATAGCTGTTGGGAAGTTTGTTCAGCAAAGAGCATCTAAAGCTTTACACAATGCGGGTATTATGAACATAAAAGTGGAGTGCATACTTCACCCGAGCCCTATTAATCCACACGCGAATAAAGGATGGGAACAGATAGTTGCTAAGCAACTGATAGAAATGAATGTCATGCATTATCTTAACAATGACATGGAAGATGTGCAGAGGTGTATAGACGAGTGGGAACGCATAGCACAAAGTAACGTCAAAGTCCCAGTGGTTGCGAAGGAAGATTACTAGGGCGGCCTAAGGAGTTGGATCATGCTGCATTCTATGGTAAAATCTCACTTAAATATTGTGATCACCTCATTGCTGCAGACTGCTTATTTCGGTCCAGTATGAGTCGATGTTTCTTTTAGATTAACATGACGATCAATTCTTTTGATCCAAAGGTGGTCTTACCATCAAGGTTTAACTGTATATGACACTGAAGCAGCAGCATTTAGTCTGTCGACCAAGTGAGGATTGTGTGGAGATTATTACGGAAGATTACTAGTATTATATTTGTTCATTGTATTTTTGTATGAGTTGTATACTCGTTCGTTCACATTGATGATTTAAGCTGAATTTGTTTATATGCTCATTGCTGGAAATATTAAAAACTCAGTTCTTGCTTAAGTCAAAATTAATATGCATTTTTTTTTTATAGATGACTGTTTCTGATGGATTGATCCATTTGAAGACTTAACCATTATTTCTGTTCTTCAGTGGCATGATTTAGTTTTTAACTATGATTTCGGTCTCAACTGAGACCATCCTTTAAAAAAATGTTTGTGTGTGGTTTCCCTACTTAGATAATTTTCATTGGGATGTATAGGTAGAAAATATTTTTTTTACAATTTATGTTTTACATTGACATTACAATGTCATGTTAGAATGCTATTTTTTCATTGAAAAAAATTATTTTACCCAATAGGCGAAAAAGATGTTGGGTAGGGGCGAGTTGGTATGGTAACGGTTAAACCGCAAACAAATATTCTTTAAGGATGGCCTGATTGTTGAAGCTAAGCCCAGGGTTTGAGGTTCACTCACTAAAATAGTAGACCCTATTTCAGACCCACAAGCCCAGTTTATTGTGTTTTTTTTTCTGAATACATTAGAGCTTGCTTTTACAGATTATTTAAGCATTGAGTTTATGAATTAAATTTCATTTGTTCAAAGTTTTTAATTTGTTTATACACGTATAAAAAATCCTGCTTTTTTATTGACAATGCAGTATTATGATAGAAGATTGTTTTAATTGAAAAACTCTTGTGTTCTTTTTAATGTATTCTTTTTATTTGGAAGTTATTATGTGTCTAATTTTGATCTGAAAGCGTTATTTCTGGGACCATATGGCTGAAAATGCTATGAAACTTTTTATCCTATAAAATCTGCTATTTATATATGTTAAAGATTGTTTACCGACAGAATGATTCATTGTTAAGCAGAATTGTTGCAAAATAGTTTTTATATCAAATTGATGTATAATTGCATATATTATTTATCAAAGTAAGTATTTGGTAAAAAAGTGTTCGGAAATTAATAAAATTGTCACAGTTTATAATGTCTACAAAAATCTTTTTTGTGTGTTTAATGTTATTCTTCGAAGGGAACAATCATTATTCCTTATAAGGGAAAATAATGCTTACTGTTACCATGGGAACACTTTTTAGGAAATCCCAGTGCTGATGCAAATAGGGAGCTGTGAAGTCTGGGCTCACTTTTTGACCTGAGGTAAACTTCAGGTATGTGTCATGGTATAATCTATGGCGATAAAAATGTTTTAATAAGAAAATTCTGGCTTTTAATTATTTTTTTTTTGCTCTCTGTTGAGTGTTCTTTTTTGCAATAATTAGTCTTTACAATGAGAAATTGTTAAAATTGCAGGGATGCTTTTGAGTGTTGCTAAAATAAACTATATTACAGCTCACTTTTGTGTACAGTATTAGAGATAAGAAATTTGTACAAAAACTATTATTTGACCAAATATTTCAGCATTAATTAAGGATTTGTCATAAAGTTTTTTTCTTACAATTGTAGATTTAGGACCATTTTAGGATTTTGTATATATGTATGTGTGTATGTATATTATGAATATATGTATTTTTTGAAAAGCCATGTCAAAATAATCATGTAGTAGTATTTGTACAAAATAGCAATTTTTAGTATTTTTTGGTGGTTATAGCCTGCCATTCAGTGTGTTTTGTCTCGCATTATAATGTGACTTTGTTGTTTCGTGTTTGCAAATTTACCTCGCTTTTATTACTTTTAACATCTCATGATGATAACCTGGCTTGTGTGTCTCAGAATTTGTTTCTTATCCATGTTGGGTTGCATTATCGTAAGTGCTTGCCATCAGTTGCCGTAATATTGTTACAAATGGCTTGCTGTTACCATAGCAACTGTTGGAGCGTATTAATGAAAAACTATAATGTACTCTTAAAACTTGGTGCAATGTCGGGGTTGTGAATATTGGTGTTGTATTTACTGTCAAATGTATCGTTTCATATTCACACAGTATATTAATGGCTTGAATATGATTATTTTGCTGTAAATTTTAACAGAAAACTGTGTTTAGTTCACAAATTTGGTTGGTACTTCATTGTACATATCTGAAAATCATCGTCATTGTCGTTGTATCAAAGTTAAATGTATTAGTATACATCATTTCATATAGTCTCATAAAACATTAAATATTTATTGTAATTTTCGTGACAGCTTTCACAGAACCTGGCTATTAATTAGACCCTGAAATCATATTTTTGTGCAAACGATGCATGTTAAGTAAAAAAGTACATGCGTCCATTTATTTTGCATTTCGGTCCATGTGTGATCTTTGGCTATTTTTGTATAGGTTTTTATTTTGTTTCATGTATGACTGTGTTGTGTATTGATGTGTCCGTTGTTTAAATTGATTGTTGAATCCAATATCCAACCATTACCCTGTTCTGCATTTTACCAGTTCAATTTTTACTGACTCTTTCTTTTTTTAATACACTATCACTTGAGGTATACATTTTTCATGTGTATTCATGTTTTAGTGACAATAAAAACAAATTCTTCAGTTACATTTGATTAATTCTCTCTCATATTTTCTGATGAAATTCCAAAAAATATAACAATGTATACATTTAATATTTGTCTTTAATTTTAAGCATTAAGTCTTAGTTTTTTGCATTTTTTGCCTGATCTTTAGCATTTATCCTAATTTTAGATATTTTACATGGATAATAGACAAATAATCATGTATAGGCTGACCTGTTAGTGTTCAATGTTGTTATTATATTTTTAACTTTCCCGACTCCTAATGATTTTAACGTGTCTGACCTTAAAGCTTCCATGTGACTATCCTTAAAAAATTTGTTGGTTTGTGATTATATGGCCCAAACTTTTAGCGGTAGGTATGTTGATAGTCATTTTTTGGTTAACATCATGAGTACATGTACTTACTGAAATTGAAACATGAGAAATAAAGAAGCCCTCCCACCCGGTTAGCTCATTGGTTAGAGCATAGGTGTACTGATCAAGAGATTGTGAGTTCGAACCCCAGGCAAAGCTCACACTGTCCTGTGACAAATTTAACTGAAGACATTACATCCTTTGTTAAATTGTTCTCCACCTATGAACAATGTGGGGTAGCTTGATAGTAGCTTACAGATATAACGTGATTAGTACTCGTTAAGGCCTAAATGAAGTCCAGGGAAATTGGTTAGGATGACTGCCCACCAAAGTATAACTGAATCAAAGTTGAAAATGGCATTAAATCTAATGAAATTGCCAAAACTATTTGAGTCAGGTTTTTTTAATGAGTCCATTTTGCATAAGTGCAATCCAACAAATTTTTCAAGGTGGCCCAAAATATTGTATTTTTTATCTTACATGAGTTGAATGCATTCATGAAGATTTACAAGTTCTTTGGTTAGGTATTGCTGGGTTTTTATATACCAATTAATAGTATTCTAATTAAAGTTCTACTGACAATTTTGCCATTCTGAAAAATTTCTGATAAAGAGTACCTTTAAATGAATTCGTGAAAAAGAGAAATTGACTCTCGACACAAATTGACCCCGACTAAATGATGAGAAGTTAGTCATGGAAACAGGATTTATTCTGGGATGAAGTTCCATGACAGGGTTTTTAGCTGTTAATTATAAATCCCCCCCCCCCCCCCCTCCCCAGTGCAGTAATTTTATTTTAATGAGGGAGAAGAAATGTTATTGTACTGGAGATACAAAAGTTATTTTTAAACAGGTCTGCTGTAGAGTATATAAATATGTATTTTGATACAATTTTTTTTTTGTTAAGTGGTGTTAAAGCATTATCTTGCCATATATAAAAATATCCATGAAATGGATTACGTTTGTTGATCTGTTTAATTAAAAGAAGTGAATTTTTTTCTTCAATTTTATGTAAATTGTTGTGTAAACTTTATAAGAAATATTTTAGTAATTTCTATGATTATGTTCTTGTAGTGAAAATGTGCTCGAAATCAAAATGAATTGTTTATGTTTTTTTATGTGTATTAAATTGAATGTCTCTGTTTAACAGGTGCTATGATTACATCAGATTTATCTTAATATTTTCAACTCAAAAACTGTAATATTAGAAGTCTTACCAATGTAATGTTTATACAGGGTCTTCTTTTTACTTGTTGAATCTAAATGTCTCAGAGTATCGATGTTGTTATTTGAACTAGTCTTACATGTTAATGTTGTTAGGTTATATCAATGTCTTCCTTTTGAAAACATTTTGTCTGCATAACTCACACTCCGGGACAGTCGATCCAATACATACCTGTCTATAACGACCTCTTTGAATAAAGGGTAAGCATGGTCCTGAATGGAGGTGGTCTTTATTCCGATTTTAGAATTTTTTGCAAAATGCTTGTGTTGGGAAAAACTACTGGTGTTTATAGCCAGGTGGTCTCTATTCACAGGTGGTCCCTATTCACAGGTGGGACCTATTTACAGGTGGTCCCTTTCTTATAGTGTTCTTTAAGACAGGGTTGACTGTATTCAGGATTTTAAGGTTCTTGTTTGTCTGTATAATATGATGAGTGAAAATCAGAATAAATTTATTGTAAAAATCAAAAAGGTCACTTTTGACTGAAATAGCTTTTTTGGACTATTTTATTTATGTTTCACAATTTCTGATCTTGAATTTTATACACTAGATCCAACCCTGTTAACAAGCTTACAAAAATAATTATTTGTAAATTCTGACACACAATAAACCCTGTGCACAAACTGTCATAAATCTGAAATAATTTTTATTTCTGGAATTATGTAATCTGAATCATCATTATACACAAGTAGATTCAGTAAAGAAAAAAATCAAAGAATTTAATTATGGATGGCATATTTTGTATTTAAGAATTTTTTTTTCATAAATTCTGTTTTTAAGACTTTGTTTTAAGATTTGTAATTGCGTCTAAATTGTGTCTTCAAGAAATTTCCATGTTTTTTTATACATTCTTCATAACGTCTTTCATTGTTTCACCCATTAATTTTGCATTTGTTATTTTTTGTTTTTTTTTTACTTATTTTTTTCCATTTTCTTCCCTGTTCAGTTACCTTTGTATTGTTTTCTTTGCACACTTAGTGCTTTTATGTAGTTTTATTCTTCAGTGCATTATTTGATTGATTTTATCTTGAAATGAAATCATTTGGCTTTTGCTTCCCTGTTAAAAAAAATTCTAATTATTTTTACTGTTTATCTGACCAAATTGTCAGCTTTTGAAATTTCTTTTTTTTTTTAAACTCAAATTATGGACCAACTGTTTAATACTTGTATTGATAATATAAAAAAAATGTGTGTATTTTTTACTTTATCAGATTTAAAGCATTTTTGTGTTGAATTACAAGTTGCCAATGTATTTTTTCTGATCCATTTGTCAAAACTTGTTATGTTTTATATTCTTTGTGTTTTATTCTAAAACATATTATTAATCATTTAATATTTCTACGCAAAATGTGTTTACTAGTTCACATTGTTTTATATGTTTAAGATTTTTTTTTTAAGAATGTATTATTTCTGTCTACAAATCCAATAGCCATGGTTTTGAGTTCTTGGTATTTTCTGTCGATATTCACAAACAAAACTCATATTTCTATTTTCATGGTAATAATATTTAGACTTATTACAGCAGATTTTTTTCTGTAATATTTAAAGTCATTTTTTCTATTAGTACATTATGAGATACTAATTAATAACACAGTTTTCATGTTATAATTGTTGCGCAATTAGATTTTATGTACTTATTATTGCGCAATAATTATGCACTTTTGTACAAATCTTTGATATTTTATGTTCCCCCCCCCCCTGAGATCTGAAGCTATATGCTAACAATTTTCAAGGTCATATTAAACATGATTAAGACTTCTCAGGTAATTATTTTATTTTAGATTTTGCTGTTCTTTGAAGGTATATCTTGGAGGGAAAAATCTTTGTTGTGGAAAATTGGAAAAGCATGGAGGAGTCAGCTAGGTTGTAAAATTTAGCATTGAGTTGAAGTCTAAAAATTCTTATCTGTTATTGGTGGATCCTGAGTCCAGTTTTAAAATTGACCAATGGTGGAGTTGCATAGTATGACTGTTGTCTGAACTCAGTTTTTCAGCCTTTGACGAGACCCGTCTCCCAGGTCGGGTGGTTTCAAACCACTGTAACCTCTCACTGATAGAAGGTCGTGGGTTCGAGCCCAGCTACCGACCATGTCTATCTATGTGAGAAAGTAGGCAGTTGTTTGCGGGAGTCTAGTACTGGTTGTTTCCAGGAATGATGGTAAGGTGAACTGTCTGCTTCATATGACTCAGACTGTTGAAAAATGGGGCGTAAAACTCAAACAGTCTTTGACCCTGAATAAGATATAGCCTTTTTTCTGATCACTCCGCCTTTATTGCACCATGAACAAATTATTGCTTGAAAATATTTAAGAAAGATTACATAGCATTCTGTCATTTTTTATGACCCCTATTTTTTATCAGAAAAAATATAATGATTTGTATCATATACAATGCATTTGTACCATTAGTATTATAAATCTAGGGTAACTGAACTTTTTTGTGTGTTTGTTATTCAAATCATTTATCATACTCATTTTGAAACAATCTCAATTGTCTTTGTGAGTTAATACAAATTTACTATCATTAACTGAGTGATAAAGAGATTTGCTCTCTTTTCATTCTGTATAATGTTATACATTAGGCCAAGATAAAAAAAAAAGTTCCATTGGTGTCTTAGTACTCTAATTTATCAAATAACATTATTAGCTACCAGGAGGTAATTATTAAGCTATTTCGATCTTCAATGAATCCACACTTGATGCCCCATTTTTAGGGCAAACAAAAACCTTTTCTTAGATTTCTTTTTGTGTCTAGTAGAGAAAGCAATCAGACATATATTTTGTTTGGCCTGGGTCATTCACAAAGACCTGGTGGGAAATCAATTGGCCGGCATTTTGAAACATACCATATTTTTTCTGTCTGGTTATTTTTACATTTTTTATATTTCACCTCATTTTAGAATATTACACTCACCTTGGCACCAAGTGCTTTCAGGTGAGCTATTGTGTGATTTCTTGGTCGTCCATTACCTATCACATTACCTTTTTTAGTTTAAGTGTGCTGTCCACTTGTGTCCCCAATAGTTTCCTACTGTCTGTTTTAAGACAGTATTCCCTGAGAGTCTGTGTCTTGACCTGTATTTTGTGTATTACTTCTGTGCGTTAGGTAGGTTTTGAGTTAGCGGGTGATCTGGAAGGAGGAATTATTTGTATGTCATTTTTTAGGAATCTTTTTTTCACCTATTAGCATGATTGCCCCTTGCCAATTTGTCCTTTGAGACTTTGGGGAGATTCATGTAACTCTGACAATTTCACTTAAAAGGTAACATCCCTAGTGCACGTCTTCCATTAATGTATCTACATACAGTGTTGTCAGTTGCGTGAAGGTTGTGGAGGATCAGGTGCTTATGGAAATAATTCTCCCGAAGCACTTGTGAGGTCAGCTTAAGTGAAATACCTTTTATGCATAGCTTTTAAAAATTCCTTCCATGGTTTTTATGCCATATTTATGGTTGGTTACTTTGAATCTCGTAACTGGACAGAAGCACTTTGTTGTTAACGCCGAATATCTTAGGTGAGCTTTACATGGCTGTCCGTAATGTCTCTTTTGTTTTTTTATTTTTTTTGTTATTGCTCTTTTGTTATTATATATGATTAAAAAGTATGGGTGCTCACATGTTATGATAGTCACAATGAAGTTCTATTTGTTTTATTTGATTATTTTTTCTTTTTTTATTTGTCTTGTTTGATACATACGTGTATGGTTTGTATGTTCTTCTGTACGTACCTGTGTTTATTAGTTTTATATTTTCTACAATTGAGCCTTCCTTTGAAAAATCATTGGTTTGCCGTCATGTGGCCCTAACTCTTAACAGTCATGTCAGTGATTGTTCGGTAGGCATTTTTGTAACTGATTTTTTGTAACATTATATGCTTGTACTCAATACAAAAGCATTTTTCAAAAAAAATAATTGAAAATGTTTGGTTTTTGGATTTTTCAATGAGTCGGGCGCATTACTGCAAACCAACACTTTTTATAGATGGCCTTATTTTTTATGATTTTCCCTATTGAGTTAGTGCTGTAGTGTAGCCAAAACATGTATCTAATACCAAAGATTTTTTATTGCATATATTTTATGTAATTCCTTTTATGAACAAACATTATTCTATGATCATGTAATAATACCGGTAACTTGTCATAAATTGGTCTATTCCATTTTCGTGTCATTGTTCATCTTCACTTTTTTTACTCAATTAGGTTGTGAGTTGATATTTTTTGTTCTAGGTTGTGTTAAAAAAAAATTTTTTCTGTGACATTTAGAATTGCACCCTAGCTATATTTCTATCCATTAATATGAACCGACCCTCATTGCCACAGTTTTTACCTTATTTGGACTAATAAAGAAAATGTCTTGTAGGTTGAATAATACTGAGAAAAATTGTTAAACCAAGTTTTTACAGTCTTTTCATGTGTTTTTTTAACTAATGTCAGGAAATATAAAAAATAGTATTGAACAATTTTACTCGCTCATCTTGTTCTTCCCTACTTTATAGTTGAAAACATAATTACAATATTTGTAATATTTATGTTTGCACTATACAACTTGCTCACCTTTCATTTTTAACTGATAAGCCCAAACAGATTTTGCATCTATCTCATACTCCAAAATTATTCAATTTTTAAAAAAAAAATCACCAGAGATGTCACAGTGGAATCTTAAATATACTATGTCTGTTTGTAATGTATATTATAGGACACAGATCTGTAACATTTTCCTTTATTTGCAGACATTTTACTATCTTAGCTGTTTACTGTATTCTGATATTGGATGATAATAAGAATATTATAGGTTTATGTCACCCTGTGTGTATATGTTATCATGATCTGTTAGCTATTTTCATTTCATAAAGCCATAACTCACTTTTTTTTCCTTATATAGGATCATCTAGGGATTTTAACTGGCATATTTCTTTTTTCAAACAGTTTCCATAGAAACACATTTGGTTACGTTTTGTCAAGTATTTTTGCCTTTATTTTATATACAATATTAGATCTGATAGTTAAGAGATTGATCTGTATGGTGTATGAGATCAGTCTAAAATCTCGCCATTGAGTGTTGAACCCGGCAGTAAAATCATACCATACTATTCCATTGTAAGCTTTTTGACCATTGCTTCGCTTTGACTGTGCTTTGTATTTACTGCTCGTAAATCTCGAGTGCACTTGTTAAATTATCCAATCAAAACTATTTTTGCACATGCGTCATTGCGTTAAAAGACAAAATTCCGCTATAATTGAAGATTACATTTCCTCTAAAATTGTTTCTTCCTTTACTGAGGAAGTGACTTAATTTTGTGTTGTTTCTGTATAGAATCTTATCATTTAAAAATGGCCAGTATGTTGTAGGATTACTTTTCATCTTATTATCAGTACATGTCTGTCACAGTAGGGCCGGATCCCTCAAATCCATTCTTTAGTGTTGTGCTATCATGTTTTTTTGTCATCAGTTGTGAAGAATTTGATATAGTTTAGTAAAATCTACAGATGTTGTATAAAAAATTGGTGTTTGTTTTTTATTTTTATATATACAGTCAAACCTGTGAACAGAAGTCATCCTTGGGACAGACATAATGTGACCTTCGTTGAAAGGTTACCTTTATTTGGAGGTCAGTTTGATCAAAATTTAGTCAATGATGGGTTTAAAAGAATGGCCTTTATTTGGAGGTTGCTGCTATACAGGTTTGACTGTAGTGATGGCTTTGTAAAAAGTGATGACAGTCACAAATTCACTACTCAAGAATTTTACAAGCCAGTCAGATTGGTTTGCAATAACATAATTTTACAATGATTTTCACAGAACATCAGTGCCTAACATATGACTGTGTTGTATTACACATGAGTATGGTCACTATACACACACACAAAAGGGTTGGATTTTTTCTTCCTCTAAGAAAATTCTTTTTTTTTTTTGAGACGTAAAGTTGCTATTGTTTTTATTGTACGAGATATCCAAGCTAAGATAAATAATTGAATACCTGGCCAGTCCCTTGTGTAATTAACTCGCTATTTTAAAAGCTACCAGCATGAAAATGAATGTATTTCACAAGTCTCAAACTCATACCAGTGAAACTAAAGTTAAAGGAGCTTTTTCATGTACATATACATTTCTTAACTTAACAAGATAATTATTTCCCTTTGACCTAATGACCTGAAAATGCACAGGTCCTGTAGACATTGTCATGAGGAACCAACATATAAAGTTTGATGATTAATAATATAGGTTGAAGCATTCTGATTTTATAGGCAATGTTTAAGTTTGGTACAAACAAAACAGACTGACCGGCCAAACAACATGACCCTGATCTATCAAGACTGGGGCATTAAAATTAACTGCTGTTTTTGCAACAAAACATGTTTTATATTGTTTGTTTGGGTGACTTATCGACTGTTCAAGCCAGTTATCTGAAATGTATTCGTCAGCGTGACATTTAAGTTCAAAATGAGCTGTCTCGGCTAAAATATGTCTGATGAAAAACGAGCCTCAGTCTCTACTTAGTGAACCAATGGGCAGAAGTTGGTATACAACAAAGTATAGTGTATACATTAGTGTCCTTTATTATAGTTACAACAATACAGGCTTAATTTCCTACAAAACGACATTAAATCAAACAATATACTCAGATATACTCACTGATGATATATGTTTGTTCAGAGTAAACCAGTATAAAGCTAGATACTGTTAAATAGAACTACAAAACTAGATACATGTACAACACCCGTTTCATGAAACTTGTATTTACTTAGCGTGTAAGATAATAATCAAGAATTGCATTTTCATATCGAATTCATGACACCCAGCACTCTGTTACATAATTATTACGTCAGTAACCATATTGGGTATTTGCGACAAAGAAGACAAAATCAATACGTAACTACTACTTGCATGACTTCAGTGACTCTGCAAAGATCATTTTGGTATTTATTGAATATTAATGCAAAGTTTGCATGTTTTAGTAACTTAATCCTGGGAAAAGCCAGATATAAGGCACTAGTCGTTATTCGAGACATGCTATTTTGTATTGAAGGATAACAAAATCGATCGGTACAGAACTGCATGGTGCTTGGCCCTTTTTTAAGGATTTCATGGTATGATCATGCATATATATCTACAGTTAAACCTCTGAACAAAGTATATAAAAGGAGTGAAGATATATGGTACCTAATGCACAGATCTTCATTGCTCAAGATTTATTAGATCTGTCAGATTAAAACTTTTAGAGTGGACCACTGGCCACATGGTGACCTTTATTTCTGCAGGTGGGCCTTCACTCTAGTATGACTGTAAATTGTGAAATTTTCAACATCTTATACAGGGCAATAATGCTATAATGTTTCATATATTTACATTGAGTACAAAATTCGACCTTGCAGTATTACTAGTAAATAAACATCATGCAGTTAACACATGGTCATGTAATGGAATGATAGTGGTCTAGTGACAACGTGCTAGTCCACCAACCAAAGCATCTGGGTTCTAATTTTGGCTGTGCCTTTCAATATTTCAGGAGGGCATTTTTAGTGTGCCCAAAAACCAAACATGGCCTAACCTATAAAGGATCATGACAAATAACAACAAACTGATCTATTATGATAGGATTTTAATGCTTGATACAGTTTGCCACAAGATATAAGCACAGTGTTTTTATCTTATTTCTAACTGATGCACTAAAAAGCTACAAAAATCAATAGCAGACGGTGAAACAGTATCATATAAATGTCAGTTTCAATATTAAGAAATAAATCTGAAAAATCAAAAAACACTATGGCATCAAATTAACCTAAACAATACATGTAGTAACTCTTCAAGCGGGAGATTTATTCAGCTCATAACTCTTCAAAATGGAGACCTTATTTCTATGCTTGAAAAATAACAAAAACTGAAAGAAGCTCAGACATATAATACAGGAATTACCTCTTGAGAAAAGGACTACTTGTCAGCAACATTGAAAAACTTGCTGCATTATTCTCAATAATGTATTTATTTCAATGAAACTTTTAAAACTACTGTAATACTATCTTTCATCAAATATCCTTAATAATTCAATCATCAAGCAATAAAATATATACACAGAAACAAATTATACAAAATAGTGACAATACAATGTGCAAAATATGAGGATCTCCAGGGTTTGTACTCTCTGTTTATACAACTGCAATAGGAATGAGAAACTGAAAGTAAGAACAACAAACACAAGGTAAAAGCTGCCACGTCTGTGGTTAGTGCGCTGGACTTTTAACCCGGCGATCTGGGTTCAAAATCTGGTCATGACAAGTCACGCCCTTCTATGAAAAATTGAAAAACGGTGATAAACCCAATGAAGTCAGATTATGCAACTGACAAATATCCAAGAAAACCATACAAGTAGGCTTTGAATTCAAAATCTTTGTAACAAAAAGAATCAAAGGCAGCAAAAGTCGAAGCAAATGACAAAAAGAGTCATGCGTCAATTTTAATTGGAATTTGAGGGAAATATTTCTGAGATGCAAGCAACTTGATGAGAATTTTCTTCCACCTTGCAGTAAAACAAACAGCTACTTAATAATGCATACGTTCTGGTCTCTAGCAGTCTGGTTTCCAAACTAAAAATCTAAAAATTCCTCTAAAATCTTTTTTTCCAAGCATTCAACAAACAAGAACTTAGTGACACAAAATCTGTGGCACTGGAAGCATATTACACTCAAAACTGTAAAAGTGTCATAAATTTTTTTTTCTCTGAAGCCTGGAACCAGAAACCTAGCATTCAGAATATTTTTGAAATAAAAATGATTCTCATACACAGTACAGTCAAACCTGTGAGTAAAGACCAAGACCACCAAAATTAATGGAGAAAAGAACTATGACCTGAAGCTTCACACACAGTTTACCTTTGTCTAAAGGTTTGGTTTTCGTTTATTTTATCAATAAGTGTGCTTAATTAGGTGTGTAAAAAGTTCTTGGTTTCCACTAACTAAACCAATATTTCCAATCGACCCATGACTTTTTTCAGTCTTGGGTCAATTATTTTCTTGCCGATATCAATTTCATATGATCTATATCTCTGAATTAAAAATTATCGGCTGATGAACCGACCCAAATTTTGGGGAAATGTATGCGGAAAACCAAATATTTATTTTATTTGGCCTTAACGCCCATTGTTAACAGGTGACCTCTGTTCATAGGTGGTCATGAATTCAGGTGTGACTGTATGCATCACGTATACAATAAATACAATTATAACAATTGGCAAGTAAGAACATAACCAGCAATTACAACTAAAATATACAGAGATGATCTAAGTAACGCAAAAATGATTAAATGTTAAGATAAAAAATATTTTTTTAATAATGATATACAAATGATTAATATTAAGCAGCCGACAAAATAATAAAATTTACTCGTAACTTGCAACACAACCAATCAATATCGAAGCAATTCTATAATATGGTAGACATAACATTGTATTGTATCAATAAAATTAAACATTTTAAAAATATTCTATTCAGTAACCATGGTTATGTTCTAATAAAATATTATCAAAACTCTTCAGATAAAAAATATCAATTTAAAGTTTGTGTATTTTGCTTCATTTTGAAAACAGTCAGTCTTTGAATAATGCCAATAAAATATACAAGAACTTATTATTTGACATAATAGATATAAGAAAATGATAAATAAGAAAATGGCTGAAATAAATGAATTAATTTAGTTAAGTACTGTCAAACATGCTATTAAATGACAAAACAAAAAGTTTAAATCTACAAAACAAGATATAAAATCACCAGTTTCAAGTGCGTAAAATAAAAGGAATAAAAACAACAATTTCAGACTGAATAAAGTTCACACAAAGTGTTTAACTGATCAGAATGATGCAAAAATAAAATATTTGTAGAAAAAAGTGATCGTAAAAATGTTCTGATAAAATGACAAAATCCATGAACTAAGATATTTCAAGGTATCGTACGATATGAACATACTGGAAGTGGGTGGGGTATGAAATATCAGCAAATAAAATATGTAAAAAATTACCAAAATAAGTATTTTTAATGAATTACAGAAATAGTGCACAAGTAAGAGAAAATATTGTATTCCTTTTACACAAGCAAATTAAAACAATTTAATAAAATCATTTTTATCTATATATTTACATCACCAATTCTTGAACAACCCACATTCCATTAAAATCATTCAATTTTAATTATCCATTAATTAAAAACCCTCTTTTCAAATCATTAACAACCCTTAGTCATATGAACCACTACAGTTAATCCAATAATCTTTTTTAACAACCCTCGATCATTCTATAAAATTGCTCAGATTTCTTTCAAATCATCTACTCTCCTGAGCAAACATTACAACTTATTAAACACCCATTTAGTATTAAAACTGTTAAGGTTAACACATATATTTTTCAGGCAAATATTTTACTATTTAACTGTAATTCTCATCTTAACAAACATACATGAAATACAACCACATCTAATGATAATAAATGAACACATGTATACACAAATAGTCACATAAACTTGAAAAATAAATGGAAAAAAATCATTTATACATAATCCGTACAGAATCTTTAAGCATCTACATTTTATTTTTTATTAGTCAGAATAATAAGTCAATAAAAAGTTATACATTATGAATTGATTACGGTATAAGATTTTAAAAAAGTTTTATCTAACATACAAACAATACCAATGTATATACTAATGAATGTTAAATGGACATACACATACAAATAAAATGATTATTTCCAATACTTGATGATAAATGTGTTTCTCATAGCAACTACCGTAAGTCATATATTTATAAAAAAGAGAGCAAAACTTCAACCTTAATTGTTGTAATAATGTGGCAATCTATACATATCAGTTTTCTTACACAATAATTACAACAAACAGAAATTTTGCTGACTCGGGAAAAAAATGAATCACATCTTTCTATCCAGAAATCTTGATCAATTATTGATAATAAAAATGTCTCAGTATGAAGACATCTGATTGGTCAATTTTCAGACTGCATTCAAAAACAAACTTGTGAGATAACTGAGATTGTTCACTGATCTCAAAACTCATTTTCATATTGTTTGAAAAACAAGAACCACTCAAACTTCTCCATGTTCAACAGAAAGCAGGGAGCTAACTGTGAATGTACTGAATACAAAGAATTCTCAATATCATCACACTGATGCCCCATTTCTAAAACAATTTAATGTATACCATTGATTAAGTTCTGTTGTTCTGTTCTGATTAAGTAAAAACTACCAAGCAGTACCAAACTGAAATTGAATCAAAATGTGAACCTACATATGGATAATATGATTTTTCTATAAAAAATTGTAAAAAAATGTGTAATATGATTATGAAAGATTTATGCATTGTGTTAACAAAACCAAAGAAACAGTATTGCTTTATAGCACAGTGCAGTAATGTTCCCTTTCTCCAAAAGCTCATGACGAATCTGGATCAGAGACTTTAAAAATATGAGATCAATCTAAAATCTCAACAATTGTTTTCATTCTCAGTTTCACACACATGTGTATGGTTCCATATATGTTGATTTTGTATGAAGAATGTAGAATAATCATAAATTTCTTCATATTAAAACAAATTTGTTGACACAAATGAGTTAAGAATATTTGAAAATCTCATCAAAAAATGAGATTAGAGAATGGTAATCAATCTCATATGATAGAAATGTAGACCCAGAAATGTTTACAACAAATTCACACAAAATATCACAAGGACAGTGAATTTGTCCTAAAATTAGATGAAAAGCAAAATCATGAAAAAAGAATAAATTCACAAACAAAAAATGTGAGTACCACTGTCACTAAATTTGATTTTTCAACCAACAACACAATTGTATCAGAAAAAAATCCTTGAACTAGAGTGACAAACTTTTAAAAGCAGTCCTACAAAAACTTAACACCTCTTAACAAAACTTATAGTAATAATGAAAATAATAGCTAAAAAATAATAACGAAACAAAAAATAGATGAAAAAAATACCTTAAACAAAAAGTAACATAATGAAAGGTGATTTTTTTGGGGAGATTTCGCGCAAATGAGTAAAACATGGTTCTGGTCATGTTTATAAACAAATTGATGAATATTTGAAATAATATCTTGTAATATGAACAAAAGTCATGTTAATAAACTCTATAAATACATTGAATGGCTGTTACGTTCATGATAAAAAAGTAAATGTACCCATATGTATATATTGACAGAATGAAATGCTGAATCAGCAAGAAAAATATTGATTTTTTTATTATCATTTCTAGTAATTTATCAACTAAGCTGCACAAGAAATAAATTTTGGTTCCCTACACCATAAGAATGTAATACAGAAACTGTGAAGTTTTATACAAAATACAATAACCTTCATGGAAGAGGACTTTTTAAGGTTTATAATCAGTCCAATGTACTTTCAATTTACTGTTGTGAATGTCTGTCTGAATATATGATTTTGTTAATGAAATTACTAAATAATCTATTTGCCATTAAATCACTGCGAGTTTCATTCGATATATTTATCCCAAATTTCCAAATAAGGCAATGCTGTATTACTGACACAAATCGGTTAAAAAAAACTTCAAAATGAAATAGCTCACATGTATTTAATTCAATAGGTGGAAAAGGGCTTTTGTGTATCCTGACAAATGCATGTAGATCTACAAACACAATGAGAGAAAAGGAACAGCTCATAAATGCCTGATTCAATAAAATTGTACACATTACAAAAGATCTGGAAATTAATATCCTATAGCCTAATATGTAATAATGTATAAGTTTGAAAAAATATTTTCACCTGAATTTGAAAACAAAATAATTCCATACAATAAATGTTAAAGAGTATTAGGGATAATAAATATTGACATTATTTTATACAAGCAAATAAAAGAATTAAAATGTGGTACAATGAAGCATTTATACAGGTAACATTTTTTTATGACGAGCATTTACATAAACTGTCCATATTAATACACTATACAGAAATATTGACATATAATATCACGAAAAGCAAGTAACAGCATTACACAATATAAAAACTTTTAATCAGTATAGTTTCGAAATGAAAACTAAGCTGTCTTTGGAATTCTAAGACACTTATCTCCCAGGTTTGCTACCATATATGGAGCTTCAATTGAAGACTTTGAGACTATCCCAAAACATTACCAATTGCAGGTATAATAGAGTTGGATGTAAGAAATTGGAAATACTGAAAACCGTGACATTATAATGATACCCCAATATCAGTTTTGTTATCAAATTCAATGAGTTTTCAATCCTTTTGGTTGGTAATGAAAATCGACTTAATAAATTATTATTACATTTTCCAAATGGAAAAAAAAATGTGTGTTTTTTTACATAGATGTTAATTATAGGTATGAAACTAATGTTATTCCTGGGACAGCAAAGAATCTTATACAAAATATCTTTGACGAAGTTCAAACGATATAATTGTACCACAAACTATGACATGACTATTGCTTTTTATGTCTATTTTTGTCCATCGCCAGAATACGTCTAGTATCAGCGATAGTACAGAAACTTAATTATGGTTTACAACATGTCAGTTTTATTATAGAACCATGTTTTAATCTTGCACACTCCCATCTTGAGACGATGTCACACTCGCGGATCGCGAGTTGTCATGGGATTTTCGTTTCTCCCCAGTAACGCCCCCTGTATCTGTACGGGCTTTTGCAGTTTCTTTGAATGTTAATTTCTGCGTTTCTATCTGAAAATACAAAGAAGTTAAAAGATATAATATTATGAATAAATTCAAAGCTTTCAATGCTGGAACCAAAACTGCTAAGCTTGCCAAGTCAGCTTGCACACCTTAACAGTCATTGTGTACTCAGGGATGATAATGTTAAACAACACTACATGACATTCAAACGCTTTGCATAAATATGGGGGCATATGAAATATGAATATACTACTTGATAAAAAATGTGATGTTTGATAATTGAAACTATTGATAGATTTAACAATTGTTTGATCTGTTTAATTGACATTATAATGCTAAAATTGACCAAAAAATATTCAAATTAAAACCTAAATATCGAACGGACACATATAAATTATAAGTACAATATTTGACATAGTTTTTATCGTTTTGTATTCTTTCTGTTCATGATCTTAATTGCTCATGTATAAACTCTTGATCAACAATCTTAAAATCAACCCAAAGAGGAAACATCTAAATGAGCAGTTTCACATAATTTCACATCTCAGTAAGTCATCACAAACAAAAATACAAAATAATACCCTACAGACAAGTAGATTCTCCTTGATCAACAAGATAACTTGATGATTTTATTAAAAATAAAAGCCAAGTTATCTGTATTTTTATGTATTTTTTATCAACACATCTCAAAATTCTTATAAATACCATGCAAAATGCAACAGGTTTTCATAGAAAAATGATAAGAAATTTCACTTTGTAGAGAAAGAAGTTATGTTACTAGATATCCTGATAGTCAGCAGGTGGGTGGATATTAGCATTGAACTGTTCTTAATTTGAAAGTTTTGATCATCCAGAACACCTGTTACAGAATATATGTAAAACTTTGCACTTGAGTAAGAGAATTGATTGCAATTTCTATGTATAAAATGAATAAATAAACAGCAGTATCAAATTTTTTATCAGTATCTTACAAATAGGTCCAAAACAAATGTTACAGCTTCTTTACGAAATCTCTGAGTTCAAGGTATCAGCTAACCCAACTGATGCTACATATACCATTTTTTTCCAACCCTAGATTGTTTTTGGTCTTAGTCAATTCGTTTATGCAAATACTATTTTTAAATCAAAAAAATATTTTTCCTGACCTAAATACCAAAACCAAGCAACAGAAGAAGTACATGAACTGCCAAAACCCCAAAAAGTGAGTCATTCCATCAGAAGATATGATAATTAACACTATTGCAAGATGTTATAGGGATGGTCTCGACCCAATGCCACCTATGACAAGGCTAATAAAGGGAACTTACCCCACCAGAAGGGGGGGGGGGGGGGGTACATTAAAGAAATAAACCGCCAAACCCTAAATAATGAGTCAATCCATCATTTACATGTACTACTTATCTGGTGTTAATATATCAACAACACATATATAACTAATGAACAAGCATGAAAACTAATGGCCATTGATAAGATATTTCTGGAAAATGAGAATCATCCTTATCTGTCTACACAGACAAGCTTTCAATAACATCTTGAGATTATTCCTTCATACAATCATTAATTGCTTTAAACTAAACAAGTGCTCAACTTCACTTAATATCAGTCATACATACAATGAGTTAACTATGGAAACCAGTTGGCGCCACTATCCTTACAAAGTACACATGAGCATGAGAAATTAATAAAAGTTTATAAGTAAACACTATCATACTTAATAAATGATGTAAAACAAAAACTGAACAGACACTCTTTGATAATCATAACTCTTCCTGAGCTAATTCTTTCTGAGTTTTACTGATGGTTTTAGGAAACTGAATGATAGTTCAGCATTCCATAGCCCGCGCTCACTCGGTGCACATGAATTTTGATGCCCGATGACCGATCTACATCCGCCATGCATTTGTTAAACTAGTTCCCATTCCATGTTGCAGTGCAAGTCTATGTAAGTTTAGTGTCCATGAGAAATTTCAGTACTTTGATTTTCCTAATATTGTATTGTATGTGACATGTGTACTAGGCATTGCAAGTCTTTCTGATGATGATAAATTATGATTTTGTACAAATAAACATACATGAGTTTAATGAAAAGCATTGATGGCTCATACCCATTAAGATACCAATCACTAGCTATTGTGAGCAGTGAATGAGATCTGATTATGTAATGTCTCAAAATTACCTCCATAGCATGATTTATAATTACAAAGTCAGAAAAAAACTAGAATGATCCATTTCATATGTTTTATCTTTGTATAAAAACGGCACTGGAGTCAATTACGTAATTCACATGTTATATACAAGAGAATATATACCAGAGAAAGATTGCAATTTTTTACACAAAGAATCTGGAAGAAAGTTTTAAGAGGATATCAAATTTACACAGATAAATAGGTAGTGTTAAAATAACCCCAGTCATACATTACATATGTTGATATATATACATATATACTTTCAATGAATGTACAGCAGCTAGATCATTTAGACCAGCAATAGAAAAATATTATACAGGTCATATGATTTACTGCGAGTCTAACTCTTTATTTAGCTTAATATTCGTGACAGTACTAGTATGCATTCATAAAACCATTTAAATCACATAAACAATTCTTTTTCATGTAAAAAAACACAAAAAACTCTATTAAACAATAAAAACATACGTCATCTGCTTGCATTCTTTGACACACTGATGGCCATATTGAGTTTTACCTTGTATACAAAAGACCGCAAATCGGCCAATCAAATGCAAGATACGAAATCATGCGGGGAAATTCTTGCGACAGTACTAAACTTCAACCAATGTGCAGACCATCTATCATTTGCAGAAATATAAAAAAAAGTGTTTTAAGAGATAAGATGCTTTAAAATGCGACACAAATATATAGCAGTATTAATTTGAAATGAATTCAAATGACTATATGAATAATAAATTGACTTTAACAGTAGAAATGACATAAATCATCGATGAAAATGTTTTAAAGTTGCGGCATGCAATGTAAACAATAGTCTGGTTCCCTGCCGACAAATGCTAGGCGGAAACGGAAGTGGAGGCGATGCCATGTGTCCGTTATTGTTATTATACGGGCATTCATGGTCATGTGTATTTCGTGGTAAAAAGTATACAAGGGATAAATTCAAATGTATGTGGAAAATAATTTTTCAGATTGGGTATAAGTAGACAGTCTTTCACATAGCCAGATCTAAGAATGGTATCATTAATTAGAAATAAATTGAAAACCTAAGAATCTAAGACCAAGATAATATTATTATCCCCTCTCACATGGAAGTATTTATATCTTAGCTAATGAACATTCTTTTGTTCATCAAAGAAGCAATTTTGGAGCTGCAAAAGCAGCAGTGTATAAACATTGAGTTCAAGATTCTGAACTAATTGGATGATTTTGAAGACAAGTTGTTTACACAGTCAGAGACATAGAGAAGACTATTAACAATTAGAAAACAATAAAAAATATAAAACAACCAATCTCTCAGAAGTCCTTATTCCATTCTACAGACATTTATTGCTCTCACTGTTCTGAGTCATTTTTGGAAAGTACCAATTATCCTCTAATACACGTCCCAACGGGAAATCACATTTAATTGTTTTATTTTCAATTTGTTTAAACTATTGTTTGAATTCTTAGTTCATGCAAAGGATAAAACTAGAAAGGAGCATTCATGCATTTAATATGGTATACCACAGTTTTCCAAACACCTCACAGAATAATCATGGCATTAATTAGAGAAGGGAAATTAATTAATTACCGGTAAGGAATATCCCGTGAACGACAAACATTCCACATAGAACCCTTATTTCACAACCCTTTAAATGTATTATTTCACAACATCGCCTCATTTGTATCAATTATCTTCCACATGCAATTTTAATGCAAGATTAGTCCATTTAAATAATCAATAACACAGCAATTCAAATCACATTTTACGGACATGTATTGAAGTTGAAGTTGGCAGCTAAATTGAAACTTTGTATGATTTACTCCCTAATTTAATGTTTTTACAAATCTTTTATGATTTGAAACTTTTCTGATGTTTTATG